>SJYA01003552.1:0-10900 GCA_006410615.1 Neotragus moschatus | reverse complement strand
AGAGGAACAACTGTACTGTACCATTTTATATGAAGGATTTAAGCATCCATGGGTTTAGATACCTGCTGCGGAGTCCTGGAACTGACCCCCACGGATATCGTGTATGACTGCATACAATTTTCTAAGATTGCTTTCCAGAAACAATGTAAGGTTAATATCACCCCGTTTGCTGGGTAAGGAGAAGAGCTCATGCCAGTTATGTGACTTTTGATTCTGAGATTTTGCCTTTGACACATCAAATTCCCTAGGGAATTTCCTTCAGAGCTAATGTTGGAGGATATATATATGTCTGTGTGTCTTATAGGTCTATATATATCTATATACATCATATATAGAGATATATATATGGATACATATACTCATATATCCACATATATATATACAAAACAAACAAAGAAATAAATACTAAATCTCAGTGCAAAATCTTTTTAAAAAAGTAGACTTCCTACTGGGATCCAACTCTCTGGTGAAGTGATTTGCAGGCAACAAAAACCTCTAGAGAATTGCTATTTCCTTTTAAAGATTTTGTTGTTGTTGTTAAGGCTCCAAAAATCACCCTCTTAATGTGTTTTTGAAAAAATAAATTGGTAACAAATTTCAGTGTTTTAAAATTCTGTTAAAATGCCAACTGCTTTCTTTCAGGCACAGCTGAGTTTGTTTCAGCCTCCGGAGTGGTACTAATTTTCATTATTTGCAGTACAAGCGCTCACACTTACAGTAAATTATCGGCATGCAGTTATATTTAAAGTGACTATTATTTAAGTATTGAAGGGTATGGAATTATATTCATTGAAACATAATTAAAGTACAAAGACATATAATGATAAGTTGGTGGAAGTATGTGCAATAATTATTCAAGGTAATCACTGCGTTATGATTGTGTTGCAGATTAGAGCAGAATATAATGAAGTCTCCATTTAATTAGTGCACTTTAATTCTGAGGCAGATTAGAAGCAAAGGGTACTTTAGAGAAGTGCCAGTTCCTATTCTTACTGTAGAAGCAGGTGAAGATGGTGTTCTGAAAAGACTCTAATTTGACTTTAGAAGTAGCCAGTGAAATGAGATATATAATTTTAACCTCTTACTCCATCACTCTGTTGTATATACACAGGATAGAACCCTATGTTAAGACTGTGCAAACAATTCTTAAGTGGAGCACCTGATTACCTGTTTCCCAATCAAGCCCATCTATCCCTCCTACCTTAGTTCACATTATTCCTCCACAGACAGCCTCTGCTCTGGCCAAACCTCCTTGGCCTTGGCACTGGAAATACCCTGAACACTTTCCAAGAACATGTATGTTAAGGCTTCTGGTGAAACGAAAGCCCAGGACCAAGAGAGTGATTTAGCTAGTCTTCAGAGCTCTTCTGAGTTGGCCATCCTACCCCTGCATATGGCCACATCCTCTGATTCCCAGGAGGTCTTAAATTTCAACTTCTTTCAGTCCAGCCAATTGGCCCTGCCAGCAGCTTCCCGGAATTGCTGCCAGAATCTGCTTGTGTGAGAAAATGATACTGTGTTCTGGCCCTCTTAAATCAGTGCCCAGACTCTTTCTGATCCCCTCCACCTCCTGGTTAAGACTCTGCACAGCCCTGAAGTGCCCAAAGACCAAACCAATTCATCCTTCTTAATTCCCTCACTGGAGCCGCTCTAAGGCCTCCAAAGTCACTTCTACTTCTGAATTCCTCTGACTCTGATTTGTTTGGGTGACTCACAGAACAGTTCGTGGACAGATGCTGAAGCAATACATCATACACCATTCTTTCCAATAACTTTGTAAGCTTTCTGTGAGGACAATTCCTCCAAGACTTTTATCCTCAATGGCTACCACAGTGCCAGTTGCCTAAAGCAGTTATTTATACAGCACAGTGGTTAAGAGTGTAGGCTTTGTCTGCATAAGAATCAATACAAAGGGAGATTTGGACTGGCAGATATCATCTCAACCAACTAACATCGCCAATAATGGAACCAACTGACATCATGTGTCTCCTGATTGAATGCACAGAGAAAGGCGTCATTTTTCCAGTAGTCTGGCTCCAAATAGATAATCTGAATCTACACATGTGGAAACATCAGGTAAACCAAATTGATCCACTTTATATAGAATAACTGGTTTATACTGCTCAACCATGTCAAGATCATGAAAGACAAAAAAAGACTGTGGAAATGTTCCAGGTGGTGAATTCATGTTGATGTATGGCAAAACCAATACAGTATTGTAAAGTAAAATAAAGTGGAAAAAAAAAAAAAAGAAAAGTGGCTAAAGTAATATGACAATTGAATGCAATGTGTAATCAAAGATTTGATGCTGAACCACAAGACTTTTTTCTATAACAGGCATAACTGGAAGAATTGAAATAAGATTTGAGAATCTGATAAACAGTATTGTTTCAATGTTAATTGATAGTACAGTGACAATTATACCATGTTTATATAAGAGAATGTCCTTGTTTTTAAGAAACACACAGGTATTTAGGGGTAAAAAAGCTTCATGTGTTCAGTCTACTCTCAAATGGGTCCAAAATGATGTCTATACATATCACATATATGTACATTATATATTAACACACATATAAACATACATATATGCACAGGAAGAGAAGGATAAAGCAAATTATGGTAAAAGGCTAACATTTGGAGATTCCGAGAGCAGGGTATACGAAATTCTCTATCACTCTTGCAACTTGCAGTCTGACATTGTATCAAAATGAAAGTTTTTGGTTTAATTTTGTTATGTTTTGAAATGTGGACTGCAGTATGAGTCTCACTGGATTGGAACCCCAGCTTTGACATTTCCAGTCATATGACCATAGGCAAGTTGCTGGGCCCCTGCTGCACTCAGTTTCCTCATCCATATTTTGAGGATAACAGTACAGCCTCGAGGGGCTGCTATAAAGTGCCCAGAGGAAGCTCTTGGTAAATGATAGCTTCCATTATTAAGTGACCCAGTCCACATTTCCTGAAGCTTACAACAACGTGATGTTAGGGAATCATGAATTACTTGGGTCAGGAGGGAATACTTTATGAGTTTCTTACCTACTTCCTAGGGATCTTACTAGCTGCTATGTGTCCTGAAAGCACATGAGGGCTCTTGTCCCTAATTTTTAAGATTGCTAGCACTTTCAGATTAAAGAAGGCTTAGTTGGCTTTGGAACCCCAGGGCTAAATGACAATAGGATGATTGATCACCCTGTAGGTAGGTGACACATGGCTGCCCATTGGGACAGAATGGACTTTAACATATCACCAGGTGAACTGTGTGTGCTTTGGGCTGGATGTGGGTATCTGTCCTTCTCTCTTACCCAACAGAGAGCTTTTTGGAATAGTTCAGAATCTCATTTGTTTTCCTGAACTTGAGTTCTAAATTCAGAGTGATGTCTACATGGGAAAGAAAGGAATAATTATAGACCAAGTCCTGTATTTTACCAAATAGGAAAACAAGGCCCAGAATGCCACTGAGACAGGTTTCTGATTACCCCCTCCCCCATGTTTTAGCATGTGAAGGGCTGGAGCAAGACTCCTAACTCTCATGTCATTGTCCTTCACATCAGGCCAATGCTTTGCAGCACTGAGCTTGATAGAGTCAAGGAATTCAAAAAAGCTTGTGTAAAGGGCACCGAGGAAACCAGAATTGAAAGATACATGTGTACCCCAATGTTCACCACAGCACTGTTTACAATAGCCAGGACATGGGAAGATGTCCCTTGGCAGACAAATGGATAAGAAAGCTGTGGTACATATACACAATGGAGTACTACTCAGCCATTAAAAAGAATACATTTGAATCAGTTCTAATGAGGTGGATAAAACCAGAGCCTATTATACAGAGCTAAGTAAGTCAGAAAGAAAAGCACCAGTACAGTATATTAATGCATATATATGGAATTTAGAAAGATGGTAATGATGACCCTGTATGCAAGACAGCAAAAGAGACACAGATGTAAAGAACAGACCGTTGGACTCTGTGGGAGAAGGCAAAGGTGGGATGATTTGAGAGAATAGTACTGAAACATGTATATTATCATATGTGAAATAGATCACCAGTCCAGGTTTGATGCATGAGACAGGGTGCTCAGGGCTGGTGCACTGGGATGACCCAGAGGGATGGGATGGAGAGGGAGGTGGGAGGGAGGGTCAGGATGGGGAACACATGTACATCCGTGGTGGGTTCATGTCAATGTATGGCACAAACCACTACAATATTGTAAAGTAATTAGCCTCCAATTAAAACTAAAACAAACAAAAAAAAGTTTCGGAATTATCCAAGTGTTACTTCAGAAGCAATGACCCTGGGTGGAAGTAACAGCTGAAATGCAGTTTTTGTTTTGTTTTGTTTTAAATGTGGACATTTAATTCTCAAAAAAAAAAAAAAAAAAAGAAAGAAAGAAAGAAGCTTGTGTAAAGGGAACAATATGAACAAGGGCCAATGATCCCCTCTCACAGGCTCACACCAGTCACAACTAGAGGGCTTCTCTGCTGAGGGGTGCAAAGACTCCAGGTCACAGCAATGCAGGCAGTATACATAGCAACATTTGCTGACACTTGGGCAATAGCTTTCTGTGGGCCCAGGTAGTGAATTTCATGTTTCTTCAAATTGTGTTGTGTTTCTACTTCACTGGCCAAAATAAAGTGTTTGGATTTCATTACACAGCTTGCTCCCATGATTTTTATACCCTTATTCTTATTTCTTAGCCAAGAGGCTTATTACTACTTTCTCTGGTTCTAGTTTCTGCCACGCTGCTTCAGCAATCTTCCTAGTTTCTGCTTTGCTGTGACTGTCTTGGACTTGAGATATTAAGTGTGGCTTTGGTATCAAGTTCACACCTGACCTTGACCTTGACTAATTCAGGGAGCACAGGACAGCTGTAGAAAGAAAATTCAGAGTTTACTTTTGTTACCGGTTGAGAAATCTATTTCTAAACACAACTTGAACTTAGATTTGAAAAACCATAGACTCTGGGGAGGGAGGTAGGAGGGATGTTCAGGTGGGAGGGGACATGGGTTAACCCTATGGCTGATTCATATTGATGTTTGGTAGAAACCAACACAATACTGTAAAATAATTATTCTTCCATTAACAATACATAAATTAAAAAAAAAACAAAACCCATAGACTCTTGGAGCTGGACATTTCTTTAGAATTCATCACACCCCCTGAGAGAATTTTCTGTTGTCTCTAACACCTGAAAACAGGGACAATCAATTTTTATCCAATTTTCCTGAAAAAAGGTGGTACAGTTAACATAGCAACTAAGTGGAAGAATTGTTTCTCCCCAGCATACGGCTTCTTCTTTAAGGGAAGTTCTCAAGGCTGAAGAGCTAAGTGAGAATCTGATAGCAACCAAATTCTAGAATGTTCGAAAAAAGCAATCTGTTTTGACAGAAGCATGCACCCGTAAGAGAGCAGAGCAGATTTCTGAATTCACTATGAGGCTCATGTTATTTGCTTGGCAAGGTGTTAAGACGCATTTCAGAATGTCGAATAGGCTTCCAATGCAGTGATGTGGTGCACATGTGGTGCTCTCGCAAGGATCTTTACTTTGAATACTTATATATAACCAAAACATCAGGAGTCAGCATCTCTAAATTTGAATTGTAAAACATTGGTCTTGCTAAAAAGGCAAATAAATTTATCCCAACATCCAGAATCTTGACTTTCAACTCTTAGATCTGAACGTATTCTCTTTGTTGGTTTGTTTGGCTGCACAGCGTGGCATGTGTGATCTTAGTTCCTGGACCAGGGATTGAACTCTCGCCCCCTGCATTGGACGCTCAGAATCAACCACTGAGCCACCAGGGAAGTCCCTGAAGGCATTCTCTTAAGGAAAACATTTAGATGCCTAAGCTAGTAGATTCTCTCTTGGTAAGAGCAATGTCTTTCTGTAGAGAAGAATCATAAAATGTAAAGATAATGTTTTTCTCCATTTAGTGATGTGAATAGTTCTGGGAAAATGGGAGCGCTTCATTTTTGTCAAGCTTGGCTTCTGGCAGGCGTGTGCAGCCTGCCACTTGTCCTCAAGGAAGATACGAAATGGCAGAGGACCCCCTGAAGAATCAGGGAGCCACTGACAGCAGTCGGCAAAATGGAGAAGAAGCAATAGCCCAGAAGCCTGGTTGCTCAGTTAAGTTTCAAGAAAGCAGGTTTTAGAGGGGAGGGATAACTCAGGAGCTTGGGAGGAACGTATACGCTCGATTATATGTAGGATAAATAACCAACAGGGACCTACTGTGTAGCACAGGGAACTCTCCTCAGTATTGTGTAAAAGCCTATTAGAGAAAAGGAAGACTGGATATATGTATAACTAAATCACTTTGCTGTACACTTGACACAAGCGCAGCATTATAAATCAACTAGACTCAAATAGAGGTGCCCAATATGCTACTGGAGAAGAGTGGAGAAATAACTCCAGAAAGATTGAAGAGATGGAGCCAAAGCAAAAACAACGCCCAGGTGTGGATGTGACGGGTGATGGAAGTAAAGTCCGATGCTGTAAAGAGCAATATTGCATAGGAATCTGGACTGTTTGGACCATGAATCAAGGTAAATTAGAAGTGGTCAAACAGGAGATGGCAAGAGTGAACATTGACGTTTTAGGAATCAGTGAACTAAAATGGACTGGAATGGGTGAATTTAGTTCAGATGACCATTATATATACTACTGTGGGCAAAAATCCCTTAGAAGAAATGGACTAACCCTCACAGTCAACAAAAGAGTCCGAAATGCAGTAGTTGGGAGCAATCTCAAAAATGACAGAAAGATCTCTGTTCATTTCCAAGGCAAATCATTCAGTATCACAGTAATACAAGTCTATGCCCCAACCAGTAACACTGAAAAAGCTGAAATTGAATGGTTCTGTGAAGACCTACAAGACCTTCTAGAACTAACACCCAAAAAAGATATCCTTTTCATCTTAGGGGACTGGAATGCTAAAGTACGAAGTCAAGAGATACCTGGAGTAACAGGTAAATTTGACCTTGGAGTACAGAATGAAGCAGGGCAAAGGCTAACAGAGTTTTCCAAGAAAACACACTGGTCATAGAAAACACCCTCTTCCAACAACACAAGAGAAGACTCTACACATGGACATCACCAGATGGTCAATACCAAAATCAGATTGATTATATTCTTTGCAGCCAAAGATGGAGAAACTCTATACATAGTCAGCAAAAACAAGACCAGGAGCTGACTGTGGCTCAGATCATGAACTCCTTATTGCCAAATTCAGACTTAAATTGAAGAAAGTAGGGAAAACCACTAGACCATTCAGGGATGACCTAAATCAAGTGCCTTACAATTATACAGTGGAAGTGAGAAATAGATTCAAGGGACTAGATCTGATAGACAGAGTGCCTGATGAACTATGGACAGAAGTTCATAATATTGTACAGGAAGCAGTGATCAAAACCATCCCTGAGAAAAAGAAGTGCAAAAAGGCAAAATGGTTGCTAAGGAGGCCTTACAAATAGCTGAGAAAAGAAGGAAGTGAAAGGCAAAGGAGAAAAGGAAAGATATGCCCATCTGAATGCAGAGTTCCAAAGAAAAGCAAGGAGAGATAAGAAAGCCTTTCTCAGCGATCAATGCAAAGAAATAAAGGAAAACAATAGAATGGGAAAGACTAGAGATCTCTTCAAGAAAGTTAGAGATGCAAAGGGAACATTTCNAGATGTGTATAAGAGACAGGATATAAGCACCTGAATGCAGAGTTCCAGAGAATAGCAAGAAGAGATAAGAAAGCCTTCTTCAGCGATCAATGCAAAGAAATAGAGGAAAACAACAGAATGGGAAAGACTAGAGATCTCTTCAAGAAAGTTAGAGATGCAAAGGGAACATTTCATGCAAAGATGGGCTCGATAAAGGACAGAAACGGTATGGATCTAACAGAAGCAGAAGATATTAAGAAGAGGTGGCAAGAATACACAGAAGAACTGTTTAAAAAAGATCTTCATGACCCAGATAACCACAATGGTGTGATCACTCACCTAGAGCCAGACATCCAGGAATGTGAAGTCAAGTGTGCCTTAGGAAGGATGGCTACAAACAAAGCTAGTGGAGGTGATGGAATTTCCAGTTGAACTATTTAAAATCCTAAAAGATGATGCTGTGAAAGTTTTGCACTCAATATGACAGCAGATTTGGAAAACTCAGCAGTGGCCACAGGACTGGAAAAGGTCAGTTTTCATTCCAGTCCCAAAGAAAGGTAATGCCAAAGAATGCTCAAACTACCACACAATTGCACTCATCTCACAGGCTAACAAAGTAATGCTCAAAATTCTCNACTCAATATGACAGCAGATTTGGAAAACTCAGCAGTGGCCACAGGACTGGAAAAGGTCAGTTTTCATTCCAGTCCCAAAGAAAGGTAATGCCAAAGAATGCTCAAACTACCACACAATTGCACTCATCTCACAGGCTAACAAAGTAATGCTCGTAATTCTCCAAGCCAAGTTTCAACAGTATGTGAACTGTGAAATTCCAGATGTTCAAGCTGTTTTTAGAAAATGCAGAGGAACCAGAGATCAAATGGTCAACATCTGTTGGATCACCGAGAAAGCAAGAGAGTTCCAGAAAAACATCTATTTCTGCTTTATCAATTACTCCAAAGCGTGCTGCAGTGCATGGGTTCGCAAAGCATCGGACACGACTGAGCAACTGAACTGATACTCCAATAAAAGCAAAATTAAAAAAAGAAGGCAGGTTAACAAATTAGTCTTGGTTAAGTTGCCATGACTTGAAACTAAAAGTTGAAGCTATGGTTGTGGATTAAAACAGATGTTTCAAAAGAACCCAAATGTGTTTTCTCTTGCAAATCTGCTTTGGTCTATTCTATCCTCTTTCTTCTGCCTCCACTTGGAGTCAAGATCTCATTCTTAACCATTGCCACATAACTGGCTACATTGGTCTTGAATGTTTCTCTCTCATCCAATGCGGACTCCATACTGCTGCTAGGGTTGGCTTTAATTTAACAAAGAAGGAGAAAGCTTTGTGGAAAATTGGAGGCAGTCAGGATGTCCAACAGCAGGAAAATAATGGAAGCACTTTGGTTTATCCACGTGGAGAAGTATTTATTGTGTAGCCATTGAAGGCTGAGCTATGGAAGAGTTCTTCATGACCTGGGGAAGGGCCCTCAGAGGGCCCTGGGTGACAGAAGCAGTGTGGCTTATGCCGCCTCAATCAAGTGACCTGAGCTCCAGGGCTTCTTAGCTTTTCTAAAGCTTTTACTGGGATTTCCCTGGCAGTCCAGTGGTTAATACTCTGCCCTTTCAATACAGGCACCTCTGGGTTCCCAGGCATAGCTGTGACTTTCCACCTCTGCTTTTGAAACCCCACCCCAGAGCCTGGATGGACTTTGAATGAAGCTCCTTCTGGCTTTGCCAGGCTTTGAGATCTTTCTTCTTGGGTCCCTTACACTCCTGCATGCTGGCAGTGACCCATTCAGCTCTTGTTAGCTGGCTACTTGGAATGGTCTGTTTTGGGTGTGTGCAATATACCTCTTCATGTTAATGGCTCCTGACATTTGTATCCCTCAATCATCAGGGCTGCTGCTGCTGCTGCTGCTAAGTCGCTTCAGTTGTGTCCAACTCTGTGCAACCCCATAGACGGCAGCCCACCAGGCTCCCCCGTCCCTGAGATTCTCCAGGCAAGAAGACTGGAGTGGGTTGCCATTTCCTTCTCTAATGCATGAAAGTGAAAAGTGAAAGTGAAGTTGCTCAGTCGTGTCCGACTCTTCGCAACCACATGGAGTGCAGCCTCCCAGGCTCCACCATCCATGGGATTTTCCAGGCAAGAGTACTGAAGTCGGGTGCCATTGCCTTCTCCAATCATCAGGGCTATAACACCCCAAATCTGGAGATTACCAGGCATCTCTTAATGTGCTGGACAGGAATGGATGGATCAGGAGTTCACGTTGAGGGAAGAGAAGCAGGGCATAGGCTGAGAGACAGGACATCACAGGGAGAGGACATTCATCATTGGCAATAAGCAGTGCCCCTTGCACCGTGTCATGTTGGAACTTCCCAAGGGACTAGGACTAGGTGTCTAAGGGAAAATGCAGAGACTGGTGGAGGTTGTAGTCCTCTGTCTTGAGGGTTTCAGGAAGAGCCTGGAGCAGGGATCCTGGGCTCTGCTTTGTGCCTCTGAACAAAGACACCCTGGAGACAGATGGGCCCTCTCCCCACCTTTCAGCTGAAGATGTAGCACAGAATGGTTAGGAAAGTGAGAACTTAGGAGCCAGGAGGAGTAACTGGGGCTTGGGTTGGCAAGTATCAGCACAGAAGCCATGAGAAGACGTAGAGTGAAAGGTAAGAAGAAGGAAATTCACAGAATGCAAGTGGAGTCTCCAGGACCCTCAAACTGTCAGGGAGGGAAATAAGTAGTTCTGGGATTCAGATGAATTTTGAGGGTTTGGAGTGTGACTGGTATTCCTCACTGTAATGAACTTGTTTCTTCCTTTGAGGGCATGACCCAATGCAAGTTACACGTGGAACAAACCCTCAATCGAGGATGATCTTCCCTTTTTTTTTTTTTTTTCTATTCAAGGCCCACCTCTTCCCAAAGATGAAGAGGAATGACATCTGCTTTGCCCTCTCCATTTCTCCCAGAGGTGTTTACTTTTGAGCAAAATGTGTGCCCCTGGACTTCCCTGGTGGCACAGTGGATAAGAATCCGCCTGCTAGTGCAGGGGACCAGCAAGGTTCTACATGCCTCCGAGCAACTAGATCCATGCACCACAGCTACTGAGCCCGTGCTCTAGAGCTTGAAAGTTGCCACTACTGAAACTCAACGCACCTAGTGCCTGTGCTCTGCAACAAGAGAAGCTGGCACAGTAAGAAGCCTGTGCACGGAAACTAGAGAAAGCCAGCATGCGAAGAGCCAGCGAAGCAAAAAATAAAGAAATAAGC
>SJYA01003551.1:29162-59627 GCA_006410615.1 Neotragus moschatus | reverse complement strand
GAGGCCTGGCGTGCTGCGATTCATGGGGTCGCAAAGAGTCGGACACGACTGAGCAACTGAACTGAAGTGAACTTTACTGATGCACTTACAGAAGGCAACAGGGTTAAGAGGAGAGCACAGGTCTGGGTTCAAATCCTAGCTCTGTAATTTCCTGGCTATGTGACTCCAGATAAGTCACTAAACCTCACCTGAGTTTCTGTCACCTCATTTGTAGAGTAAGGATAATAATATAGTACCTACCCCATTGCTGTGAGGCTGCAAGGGGGTGATGCGTAAAACACAGTCAGCCTGTGGGAAATAGCAGGGCCCACTTAAGAAGGTATCAAGAAGTCACAGCAGTAAAGCTGAGCGGTTCCAAGACAGGTGCAAAATGCTGAATCATCAATTGTCTCCAACCAACAAATGCTGCCTGAGTCCCTTTGCCCTGCTGTGTCCTGAATTTGGTTCTGAGGATGCCTGAAGGAATCAAACCCGGTCCCTGCACTCTGGGGCCTGTCACTAGGGTGGGCTGAATCAGAGTCTTTCACCCTGGTGGCCATTTCAGGCCTTTGTCCGCTCCCTCGGGGCCTCAGTCTAGCCTTCCCCACCCTGAAGCCGAGCCCTCTCCACTCTTCTACAGCTCCAGGAGCAAATCCTCCTTCGTTAGGCACCTGCCACTCCCAGGTAGAGACTCCTCGCTCCCTGGAGCCCAGAATCTCACTTGGGGCAAGTGGAATGATAGTGCCCAGAGCTGAGTAGACTGTGGGGACCACCTTGCCACTGCTGAGCCCAGGGTGCGATGGTGGTGATCAGAGCCTTGGCTGTAGAGACAGTATCTATCCTAGTGGAGGTGGCAGAGCATGCCAGAGGGTGATGCCTGCTGTGAAATAAATACAGGCAAAAAGAGCACAATAGGGTGAAGCAGGTGATTATCAGTAGGGTGCTAAGGGATTCATTCCATTTTGACACTTGGGGAGACAGAGAACCAGACTGACTCAAGGTCACCCAGCAGATGCTGGTAGAATCCCAAGGCCTCCAGTGCTGTGCCCTTTCAGCATCAAGCTGTCTCCAAGGACTCCTCACACCCATTCCCTTGTGTCATCCGGCTTTCCGTATACCAGCGTCTCTGCAGGAGCCCTGCAGTCCTTCCCCGTTCCCTCTCCTGGGCAGCAGAGGCTGCTGGGAGGACCTCCACTCTGGCCAGACTGGGCTTTCTCAAGACCCCGTGCAGTTGTGGGGAGGAGACTTGGAGTCTTGGACAGTGGGAACATGTTGGGGGCCAGAAACTTGCATGGGCAGATGGTGTCTGGAAACACTGGCTGCTGACAGCTCCAGCTGCGGGGACCAACAATGCCCTCATGGTCCAGATGTTGGCCTCATCCACCTCCCTCCTGCAGTGGTAGATTTACAAAGAACCTCACAGCCCATCTCAGAAAAAAACACAAGATTGTAGCTTTGGAAAGAGGCCGGGAGGGCCACCCAGTACTAACAGTGGGGAAGCTTGGCAGGCTCTGTCCTCGGCCTCCAAGGTTGTCTGGACAGCAGGGGTCACTCCTGGGCTGAGAGTGTACTGGGGAAGGTGGGGCCGTAGCCTCCTTGGTCAAGTGCCCCAGGTATCCTGTCCAGAAACATGAACTAAATCCAGGGGTGGAACCAGCAGGATGACTCTCAGGCTCTTCCACAAGGGAGCAAGCTCCTGGTTCCGGCAGGTGTGTGAGCAGGGGGCTGCACCCTTGAGTGGGTGAGGGGATGTTGTCGGAAGAGGCACCAGAGGCCTTTGCTCCAATTCCTGCCCAGTCCTCAGCCTCTCCCTGCTCCAAGATGTGGGGCGCTCCAGGAAACCTCCATCTGCAGAGCCAGGAAGGCGTGGAACCTGCTTTCTTTCCCCTGGCCCCTCCCCCACCCCCAACCAAGTGGACCCAGCCCAAGGTCTCGATGGGAACACTCTCCTACCACCAACACTTCTCCTAATGCGTCTTTGCTGGCCGGCTGGGAACCGCAGACAGAGCTGTGACAAGAGGGGAGATAAGGGGGCTCTCACATTTCCCCCGGCTGGGCTCCTGGGCCGCCAGCATTCACGCTGGCTGATTTCAACATGAAAGGGCCCCTTGAGAAGGAGAGTCCCCTCCCTTTCCCCCTTCCCTCTGCTAAACCCCATTCCGGAGCTAACCACTGTCTGAGCCGCCCTCTCTCTGGAGGCTGACTTTGCTTGCTTCCCCCAACTATGTCAGCCTCACTTCGGCCACCCCACCCTCCAGGGTGGAAATCCCAGGAAGACAGAGGGTGTGCATGGGACTGCCCCTCCCAGTACTAAACTGGAAAAAGAAAGGGGGTTTGTGGTTCCAACTTGTGAAATGGAACCTAGAGTTTGCTCCAGAGACACAGCTCAGCTGACTCTAGGCCACTATGGTGAGCATATCTTTGGAAGGATGGTCCTGCGGAGAGGAGGTCTCCTAATCCCAGACCCTAAGGGGACCAGAGCATTCTCAGGATCACTGAGAACCCAATGGTGCAACTCCTAGGCCTCTTCCCTGGCTCTTTTCTTTAACTGTCTGAGACATGCACCCTTCAAAAATCCACTGAAACATTTCATGTTTCTGACACTAGAGTCCTTCCAGGTATCTGCCCTCAATCTTTTATGCTCCAACTTTTAAAATCTTTTAGTTTGAACTAATTTTAGACTTAGAGAAAAGTTGAATAAAATAGAACAGCGAACTCCTGTATACCCCTTACCTAGCTTCCCCTGATATTAACATCTTATATAACCTTAGAACAATGATCAAAACCAAGAAATGAACCTTGGTGTCATACTATTAAGGAAACTACACATCTTCTTTGAGTTTTACCAGTTTTCCCACTAATGTCCTCTTTTAAAAATTCTGTTCCAGGATCCTATCCAGAATCCTGCATTGTTTTGAGTTGCTGTTTCTCCTTCGTGTCCTCCAACCTGTGACAGTTTCTCAGTCTGTTCATCTTTCATGATCTTGACACTTGTGAAGGGTACTAGTCAGGTGTTTTATAGACCATCCCTCAGCTTCAGTTTGCCTCAAATTTTCTCCTGACTAGAGTGAGGTTATACACCACAGATACAATGTTGGGTCCTTCTTGGCACATCATTCCAAGAGGTTTGCATATCATGTCCATATGTCTCATTACTGGTGATATTTACTTTGATCATTTGATCATTTGATTAAGTTGTTGTCTGCCGGCTTTCCTTAAAGTTAGTATATTTCCTTTTGATATGTAGTTGACAAATACCTTGGGAAGATATTTGGAGACTCTGAAAATCTTATTTCTTATTTCTTATTTCTCCTCAAGCACTCCACATTTATTTATTAATTGTAGCATCTGTTGGTATATCAACATTTATTACTGTGATGCCATCCTATTAATAATTATAGTCATGTTCTATAGCCTTCTTTCTTTCTACACTTAATTGGAATTTTACTGTAAGGAAAATCTGTCCCTTCTCCTTCATTTATTTAGTAGTGTTAATATGAACCAATGGATATTTCATTTATTCTATGGGTTAAAATCCAATATCATTTCCTCATTCAAGATGGTAGAGTATTACTCCCCTCTCCTTAATTATGTGTTGTGCGTAGTGACTTCTTTCCAGAGGGAACAGTGTGGAAATGGGGAAAAAGTAATATGGAGAAACCTGGCAAACATTTCCTCAACCAGATGGTCTCAGTGAATATCAGCAATCGACAGAGAGAGTACATCAATGATACGTGTCGAGAAGGGTTTTTCACCTCTGAGATAGTCCTCCTTACGCCCATCCCCCACTTGCATCATGAGACAATCATCATGCTTTTTCCAAATCCAAATTGGGGGACATTCTACAAAATACTCAGCCAATGCTCCTCAAATCTGTCAAAGTCATCAATAACAAGGGAAAGTCTGAGAAATTGTCACAGACAAGAGAATCCTAAGGGGACATAAGAACTAAATGTAATGTGGGTCCTAGATGGGGCAATGGAAACAGATAAAAGTCATTAAGTAAAAAACTATAGACCTTAGTTAATAATAATGTACCCATGTTTCTCTATTAATTGTTACAAATGAACCACACTCATGTGAGATGTTAATAATAAGAGAAACTGGATGTGGGGTATATAGGAACTTTCTGTATTATCTTTGCATCTTTTCTGTAAATTTAGACCTCTAAAATTTAAATATATATGTATGTATGTGTGTATATATATATGTGTGTTCCAGCACCATCATTATTTATTTTCTGCTCAAGTTTTTCTCACTTTGGCTATTAGGACCCCCTTTAGCTTGGCTTTTGAGTTCTGTCTAGCCCACACTCTTTTCCAGATACTTCCTTATTTTCTGGCGCCACAAAATGGTTCAGGCTTATCTTGAACTTTCCCCACTCCAGGTCTCATTCAGCCATTTCTCCAAGGAGGGCTGGCACCTTTTATTGGATGATTAGTGTTAGAAAGACTTAGTTACTAGGTATCTCATTGCTACTGTGATGTCACTGGTTTTAGGCTCTGTCAGTTGATAGAGCTAGGCAACATATAGAAGTATACCAGTGCATTTTGCTGCAGTTTTTAAAATGTTATTTACTCTTGTTCTATCCTCTAGAGATCTACTGTTTTTTTTATTATTATTATTATAACTGTCTCATGGTATTCCTTAGTGGGGATGGGGATGAACAAATATATTATTTAACCAGTTCCCTATTGATGGCTATTCATAGTTTTATACATTTTATTTTATGCTGTTAAAATGCTGTTATCCCAGTGCCAAGTGTTTCTACGAGGCAGACACTGAGATCTGAAACTGCTGTGTCAAAAGGTCGGGTACCTGAAATGTTTATGGAAGCTGCAGACGGGCCTTCCGAGGTTGCTGTATTAACTGCCTACCATTCAAATTTGCTCATGTGCCATTAAGAGCCAAACCTTCTCCAGCTTCCATCTCCAACTACTTTCTCCCACTTGTAGTCTACTGCTCAGTCTCAATGAACCACTTGCTATTTTGTCCCATGATTCCAGGTCTCTGCCTATGATGCTGTTCCTTCTACCTAGAATGTCTTTACACTCTTATAAGCACGACGAACTTCCATTCACTCTTCAATGCCCATTTCAAAGTACACCTCCTTTGTAAAGTCTTTCTGAATTTGCCATCCAGGCAGGTAACTGGTAACTCCCTCCACAGTGACCTCTCTGATCACATCCTGGCAGTGTGGGGAAGCGGTTGTCTGTCTTATTCACTTCTGTAATTTTTACAGACTGGTCCAACCTAGATTAGGCACTGAAGAGACCCCCCTGGAAGTGTTTCTCAGATGAGTAGACGAACTTCTCACTGGCTCCAGACAACTTGTTCTCCATGGGCTTCCTCTTGGGCCCTTAAGTGAGAGTATGGTCTGGAGTAAACATTTTTCAGAAGTTTGCACTTAATGCGTCCATTCCTTCCCGCCCCCCATTCCTGTGCACACACACAGAGAGACAGGCACACGTAAGCATTCAGATGTCTTCCCAAGGTTGTATATGTGAGTGTGTGTAAGGAAGGATGTGAGGGTATCTGTGTGTAAGAGAGAGCAGGACGAGAAGTAGAGGAAGAGAAGAAGAGAGAAAAATATGGAGAGGAAAAGAGGAAAGAAGAGACCTTCAGAGTGAGAATTTTCCAGGTTACCAAGGGGCCAACGAGCCCCTTTAAATGAAGATGTGTTAGCAACGGGACCTGTCAACATACCATGACCTCTGTGGCTGAGCAGGACAGAACTGAGGGGTTGTAGCCCCACAAAAAAGAAAAATATTTGCCAATAATAGAGGCAAATGCCAAGAAAGCTGCTTGGTCTTAAGGTCAAGACCACTGAGTTTTCTCTCACTCTCCTGTCCCAGGCCTCCACAGTGAGGCATCTGGAGTGATCCCCAGTTGTCCAAATCAGAAAATTAGGCGCCATCTTGTACATCTCTCTTTTCCTCACCATTCAGTGACCACCGTGAAGTCTGCCTACCTCTTAAACACTTTGCGAATCATTTACTTGTCTCTACTTGACCTGCTGCTACCTGAGGTCAGTGGTCCACCTTCCCTCACGGATACTAGTACAGCTGTCTCCTCATTGTCTTCCCCGCTTTCAGTTCTGCACCTTGTGACTCAGCAGACACTGTGGATCAGAAAAGTCATTCTATAAAGCAAATATGATCTTGTTATACCCTTGTTTGAAACTATGTGACCTACAGGCTAAAGTTCAAATTATATTCAAGAACCTTCATAGCATAGGAGCAGGTGAGAAAATAGTCTGAATTTACCTTATGTGAGGCACTGGGATCAAGAAGGGGAGCCAACATAATTACAGTCCTTAAAAAGAGTGCATGCCACAACCCTCAGGTCAGCTTGCCTGCCTCCGCCCAATAGGCAGCACTAGGCCCACACTCCTAGTGGTCACATGGGACTTGATAGAGACCTCAAATGCTACTTGAACCTTAGACTCCAATCTTTGTTAATATCCTACTTTCTTCTGGAGTTAATGGGCCTGGTATACAACAGCAGACTTCATCAATATGGATGAATGGATTGATGGATGGGTGGATGAACAGAGGAGCAAGTTAGATGGGTGAAGGAAACTCCAGCAGGATAGACTGAGATTAATGATCAATTCAGTTCAGTTACTCAGTCGTGTCAGACTCTTTGAGACCCCATGGACCTCAGCATGCCAGGCCTCTCTGTCCATTACCAGCTCCTGGAGCTTACTCAAACTCATGTCCATTGATGCCATCCAACCATCTCATCCTCCATTGCCCCCTTTTCCTCCCACCTTCAATCTTTCCCATCATCAGGGTCTTTTCAAACGAGTCAGTCCTTCACATCAGATGGACAAAGTATTAGAGATTCAGCTTCAGCATCAGTCCTTCCAATGAATATTCAGGATTGATTTCTTTGAGGATGGACTGGTTGGATCTCCTTGCAGTCGAAGGGACTCTCAAAAGTCTCCTCTAACACCACGGTTCAAAGGTATCAATCCATCAGCACTCAGCTTTCTTTATACTCCAACTCTCACGTCCATACATGACTACTGAAAAAACCATAGCTTTGACTAGATGGACCTTTATTGGCAAAGTAATGTCTTTGCTTTTAAATATGTTGTCTAGGTTGGATATAACTTTTCTTCCAAGGAGCAAGCGTCTTTTAATTTCATGGCTGCAGTCACCATCTGCAGTGATTTTGGAGCCCCCCCCCAAAAAAGTGTCTTACTATTTCTACTGTTTCCCCATCTATTTGCCGTGAAGTGATGGGGCCAGATGCCATGATCTTAGTTTTCTGAATGCTGAGTTTTAAGCCAAATTTTTCACTCTCCTCTTTCACTGTTATCAAGAGGCACTTTTGTTCTTTGCTTTCTGCTATAAGGGTGGTGTCATCTGCATATCTGAGGTTACTGATATTTCTCCCAGCAATCTTGAATCCAGCTTGTGCTTCCTCCAGCCCAGTGTTTCTCATGAGGTACTCTGCACAGAAGTTAAATAAGCAGGGTGATGATATACAGCCTTGACATAATCCTTTCCCGATTTGGAACCAGTCTGTTGTTCCATGTCCAGTTCTAACTGTTGCTTCCTGACCTGCACACAGACTTCTCAGGAGGCAGGTCAGGTGGTCTGGTATTCTCATCTCTTTAAAATTAATCATAGAATGTCACTAAATTCAAGAATACTGGAGGAAGAAACAGACTTAGAGTCTTGAACAAAGCTATACTTTTTTTTTTTTCCAGAAAGGAGAGGTTTTCTTTTTTTTTTTAAATTTAATAAATAAAAACAATAAACCGAATATAGACTGATGATTCATTTCCCACACGATAGCACACATGTTTCAGTGCCATTCTCCCAAACCTTCCCCCCTTCTCCCTCTCCCTCAAAGTCCAAAAGTCCATTCCATGCATCTGTGTCTCTTTTGCTGTCTCGTATACAGGGTTATCATCACCATGTTTCTAGATTCCATAAATATGAGTTAGTATACTGTATTGGTGCTTTTCTTTCTGGCTTACTTCACTCTGTATAATTGGTTCCAATTTCATCCATCTCATTAGAACTGATTCAAATGTATTCTTTTTAATGGCTGAGTAATACTCCATTGTGTATATGTACCACAGCTTTCTTATCCACTCATTTGTTGATGGACACAAAGCTACACTTTTGACAGCAAATATGAGAATTAGGGGGTGACTATCATTCTCATTTTCAGTTCAGTTCAGTTCAGTCACTCAGTCATGTCCAACTCTCTGCGACCCCATGAATCACAGCACACAAGGCCTCCCGGCCTATCACCAACTCCTGGAGTTCACCCAAACTCATGTCCATCGAGCCAGTGATGCCATATAGCCATCTCATCCTCTGTCATCCCCTTCTCCTCCTGCCCCCAATCTCTTCCAGCATCAGAGTCTTTTCCNATGGCTACTCCATTTCTTCTCAGGGATTCCTGCCTGCAGTAGTAGATATAATGGTCATCTGAGTTAAATTCACCCATTCCAGTCCATTTTAGTTTGATGATTCCTAGAATGTCGGCGTTCACTCTTGCCATCTCTTGTTTGACCACTTCCAATTTGCCTTGATTCATGGGATAATAGCAATACCTATTTCACAGACTTATTGTAGATATTAAATGAGTGTGCAGCCATGCTCAGTTGCTTCAGTTGTGTATGACTCTTTGCAGCCCTGTGGACTGTAGCCCACTGGGCTTCTCTGTCTGTGGGATACTCCAGGCAAGGACATTGGAGTGGGTTGCCAAGCCCTTCTCCAGGGGACCTTCCGAACCCAGGGATCAAACTTGCATCTTCTGTATCTCCTGCATTGCAGGAGGTTTCTTTACCCATTGAGTCACCTGGGAAGCCCCCATTAATTGAACGTATGCCTGTAAATCACTTAATGCCTTGCTACACACACACACACACACACACACACTCACTAACTAATGCTGTGTGCCTGTCTTAGAACCAGGCATCAAGATACAGGGGTGACCAAGTCTGCATGGTCCTGCCCTTGCTCCCAGGGAACCGACAGTCTAGTGAAGGAGGCAAAAGTCATGCAAATCAATGTATCATCCATGGAATGTGCTAGGAAGGGAGTTTTTTTTTTTTTTTTTTTTTTTTAAAGGAAGGGGCTATGAGAGAGAAAACGCAGAATGACAAATCTAATTTAGATAAAATGATGGTGCAGGGTGTGATCTTTCCTGGGAGGTGACATCTCAGCTGAGATTTGAAGAATGAGAGGAGAAAGAACTTTCCAGGCAGTGAAAACAGCAGATGCAAAGGGCCCAAGGTGGGGATGAGCTTGGGAGTTTATGGAAGGGCAGAGCAGGCTGGAGCAGAGCAGGGCCTAGGGGTAGAGGCAGGAAAGATCAGGAATTATTGGAAAAGCAGACAGGAGCCAGCTCGTCTGGGCCTTGGACTTTTTTCTAAGTGTCATGGGAAACCGCAGGAGGGTTTCAAGGAGGAAAGTGACATGGCCTGATATACATTTTAAAAGTATCCTTCTGGCTGTTGGATGGGGAGTAGATTGTAGGGGGCAGGACTGGGAGAAGGAGCCCCAGTGAGGAAGCCATTGCCAAGGTCCCAGCGAGAGGTGCTGGCGCCTCAGACCAAAGTGGTGGCAGCAGAGGTGGAGACATGGGGGCTCCATGCCATGTGAGTTCCCCGACTCCTGGCTTTCTTCAGGCTCCTGCATCCCATGTCAGCAAAGCCTCTTGTCTCTATCTTTAGAACATATCCCAGATCCAGCCACTTTCCACCATTCCTACCGTCTCCACCCTCTAGATCACCCTCAAGGTCTTTGTCCTCACAGCCCATTCTCTGCACCTGAAGGATCTAAGGCTGAGGGAGCCAGTGAAGCCCAAATCAGGCCCCAGGTCTCCCCACCTCTCTACCAGTAAAGCCAAAGTCATCATGGTGGCCAAAATTGCTCTGCAATCTGGTCCTTCTTCATCTTTCTGCCTTCATATGCTGCCCTTTGCTTATTCAAGTCTAGCTGCACTGGCTTCTTTGCATTTCCTCAAAGCTTTCTGACACACAACCGACTCAGATTCTTTGTATGGACTGTTCTGTCTGCCTAGAATGGTCTGTCCACAGACATCTGTGTGATTCACTTCCTTATTTCCTTCAGAGCTTTCTCAAATGTTGCTTTTTGAGTGTGACTTTTTTGGCCATGGTAGCTAAATTTGCAACCTCACCCTCAGATACCCTGACCTTCTTTCCTCCTGCTTTACTTTTTTTCTCCACAGCACTTATCACCATCAACCATATGATATATTTTATCTTTACCTTTTTCCCTTCTCATTAGATTACAGGTTCCTTAAAGAGAGATCTTAGATACCTATTTTGTTCACTGATGTATCTCAAGCACCTAGAACAGTGTTTGGCACATAGTAGGTGCTCAATAAATATTTGTTGAATGAATACATTGTTGGAGGAAATGAGGTAATACACTTGAGAAAACTCTTCTGTGTATGTTGTAAAGCTATACACAAACAAGGACTGATTATAGCTAGCTTTATTATTGCGCTCAAATGTGTGTGTGTGTGTGTAAGAAGCTGTCAGAACACTCAGGGTGTGGTAGGCTCATTTATTGTTTCCATTACCATTCTTCTCATCAAATATCAGCTTGCCAACCTCCTTCTCTGGTAGGTCAGCTGGTAAAGAATCTGCCTGCAATGAAGGAGACCCTGGTATGATTCCTGGGTCAGGAAGACCCCCTGGAGAAGGGATGAGCTACCCTTTCCAGTATTCTTGGGCTTCCTTGGTAGCTCAGATGGTATACAATCTGCCTGCAATGCAGGAGACCTGGGTTCGATCCCTGGGTTGGGAAGATCCAACCCACTGGAGTGGCATGGCAACCCACTCCAGTATTCTTCCCTGGAGAATCCCCATGGGCAGAGGAACCTGGTGAGTTACAGTTCATGAGGTCACACAGAATCAGACACGACTGAGTGACTTTCACTTTCAACCTCCTTCCCTGGTGGTGCTTGTGGAGCATCTGTTTTAACTTTGCTGGCAGCAATTATGCGATAATTGTCATCGACTTCCACCCTACTCTCTGTATGTGTATGTGTGTCTGACCTCTGATTGTCTGGCCCTTAGACTTCCAAGTCACCTTCAATGGGCATTTACACCCATATTGAAGTGGCTCAATGTCAATGTAGGCCTTGCCCAGTGGAGCAAAACTTTCCCTGCTCTTGCCAGGTTAAGGTAGTAATGATACATTCTGAGCTCTGGAGCCAGATAGCCCTGGGTTCAAATCTCAGCACTACCAATTCTGAAGTGGGTGACTGGGGGGCAAATGTCTGACTCTTTCTGAGTTCCATCTTCATCCCCTATAAGGCAGAGATTATAATTCCTCTCTCATGGTCTTGTTGGGAAGGCCATACAAGAAAGCAGAAGAGGACATGCCTCGTGAACTAGAAAGAACCAGGTGCAGAAGGCACATTTTCCATTCCCTGAGTGCTGAGTCTTGGAAATGAGAGCAGAGCAGTTTGCCCTGGGTTCCTTCGAGGGAGCTAGGAGCTGGGCTTCCCCTGGGGCATCAGGCATCACAGTTCATGGAACACTCCTTGGAGCAGGACTCTGAGCTTAATAGACAAAATGGGAGCCAAGTACTGTTACTATCCCTATTTTAGAAACGAGAAAGCTGAGGCTTAGGGAGGTGAAATGATTTGTTTGAGGCTCTAAAGCTCCTCATGGTGAAGCAGGGCCTTCACCCTAAGCTTCTTGTGATTCCAGAGCCTGCACTGTTTCTCTGCCACATGGAGTCAGCCAGCCCAGGGAGGAGGTGGGGCGTCAGTAGGAGAGGAGGCGGAGGGGTGGGGACAGGCAGACTCCTACCACAGGAGCGGCATCCCAGGAGGAATGCAGACAGTGCCGGAAACCCCAAAGCAATTTTCTAACCCTGGGAAAATGGCCTATAGTTTGGGCTGGCATGCTCACTGTGAGGGCTGTGGGAGAGGAGCCGACAGGGCTACTGCCTCCCCTCAACCCAAGACACCCTGTGTTGGGCATGGAATCTCAGCAGAAGTCAGGTAGAGGAGCCCTTGAAGATCTCCTCCAGCACACTGCTCATTTGAATCTCCAGGCGAATTAAACCTGCCACTCAAGCCTAAGGCCCACTCCTGAGATTCTGAATTCATGAGTTTGGGGAAGGGACTGGGCATCGGGATTTGCCCCAGCTCTACAGCTAATTTAAATGCTGTGCTCAACCAGTCCTTCCCTGCCCCCAACTCTACACTTACTCTTTGAAAGTTGGTGCAGCAGAAGCCCAGGGAGAGAACACACAGCTTGGAACTCAGGTCTCTGACCCTCTTTAAGGCTCAGTGATGTCTTCTGCAGGGAGCTGGTGAGGCAAGTGAGACAGGGGTCTCAGAGCGCCAGGGTGGTGGGAAGACAGCACTTCTGGTGGCATGGGAGGTGAAAGCATCTCGCTACATTGCTTGGGGTCCTCCCCCTTATACCCTCCACCGCTGAAGCTTTCAGATCCACTGCCACTCCCTCTGCAGCTGTGGGGCATGGAAAGAGCCCTGGTCAAGGGATCAGGAGCCCTGGGTTTGGGTCCCACCCCTGCCACTAACAACTTTTGAATCTTGGGCAAGTCTCTTTCCCTCTCTGGGCCTCAGTGTTACTTACCTATGAAATGGGATTAAGCTCAAATGTTCCCTAAAGTAGTATCTGTTCCAGCTCTGACCTACTTTGGTTCCCAAAAGGACAACATTTAGGAAATCTGGGTTGTGATCTTCACTCTGCATTTAATGTTTCTGAGACACAGCTTCTGACTCTATAGAATGGTAATCATTGCTATGCTGCCTTGTCCACATTCCTTATTGTTTCTAGCTCTGTGAGTCCTCTCCCCTGAATTAAACTATGTGGGGACAGGGAGTGATCTCTGTTTAGGGCTGTGAATCTCTGATTGTCTTTCTAACTGGCCGCTTCAGCTCCACTCAGCCCCAGAACAGGATAAGACGGAGAAGAGGCTTTGAGGCAAGTAGTCCCTGCCAGACCAGATGGAGATCTCCTGCAGCCAGGCCTTATCTTTCAACTTCCTATGGCCATCGGCGGGGGACTGGGGCCTCCAGGGGCATGGCCCTCAAAGCTCCCTTAGTCCCCAGTCTTAGGAGGAGAAAGGAAGTTGTCAAGTTAGCAAGTTGCCCTGAGGGCAGGAGCAAAGATGCTGCAGGGCCTGAAACTTGAAGGGTTGGGGTTCTCACCTAGCTCTGGTACCCAGCCTGAAGGGTGTGGGGCAGAAACCCAGAGAATGACCCACAGCAGTTGTAAGAGCCACCTTTTCTCCAAGGCCTTTGGTGAGCCTGGTGATCTGTCCAAGTCATAGCACCAAATTTCCCAACAATCCTGGAAATGGGAGTCTCTTACCAGTTCCATATTACACATACTGCAGACGAGGCTGTTGACACACAGAGAAAGAAGAAGTTTGCCTAAAGCCACACAGTCCATGGGGCAGTCTGGAAAGGAACACAGGCAGGCTGAGTCTTGAGCCCTGTACTTTCTACTCCATCCAAGGGCTTCCAGTAATAGCAATAGCACTTATGTAGTGCTTCTGATGTGCCAGACACACTTCTAAGTGTTATATATATATATATATAAACTTATTTTATCTGTATGCAACACTAAGAGGTAGTTACTACAAATGAAGAAACTGAGGCCCAGAGCATTCTAGTAACTTGCTTCTAGAATCACAAGTTAACACACGGAGGAGTCAGGCTTCATAATTTGTGCTGTCTCTNCTTCTAAGTGTTATATATATATATATATAAACTTATTTTATCTGTATGCAACACTAAGAGGTAGTTACTACAAATGAAGAAACTGAGGCCCAGAGCATTCTAGTAACTTGCTTCTAGAATCACAAGTTAACACACGGAGGAGTCAGGCTTCATAATTTGTGCTGTCTCTACCACAGTATAGAAGGAAGCTCAACACATGCACACACACACACACACACACACACACACACACACACACACCCTACTTGCCCCACCCGTCAGTCTGGGCCCTTGCTCTCCTCCAGGTAGTTGTTTAGGGTTATGCGTGGCCTGGGATAAATAAATCACTTCATCCTCTTTTCTCTGGGCCTTGGTTTCCTCCTAAACAGTGGGGTGAATGGACCAAGTGATCTGTAAGGACCGTCTGTTCTCTGGCATATCTTCAAGGCTAGACTTGATCCCTGTGCCTCTGACTGTGGCTAGGGTATCAGGGCATCTCTCTTTTCTCCTCCAGTCTCTCTTCTTTCTTAGGTCTGGGCTTTGCAGAAATGAAGGAAATTTAGTCCAGCCAGCCCTAGCCTAGGAAATGATAGAAGGGTGGCACTGTGACCTACCAGAGTCCAGATCTTCTAGCCCCCAACCACCTTCCTACCTGTTACCCCATCTCCTGGTCCATGTGGGTGTCTGCCAAGCCACCTTCCAGTGCCACAGTCTCAGGGGGCAGTTTCTGTAGTCCTTTTCTTCCAGCTGCCCAGCAGCCTAGCTCCCCAGCTCTGTCTTCAGCTTTGATTCGTTGCTGCACCTGGAACCTGGGGTCAGCAGCTGTCCTGCCCAATGTGCCCCTCCTTTCCCCTGAGCTGCTAACAATGGTGGCAGTCACTAACACACAGGGATGTGCTTGCTGCCCTGAGAAGAACATTCTGGGCACAGCAGCACAAAGAACACCGTCTCTGGCTGCAGAATGGCAACGTATCACCCCGGGGCCCAGCTTGGTCACATCCTAGATGTTTAGCCTGGTCAAGTTTCTCAACTTCTCCGAACTTCCACATCTTCATCTCTACAGTGAGAAACAGGGTGATTCTCACTGAGCTGTTGGAAAGATTCAGTTCTGCAGCAGATGACCATCCCAGGGCACAGCGCTTAGACTGCAGTAGTAAGAGGTCAACAAATAAGATTTAGCTTTGAATCCCACATCTGTATGAGCTCAGGCAGGTCGATGAATCTCAGTTTTCTGATCTCAGAGGCAAGTATAAAAATTGTTGTCAAGTGAGATTTTTATAAGGAAACAATGAAATAATGAATGTAAAATTCCAGCATGGTGTCTGGCATATGGTAAAGGATCAAAAATATGCTACCATGCTACACTTAGCTCCATGCATAGAGATGAAACTATTTGCCCCTAAACATACATAAGTACACAAAATTCTATGTGTCCAGTAAAATCAATATTACACAAATCCTTCCGGAGAATACAAAAAGCAAGAAAGCTTCCCAACCCTTTTTATGAAGCTTGCCAAAAAAAACCTAGACAAATCTTGATACCAAAACTAGGTAAAAACATAGTAAGAAAAGAACATTTCAGCTTAGTCTTTCTTATAAACATGGATAAAAAAATCTAAAACCAAAATATTATGAAATGGTATAAAAATGTATCAAAACAATAATGCATCATGACCAAGTGAGATATATATACAAGGACAGCAAGGGTGAAAAATCAATGAAACAAAGACATAGTTCTTTAAAAAGTTCAATTAAATTGACAAATCTCTGGCAAGACTGACAAACAGAAGAGAGAGAAGATACACATTACCAATATCAGGAATGAAACAAAGGATATCAATACAGACCTTGCAGACATCAAGAGGATAATAATGGAACACTATGAACAACTCTGGAGAAGGCAATGGCACCCCACTCCAGTACTCTTGCCTGGAAAATCCCATGGACGGAGGAGCCTGGTGGGCTGCTGTCTATGGGGTCACACAGAGTCGGACACGACTGAATTGACTTAGCAGCAGCAGCTTGAACAACTCTACACATACAGACTTCACAGCTTAGATGAAATGGATTAATTCTTCAGGAAGCACAAACCACCACAACTCATCCAGTATAAAGCAGATAATTTGGATATTTATCAAAGAAATTGAATTTGTAATTAAAAACATCCCTCCAAAGAAATATTGAGGGCCATATGGTTCCACTGGAAAATTCTACCAAAAGTTTAAAGAATAATAAACACAAATTCTAATCTTTTCCAGAAAAAGAAAAAAGAGCAGAGACTTTCCAATTCATTTTATGAATCCAGCATTGCCCTGACATGAAAACTGGATGAAGAGAGTACACAAAAAGGAAACTGAGACCAACATTCTTCATGAAAATAGAAAAATTCTCAACAAAATATCAAAAAATAAAGTTCACTAATACATAAAAAGAAGCATACCCCATGACCAAGTAGGGTTTATTTCAGGAATGCAAGGCTGGTTCAATGCTTGGAAATCAGTGAATTTAATCCACCATGTCAATAGGCTAAGAAAGGAAAATCAATGATTTATTGGTATAGAAAAAACATTCTACCAAATCTAACACTCTTTCATTTAAAAAAACACTCAAATATTGAGAAGAGAGTAAACTTCTTCAGCTTGGTAAAGACCATCTACAAAATTCTACAGCTGACATATTTAATGGTGAAAGATCACTAAAGAATGTTTTTAAGCCTAGATTGAGAACAAGGCAAGGATGTCCACTCTTACTTAAAATAGTGATGGAGTTCTAGTCAGCGTAATAAGGGAAGAAGTAAATAGAGAATAGAAAGTAAAAGAAAAAAGAAAAGGCATACATATTGGAAGGGAAGAAATAAAATGGCTCTCATTTGCAGATGATATGATTGTCTACATAGAAAATCCCAAGGAATCTAGAACTAATAAGTAAGTTCATCAAACTCACAGGATGCAATATAAACATACAAAAAATCAATTATATTTCTATATACTGGCAATGAACATGTGAACACTCAAATTTTAAATGCAATTCATTTATAGTCTCTACAAAGATAAAAAAGAAATAATTAGGTGTACATGTAACAAAACATGTGCAGGAGTTGTATGCTGAAAATTTGTAAATGCTGATAAAAGAAATCAAAGAAGATATAAACAAATAAAGAGATACACTGGCATTCATGGATTGGAAGACTGAACATAAAGATGTCAATTTTCTCCAAATTGATATATAGATTTAATGCTATTCTTATCAAAATTCCAGCAAGTTATTTTAATAGATACAGACAAGATTATTCTAAAACTTATATGGAAGGGCAAAAGAAGTAGATATAGTGTGAGGAATAACTCTACTTGATTTTCAAGCTTATCGTATAGCTACTATAATCAAGACTATGTGATATTGGCAGAAGAAGAGATATACAGAACAGTGGAAGAAAAAAAAAGAACTCAGAAACAGATCTGCACCAAATATACCCAACTAATTTTTTCAACAAAGGTGCAGAAGTATCTCAGTAAAGGAAAGATCACCTTTTCAATAGATGATGCTAGAACAATCAGACATTCACAGGCAAAAAGATAAACCTTAGACTAAACTTCACATGTTATGCAAAAATTGATCAAATTTTTGTCTATAGAATCATAGATTTAAATATAAAACATAACACTACAGATTCTTGGGAAGAAAATATGGGAGAAAGTCCTCAGAACTTAATTATTGATGAAGAATTCTTAAATACAGACCATCCATAAAAGAAAAAAAAAATGGATATTTGATTTCATCAAATCAAGTACTCGTGTTCTATAAAGAAATTAATGAAAAGACAAGCTACAAACTGAGGGAAAATATTTGTAAACCATGCATTTGACATAGGCTTTGCATGTAGAATATATAAAGAACTCTTAAGACTCAACAGTAAAACAAAACAAGACAAAACAAAAGAAACAATCCAATTAGAAAACAGGCAAAAGACGTGAAGAGATATTTCACCAAAGAAGATATACAGATGGCAAATGAACACATGAAAAGTTAGTCAACATCATTAATGCAAATTAAAACCACAATGAGCTATCACTACATAGCTATCCAATGGTGAAAAAAAAAAGTGACAATACCAAATACTAGAAGCCAGATCCTTTATACATTGCTGGTGGGGCTATAAAGTGGTACAGCCACTCTTCAAAACAGTTTGGCAATTCTTATAAAACTAAACATACAAGCACTGCATGACCTAGTAATTGCATACCTAGACGTTTATATGAGAGAATTTAAAATTAAGGTTTACACAAAAATGTGTACATGAATATTTATAGCAGCTTTCTTTCTAATAGCTCCAAACTGGGAATGGCACAGAGGTCCTTCAATGGGTGAGTGGATAAACAAACTGTGGTACATCCACATCATGGAACATTACTCAGCAACAAAAAGGAACATACAACTGATACACACAACAACTTGGATAAATCTCCACAAGATTTTGCTGAGTGAAAAAGCCAATCTCGTGGTTACATATTTTATGACTCCATTACAGAAATGGATATGAGTGGTTGGCAGGGGTCAAAGAAGAGATGGATTGGGAAAGAGGTGGGTGTAGCTATGAAAGGGCAACAAGAGGGGTCCCTGTGATGATGGAAATCTTTTCTATCTTGACTGTATCAATGTCACTATCCTACTGGTGATATTGTACCATATTTTTGTAAGATATTTTCGTTGGGAGAAACTGGGCAATGGGTACATTTTTCTTGTTGTTTAGTCGCTACATAGGACCTTCCTATATTACTTCTCACAGCTGCATGTAAATCTACAATGGTCACAAAATTTAAAAAGTTTAAGAAATTAGCAAATGAAATTCAGTAACATATTAAATAATTCATCATGACCAAAATGAGTTTTTTTTTTTTTTTTTTTTTTTTTTGCTTTACAATATCGTGTTGGTTACTAAATGAGTTTTAATCTAGGAATTGTTTACCAATCAAAAATGAATCCTTGTAGCTTACCTAAAGAGGAAAAGGGAGTAAAATTATGATAGATGCATAAAGTGTTTTGTAAAATTCAACACCTCATTCATGATAAAANGCTTTACAATATCGTGTTGGTTACTAAATGAGTTTTAATCTAGGAATTTAAGAGTGGTTTACCAATCAAAAATGAATCCTTGTAGCTTACCTAAAGAGGAAAAGGGAGTAAAATTATGATAGATGCATAAAGTGTTTTGTAAAATTCAACACCTCATTCATGATAAAACTCTTGGCACACTAGGAATAAAAGGGAGATTCCTTAACCTGATAAAGGGCATCTATCAAAACCTTAAATATTGTAAGCTTTCATACACTGAGAATAGATGTGAGACAAGAATCCCACTCTCACCATTACTATTCCATGTTGTACTGGAAATCCTAGTCAGTGCAGTAAGGCTAGCAAAAAAAAAAAAAATCGGATTTAAAAGGAAGAAGGAAAATTGCCATTATTTGCATTTGATATGGTTGTGTATATAGAAGATCCAAAAGAATCTATAGACAAACGATTAGAATTTGTAAGTTAATTTAGAAGTATCACTGATTATAAAATCAATATCAAAAAGATCAATTTTATTTCTAAGTGTGTTAGTCACTCAGTTCAGTTCAGTCAGTTCAGTCACTCAGTAGTGTATGACTCTTTGAGACCCCATGAATCACAGCACACCAGGCCTCCCTGTCCATCACCAGTTCCCGGAGTTCATCGAGTCAGTGATGCCATCCAGCCATCTCATCCTCTGTCGTCCCCTTCTCCTCCTGCCCNGGCAGGTCAGGTGGTCTGGTATTCCCATCTCTTTCAGAATTTTCCACAGTTTATTGTGATCCATACAGTCAAAGGCTTTGGCATAGTCCATAAAGCAGAAATAGATGTTTTTCTGGAACTCTCTTGCTTTTTCAATGATCCAGCAGATGTTGGCAATTTGATCTCTGCTCCTCTTCCTTTTCTAAAACCAGCTTGAACATCTGGAAGTTCACGGTTCACACTCAGTCACTCAGTCATGACCAACTCTGCGACCCAACGAACTGTAACCCACCAGGCTCCTCTGTACATGGAATTCTCCAGGCAAGAATACTGGGGTGGGTTGCCATTTCATTCTCCAAGGGATCTTCCTGACCCAGGGATCGAACCCAGATCTCTTGCATTACCAGCAGATTCTTTACCATCTGAACCACAGGGAAGCCCATTTATTTCTCTATGTCAGCAAAAAATTGAAAGAGAAAGTTTTAAAGACCTTACCATTTATAAAAATATAAACATAAAATATTTAGGAATAAATATAATAAATGATGTAGAAAAGCCTCTACAGAGAAAACTAAAAATATATTGTGGAAAGAAATTAAAGAAGACTTAAATATTGATAAAGTAAGGGATAAACTATATTCACAAATTAGAAAACTCAATATTATAAAGAAGTTAATTCTCCCCAAATTAATTATAGAGTCAATGTGATATCATTTAAAAATCCAAACAAAGTTTTTTTTGGGTGATGGAAACTGACAGATTCGTCCTAAATTTCAGATGGGAATGCAAAGGGCCAAGAATAACCTAGGTAATCCTGAAGGAGGAGAACACAGCTGGAGGATTCTAACAGGTATCAAGACCTAGAAATTTATAGTAAGTAAGATACTGTGGTATTGGCATAAGGACATAGAAACTGACAAATGGGAAGAATAGAAAATGCCAAACCATACCCACACATAGACAATCACCTAATTTATGACCAGAACGACACTGCAGTACATTGGAAACAAATAAACAACAACAAAAACATGGTACTGGATCAGTTCAATAGTCACATGGGAAAAAATTTATCTTGACCCCTACCTCACATCACATACACAAATCAGTTCCAGGTGGATTGTAGCTAGAAATGTGAAATGCAAAACAATAAAGCTTTCAGACGAAAATGTAGGGTAATAACTTGGTACACTTGGAGTAGCCAAAGATTTCTTAAATAAGACGGAAAAATCCTATCCATGAAGGAAAGAACTGATATTTTGGACTATATAAGAATAAAGAATTTCCATCCATCCAAAAATTGTGTTAAGAGGGTGAAAAGAATACTGACAGAAAGAGAGAAAGTATTTCCAACAAGTATATCTGATAAAGGACTCAATCCGAATAGATTAAGCAACTCAATAGAATAATGTGANCTGATATTTTGGACTATATAAGAATAAAGAATTTCCATCCATCCAAAAATTGTGTTAAGAGGGTGAAAAGAATACTGACAGAAAGAGAGAAAGTATTTCCAACAAGTATATCTGATAAAGGACTCAATCCGAATAGATTAAGCAACTCAATAGAATAATGTGACAGGGACTTTGACAGACACTTCACAAAGTAAAGACTATCAAGGTGGTCAATAAACAGGAAAAAGTGTTCAATTTAATGAGTCAAAAGGAAAGTACAAAATAAGATCATAATGAGATGCTATTGTACACCAACCAGAATGGATAAAATGAAAGAAAATGGAAATGGCCAACCCTTGGTGAAGATGAGGAACAGCCAAAACTATCTTGCATCGCTGGAGGGGAGTGTAAATTGATATAAACACCCTGGAAAACTGAGGCAGCATCTACCAAACATAGGCTTATCCTATGACCCAGCAATTCAGTTACCAAAGCACATGTACATGAATGTTTATAACAGTCTTTTTGCTAATAGCCAAAATCTTGAAGTTATCTTGAGTTCTAAACATTGGGGTCACCTGGGAAGCTGTGTGGAGGCTGAGTTGGAGGTGGAGAGACAGAAGACCGAGGGAGTAGAAGGAAGCGGCGGCAGGGGTCTGGGCAGGGAAGGGTGGTGACAGCGTCAAGTGGCAGTGGCAGTGGGGAGGGCAGGAGCGCCACGTAGAGACAAAGCCCACATGACCTGGAGGTGGGTGGGATCTGGGGCATGCTGGGGAAGCAAGACCTCAGACCAAGGCCCTCAAAGCAAGGCTTCCGGGAAGACAGCCATCCATTCACTGCCCAAGGAACCCCAGAGAAGGAGGAGGTGTGGAGTCGGGTGGAGGAGAAGTTTGGTTTCGTCGGTGTGAAGGCAAAGGTGCTCGTGGGACCAGAGGAGGTGAAGCAGAGATGTGTCACACTCCTTAGCTCCAACTCCCTACTCTTAAGTCACTAGAAGGCATTGTACAAATGTCCTGATGAGAAACCAGGCTCAGAGATGGGGGCCAGCAAGACTTTGGCCTGATTGAGGGCCATGTGGAAAGCAGATGGCAGCCTGAGAAGCAAGACTAGGTACTCTGCTCTTTAGTCCTGTGGTCTGCCATCGTTGGAGCAGTGCCTCTTTGTTTCCAGACCCCAGGCCCCAGCTCCGTTCCTTAGATTCTTTGGATTCAGTTTTGGCACCAGTGATGGGTGTCTCCTATATCTCTGCCCCTTCTCATAATCCCTCACTCCTCAAGGAGACACTACACTGACCGCCAGTCCAGACTGTTCTGAGCTCCTGCTCACTGAAGAAAGAATTTGACCCATCCCCTTCCTCCTACCCCCCCTCCCCCCACAGAGTAAATACTCACCAAATTTTCTGGCTTAGTTCTTGGAGGGCACATAAGTTAGAGTCTTCAGTCTGCAGATGGAGAAACTGAGGCCCAGGGATAGGAAAGGACTTGCTAAAGTTCACTCAGAGAGAACGAAAGGGAGAAAGTTGGGCCAGAACTCAGACCTCCTAATGCTCAAGGCTTAATTTCCTTCTCTCTTTCTGAGAAAGAAGAAAGAGGAGAAATAGGGAAAAAAGGAGAATGGTGGCAAGACAGAAAGAATTACTGAGAGAGGCAGAAAAGGGACAGGGGCAAACTCCAAGAGCCAGATGAGAGGGAGGGAGAAGGAAGGGGGGCAGGAAGGAAATAGAGAGATACAGAAAGAGGAAGAACAAAAGTAAAAAAGAAAGAGAGAGAGAGAAACGGAGAAAACGGAAAGAATGAGGCTGGCAAGCAAGTAGAGCCGGCTGGACTCCTACTGTAGGGGCTGGGGAAGCTGAGCCCACAGCCCCGTGGAAGGCAGAGATGGGTGGCCCCAGAAATCCTTACCTGCCAAACCCCATCAGCCCTCAAAGGCCCAAACCAGAACTGAGCAGTTGATCTAAACAGAAAACAAACAGAGCAAAATGAAAACATGCTGGCTGTCTCCCACTCCCATCCCCCTGCCCTGGCTATGGCTCTGTGCATTCATTGGCCCCCAGGAGGCCACTGGGAAAGCAAGGCACAGCTTTTGTAACCCCCCTCTCTCTGTGCCTCCCATCCCACAGCCACCCCCCACCAAGAGCCATAGACTCAGCTCTGTTCAAGATGCCATGGTGGTGAGGGGGCAGGGCTCATGGGCCCTGGGGAGCTGGAAGGGGCCTTGTGTTCCCTGCCCTTGGTCTGGCAAGAAACAGCAAGACAGATTGGTGGCTGACAGGGAGGGGAAGAGTCGGGGACAGAGCTTCACCCACTTCCTGACACAAGGATTGGGGTTCTTAACCAGCCCAAAGCCTGTCCTGCGTGTGTCAGAGCTGAGAAGGCAGGCAAGAGGGGAAGGGTGGCAGACAAGTGTTGGGAAGGGGAGCACGCTGAATGCCCACTGTTAGTCCAATGTGTTACTTTCCTTCTCCAGTCCCCACTGGGCTCCAGGAGCTTGAATCCATGAAAAGAGTTTCAGTTTATGTTGTAACTGCTTATTAATAACAGTACAAGTGATAACTAGTATGAGTCTTATGCTTGGCAGTTATCAAACACACACAGACAAACTCAATGAATGCTTAGTGCTACCTTGTAGTACGGTAACTAATTCTATTTCACAGAAGGAAAAACAGGCCTGAGGAGAGAGTAGGTAGGGGAACTCTAAGACAGAATGACCAGCATGAGTGATTAGAGTAAAAAAGTGCTGCTTGAAACTCAGGGACATTGCCCAGCCCTAGAACCTTCTCATGTCATCCAAGGGTGCAGACAGATGCTAGTGGTGGTGATTGGGAGATTAGGAAAGGAGCCGCAGGCTGGGAGTGACTATAGGCAGGTGGCGGGAGTCCTGGGGAGGGCCCAGAGCCCACCCCAAGATCCAGGGAAGTGCTCAGGGACTGGCATCTCCCCATACAGTTGGAGTGGGAGAGAGCCAAATAAAAGTTGGTAGTGAACAAATATTTGTAAGTGAGTGGTTATAGTGAGAGTGGTTAAGGATACAGGCTACCTGGGTTCAAATTCTCTGTGCTACTTGCTGTGTGAACTTGGTCTAGTTTTTTAACTTCTCTGTGCCCCTACTTTCCTCATCTGTATAATGGGGATAATGATAGTAACTACCTCACAGAGTTTGTGAAGGTTAAACGTGCTGTTCCAAGTAAAGCAGTTGGAAGACTGCCTGGCACATGGTAAGCCTCAAGTATTCGTTCCTGCTGTCCTTGTCACGTGGTTATTTGGCAGGCTTATGCTGAGCACTAGGGCAGCCTCGGTGAGCAAAGCAGCTGTGGTCCCTGTCCTCATGGAGTATGGCGAGGAAGTGGCACTAATCACAAAGAACACGGCAAAAGTAAAATGGCAACAGTGAGAAGTGCTGCGGAAGATAGGTCCCCAGTGCCTGGAGAGTGAAACCCTGGGACATGGGAGGTTTCCCTGAGGAAGAGACACTTGAGCTGTGTGCTGAAGTAGAAGTGGGAGGAAAACAGACAAGGGGAGAGACACTGATCCCAATCAGAGGGCACAGCATGTGCAAAGGCCCAGTGGCAGGAGAGAACTTGGTAAAGGGTGTGGATGGAGAGGCATGAAGGGATTTTCCCAGAGCAGACCCTACAATCCATTTCCAAGGGTCTTGTGTTTATTGTAAGAACAAAAGGAAACCAGGTGAGGATTATAAGGATGGAGTAACATGATAAGAAAAAGATAGGGCTTAATTCTAGGTTAAGAGGTTTCTCCAGCTAGGAGGTAGGGAGAGAGGCCACATACAGCAGGGTGGCTGGAGACTGTCACTGGCTCCCTCAGTGTGTGACCTTGGGCAAGTCTCTTCCCCTTCCTGGCCTTCAGTTTCCATCTGTAGCCCCAAACCTCTTCAAATCCTACTTTAGGGATTCCCTTGCTCTTTTCCGTTTGTCCTGGGTCTCTATGCCTCGTTAAGAGGAGGATAAGGCAGGAAAGATATTGGAAATAGACCACAGTCCCTCTCCTGCCTTCCCTCCTTGCACCACCATCCTAATGTCTGTCCTTCACATGCATCCATCCAGGCCTTGTGCAATAGAAGGACATTTGGAGGTCAAGTTCTTGCCTCCTCCTCACCCATCCATAGCTCATCCCTGCCAGCCTCAAGGCATTACGGGATGGGGTCCACTCCAGGCTGGGACTGAAGAAGCTCAGAGAACCCCATGGTGGTTGCCGGTTGCACTGAAAGGTTCAGAACCACAGGCAGCTAGGAGAGGCTGCCCCCGCCAGGATGATGGAGTGGGTGTGACATAAATTTCTCAGGACAGGCAGCAAAAAAGCATTTACAGCCCCTCCTTGCCAAGTCTGTTTCCAATCAGGCCCCTGGCTGGCCCACTCACACCCACCACACCGGGCTGGCTCCTCTGAAAGCCAGAGTCATTTAGGGCTTTTGTCTTTGTCCCTCCCCTCCTTACTGTTTAAGAAACATTCACAAGATACACACACACACACACATACAAAACCCCCGCCCTTCCAGGCCTCTGCGTACTGACATGATTGTATACATACGCATATATCCATACACACAGATGGTCCCCGGGGTTTCTGTGTCCCCGCACACATAGGCAGATAAACAGACACACACATACACACACACACACACACACACACACCCCAGGAGATTGGCTCTGGGTGGGCTAAGGAAGGCCTTAGCTTCTATCGCTAGCCATGAGCCTTGAGTTGCAACTTCCTCTCAGATTGGACACCAGAGGACCCAGGAAGTACCTTTCTTCAGTAACAACCCCCAGGCCACCTCTATCCTGTTCTTCATCTTAGTCTCCTGGCTGTCATGGCAACAGTCTGCCAGCTCTGCCATCCAAGGCATAGGAATGCCTTCCCTGGAGCTGAGTTGGGCGCTGAGCAAGCACCAAGGGAGGCTAAAGCTGATGGAGGGCACTGCAGAGGGCAGCCCCACCAGGCACAGGGAGCCCCAGCTCCTGCACTGCCCAGTCACCCAGGGGCCTCAAGCAAACCTTACTCGTACTCAACAGCACCTTCTTTCCCAGGCTAATCTGGCACTCTACCCTGTTCCTTCCCTCAGCACAGGCCACCAAAGGTCCCATCTGGCCACCCAAGAAGTAGGTCTCTCTTCATCTGAGCTGAACAAGCTTCTCCTCTTTCATGGGCCTCTCCTGCCTACCTGAATGCTCAGGCCATTTGCTTCCTCCCAGTGAAGCCAGAAGGGGTCCTCTTGTTTACTCTAAACACATGGATCCAGTCATTGCCCAGCAGGCCCTAAGAGTCAGGTCCAGCCCTTAAGAACCTTAAAGGAGAGGCTGCTTGACATGGGAGGGTGTCCCCCTCCCTCCTTGGGAGGCAGCATGATGCAAGGCAACATGTGGGCTTGAGGAAGCCAGACTGGGGTTCAAATCCCTCATTACCCAGTGCCAGCTGCGTGAACTGGGAAATCAAGCTGAACCTATTGATGGGGTTCTTATCAAGACCTAACATGCCCAGAACACGGGCCAGTAAATACTCCATCCATGCCTATTCCAGTTGCTTCCGAATGGGGAGCAGGGACAGAAGAAAGAAGGGAGCTGCTATTCCGTACAGTCCAGGCTTTGCACATTCATCACTTCACGTAACACTCCCTGCATCTCTCTGAGGTAGCTACTATCAGCATCCCAATTTGGCTTCTGAGCTCTCATGGGGATATTGTCACATCCTGGGGAGATGACAGAGGGGAGTTGCTAGGGTAGGAGGGTGCCTTAAATGCCACTTTTGAGAGTGTTTCATCCTGGAGGAAGAAGGCTTGTCAGGCTGCCCCAGCCACCTCCTTCTTCTGCAGACACTGAGCAGACCAGCTGGCTGCCAGGGCCTGGCCACACACTGGCTCCACAGTGACTTGGAGGACAACTTTATGAGGCAGAAAATCCAGCATCCTCCCCTGGGAGCAGCAGCAGCAGAAAAGTAGCTTGGTCTGGCTTGGACTGGAGGAAACCCCGTCCCTCCTGCCCAGATAGCCCAGAGCCTGCACACATCTGGCCCCAGGCATTTCTCAGATTCTTTGGGCAGAGAAGTCTCTAAGAAATGCTGCAGGGAGGCAGGTTTTAACTGAGCAGAAGGCAAGTCAGAGCTCTGGAAAGCTGGATTGGTTGCTTATAGGGGAGTGAGTTCCCCCTCCCTGTAGGTGTGTGAGCAGAGGCAAGCTAGAAAAGGGGCTAACCGCTGACACAGGCCAGGGCTTCTTAGCCTACAGGTGGCCTATGAAAGGGACCCATGATGTTGAGGGACTTCTTGAAATGATGTGCCATGTTTTGTGAGCTTTTATAGGAAGTGGGTTCCTTGCTTTCATTGGGTTGTTCAAAGGTGTGCAACTTCCAAGGTCACATAGCTAAGGAGCCATGGAGAGAGGGAAAATCTCTTGGCTCCCTAAGGTGCATATGGTTCTACACTGTTTTTCATGACACAAGATGCTGTTCCATCACACTGTAGGTGTCTCTTGATTCTCAAGATAGCCCAGTGAGATGGGTATTCTTGCTGCCATCTTCCGGAGAAGGATTCTATGGCTCAAAAAAGGAAAGGGCTTTGCTTTCCCACAGAGAGTGAGAGGAGAAGCTAGGACCACATCCCAGGTTTCCTATTGATTGCTTTTCCCAAACAGCTCAAACTCTTAAACCTCTGGAAGGCTACCGAGCAGAGATGCCTAAACCAGGCTCTTATGGTCTCGCTCCAGCCTGCAGATCTCAAGGCGCCCCATCCCCTTTTCCTTCTCTCTGTATGTTACAGGCTGGCCTCCTCATGCTGCCCCACACCTGCATTTGAGACAGTGGCCAGGAATTAGAGAGGGCACAGGAAGAATGGAGGTGTGCCAGCCACTCCTCCCCTCCAGAGAACTTCCATTTCCATTTGAACTCTGCTTGCAGCCAGGTGTGACCCAAGAAGTGTTGGCGTCCTGTGTAAGCAGTGGTGAAGCAGCGGGAAACTGATCTAAGCTGGGAAAAGACATAATGGTGTCCTTTCCAGAGTCAGAAGTGCCAGGGGCCAGTGGAAAGGGTTCTGCCTCTCTCCCTTTACGCTTCCCCTCTCTGTTAGAAGGGAAAAACTAGTGTCTTTGTGGAACCCCCAGAGACAAATGCCTGAGGACAAATGTCCTCTGCCCTCACCCTTTGCTGTGTCTCTGAGATGGGACTGACGGGGAAAGCACAAGCACTGCCAGACTCTGCCACTCCAGGGATAGATTGTGGAGGTACATGTCCAGAAAGGAGCTAGCAATGTGGGCCTTCCATGTAAGGGGCAAAGTCCAGGAAGTGTAGAGGTAGGCCATTAGCCAGGAGGTTCATCAAACAGGGGCAGGGCAGGCCCTGAGTGGGTAGCTATACCCAGACAGGCTGACAAAGAGATGACGAGGGCAGAGCTCTGTTCCCCAGGGGTACTATGGTCGATACGGACTGCACACACAGTAAAGCTGTCTCCCATGAACTGAGGAGCTTTCATGACCCAGCAATGCTCTTACGTTTTTCTTAAAATCCCTGTGCATTTGTATTCTGATTACAAAAGCCACAAGTATTCAGAGTGGGGAATCCAGAAAATGATGACAAGTACAGAGCGGAAAATTACTAACTGTGTGTCATGGGACAAGCCCTCTCTGAACCTCAGTCTCCTCCTCTGTAAAATGGGAATTATATAGTGTTTCTCTTGGAGGGTAGTTGTAAGGAGTAATTCTATTTAAATCTATGTAAAAAGTGCTGAAAGAAAAGTTCCTGACTCATCATAAGTGCTATTTTAATGTTGGCTTTTATTATTATTATCTACTACAATCACACTACCTGAGTCAGAAGCTACTAACAACGCTTAGTTATTAACTCTTCTAGTCTTTTTATTTGAATATTTATAGCTTATAAGAATAATCAGGATTATGCTATATATATGAAGTGGTATTTTGAATGTTTTGCCTTATTTATAGTGTGAGCATTTCCCACATCATTATATATTCTTCCAAACATCCTTATAGATTGTATATAATTCTGTTTACTCCATTTTCTAATTTAGCTTATTCCTATCATTTATGGATAGCTTTTATATACTCTGTAATCGAAATTTGCAAATATCTCTTTAGTGTAGATACCTGTCAGGGAAATTATTGGTTCAGAGTATGAAATTGTCAAAGTATATACAACTTTTGATATTTCCAAGTTGCCCACCACAGAGACTGTATCAGTTGGCACTCCCATTGGTAGTGTGTGACATTGCCCATCTCACTGCAAACTTGCTGGCACTGATTATAATTTTTTTTAGGTTTTGCTGAACTGAAGAACAAAAAGTTATGTTCTTCATATTCCACTTGACTGGAGTCAGGTGTGAGACTTTGGGTTGGGGAAAAGGCTGTGAGACTTTGGGTTGGGGAAAAGGCTGTGAGGTGAGGTTGGCCACTCCTGTTAGAGAACTTAGTGGAGGGTCTGGAGAGCAGCAAGACAATATGGCTACCTGGGGAAAGAGTAGGAACAGAAGAAAAGCTGTGGCCGTGTGAGGTCACTCTAAGACACAGAAAAATCCCAAGTGCTGGGGGCATGAGGCTGGGGGCATGTGCTTGCCAGTTATTGCTGTAGCTGGCCAAAAGTCCTCCCCTAAAGCTGTGTGGAGTTTCCCACCCCCTCCGGCCCCCCACCTCCGCCTGGCTAGAAAGAATAATTATAATGTAAATTGGGCTTTGGAAATGCAAATGTCAATACAGAGCTGGGTGGAGTGACCTGGCTTTTGAACACTGGAGACCTGTTGACTTGGGACCCTGGCTGAAAAAGAATCATGGAAGCTTTCAAAGAAACAGGATGGGGCGGCCATAATACTCTGAGAGTGGCTGAGCAAGTTGTGGAAGGCAGGTGGCCACTGGGAAAGATCGTGGAGCTGGAAGACCCCAAGGAGATACTGAGCAGGCACTGGCCACTCTCCAGATGGGGTGGGCCTCCCAGGACTGCTCAGAACACAACTGTAGCCTGGAGCTCAGGGCTGGATATAGATAGAAAAATCTGAGCTCAGGCAACCTGAAGGATAAGGGGCTGGCCCGGGGAAGGTGTGAACCAATGAGCACGGTGCCTTTGAGATGCAGACTGATATTTTCAAATAGAGTACGATTCTGTTTATGGAGAGCCAACTCTCTGTCAGGCGCTGATGGAGGGGTTGATAGCACTTGGTGTATGTGAGGAAACTGGCACAGAATGAATAAGTAACACATCCAAAGTTTTACAGGCAGTAACTGGCAGAGCCACAAGTTGAGCCAGGCTCTTTGAACTGAGGCTCCTTTAGGCAATGGGTCTGGGCCCCTCTTGTTGATTTCCTTGGGTAGAGTTGGTGGTAAGCTCTCTTCATCTTTGTCTTGAGTATAAGCAGTATGCTGGCTAAAGCACAGTGAGAAATTATTTGTATAAAAGGAAACAAAACACAGAAACTAATAAAGTATTCTCTAAATTAAAAAAAAAAGAAAAGAAACAAAACTAGATAGAATGGACTAGATAACAAGAACTTAGAGACACCAGGAGGAACTTCCTGAGAGCAAGAATCCTTAGCTACAGAGGGTAACCAAGTCAAGAAGCCTCTCTTTGATATTCTTAGCAGTTACCCTTTCCCATACTTCCCCCTCTCTTAACACCCCCCCTCCCCCCGCCCCC
>SJYA01003551.1:0-29008 GCA_006410615.1 Neotragus moschatus | reverse complement strand
CCCCTTAGTCCCCCATTTTGCATGTTCATTGGAGACAATCCTGCTCAGTGTTAGCAGGCTTAGAAATCCAAGGTCACTTGTGGGCAGCAGAGCAGCTGGGATCCAGTGCAAGCCCTGAGTGATGTCTAGCTCAAGCCAGGAACAGCTTGCACTTTTGTCACTCACACTTCTTGCCACTTTCTGCCTGCTGGGCTCTGCTGGTTCATTCAGGGCCCTTCCCAGCAGCCAGAGAGCTGGTCAGAGAAACATCAGAGAGGGTGAGCTGTGAAAAAGGCCGAGGGGTACGATGGGAAGAGACAGGACTTGTGTCACACAGACATGTCTTCTCAGCTACTACGGCTTGTGTGACCTTGGGTGAGCATATTCACCTCCCTGGGCCTCTTTTCACGACTCTGTAAAATGGGGCTAGTAATAACCACTATCTGAATGGACTATTGGGAGGAGGCCAGTGAGACTGCATATTTGGCCGTGACACACTGCTGGAGGCGCCCAGGGCTAGATGATCGGAGAGCACAAAGATGGAAAGGAAATCCAGTGAGGGGCTGATGTGTGTAACTGCACACTCAGCGCAAAGGGGGTCCAGAGCAGGGGCTCAGTAGTGTCCTTCTCCCGCCTTTGTCCACAATGTGCATGGTGTTCATGGTCTGCAAAATGCTTCCCTTGCACCCACTCATTGGATAAGTACAATATCCTGGCCCTTTCATGTTTCAGATACGGAAGTCGAGGCCCATAGTCATCCAGATGTTGAATGGCAGAGGCAGGGTGCAGGACCCTGGGGCTCAGTGGGACTTTTTCTTCTGAGGCTCCCCAAATGCCTTCTGGCTCATCCCTTAGACACCCCCCAACTTCTCCTTTAGGGAAGCACCAGCCACTTCTACCTTAGCTCCATGGAGGGCCCCTGAGTGTTCCCGACCAACCACCTGACCCATCCCTAAACCTGACTTTAAAAAAAAAATCATCAAATTCCTTGTAAGATATCGGACTAAAGGGCCCTAGTGTCAGTGAGCTTGGAGGAGGAATGGGGACTAGAAGAGCCCCTGGGGTTTCCAACTCGTCCTTCTCTATGGAGTCTTGCTTTCATACGTATACCATCTAGACTTATGGCATGAAATGTAAAGATTTCCAGGGTGTAAAATTCTGAATATATCTTTTAAAACCACCATATTGCCAGAAGGTCAAAAGAGGGCTTATCTGTGCCCAGAGAAAGCTCTCTAGGTGTGTGGACAAGAGATGTTGGGTTAACCTGAGCCAGTGGGTGCAAATGAGGAGGGCTTTGCTTACCCAGCAAGCCCAGGGCCTATCATCCATCCATTGACAGGTAAGTCAAGGAGAGGTCAGTAAAAGCTCAAGTGTGGGAGAGAGAACTCTACTTGGTCCTCCTTGCCCTGAAACAGAGAGCTTCTGGATGCACAGATTCACGAGCTGAGAGGCAGTTGCTCTCAGGGTTTGCTTATAGAGAAGGGGAAAGAGGAAGTGACCATGCCAAGGACTGTACCAGCCGCATTCACACCTGTGAGCTCCTTTCTTCCTCTAAACTGTTCTTTAGGATGGATGGAATTCTGATTTTATAGAAGAAACGGAGGCTCCGTGATGGGAGGGAGCTGGTGCCAGTTCCTGAAAATGGAGCAAGGATTAAAGCCTCCAACTCAGTAGACTGCAAAGGCCTTGCTCTTCCTACTGCACACTTGGGAGAGATGAGGCTTTGTGAGTGCTCCTGAGACCACTAGCAGTGACAGCGACACCCCAGGGCGGGAGCGGTGCTCAGCCCAGATGCATCCTCACCAGCTTTTCCTCAGCTGTCTGGGTCTCCCCGTCACAGAGCAAGTCTCAAAGGAAATGCCTCACCATCCTCCAAGCATTCACGGGAGGCTGAGGATTTGTATCTAATAGGGGTGGAAAGAGGGCCGGTGACTTCATCTCAGAGGAAAGCCCCTGCTCAAGCCTGTCTGACCCTCTTGGCCCCCTTGCAGAGCTTCCCTTGAACCCCTAGCAAGCCTCTCTGCTGGGGTTTTTCCAGAGGTCCAGGGAAATTCCAGGAGTCAAGGATGTCAATGTTTCTCACACACAGTCACAACATCTCACAAATGCGCTCAGTGGATCACGCTCGGCTACAGTCCCTATTTTGAATGTGGGTGTGTGAGCAGGTCTATGGCACCGATGTATACATACATGCTGTGAATGACCCACTAATTCCACAAGCCACCCACAGAAGCCCATATCCTCTTTTCCTGTTTACACTTCAGTGAGTCACACCTCATGCTGCCATGAATGTGAACAGGGGTCACAGAGATGCTTAGAGATCAGCTTCTGCCCAAGTCCAGGCTTGGAGGCATCATTCCCTCCTTCTCTGATTTCTCTCTCTTCCTTTTTTCAGCCTCCCGCTTTCCTTCCTCTACTTTTCTCCTCCGGGACACACACCAGCACAGGTCCCATTGTCGCAAAGAATAAATCTGGGAGCCGAGTCTGCTGTATGTGGGCAGCCATAAGCCCAGGGGTCGGCCAGGAGCAGCTGCCCTGTTTGACAGGCAGGTTGTAGGGAACTGGGTGAAAGGGAGCATTTTCTAAGTAGTAGGCCAGGTCAGAGAGCTCTGTAGGGTACTATGGGCCCAGGCAAGAGGTCTACTTCTAGAAGATTCCATTAGGGAAATAAAGCTAGAGGCGATACAACATAGTGGTTCAGAGCAGACTGGAGCCAGATTGCCATGCGACATAGTCTGTATCTCATTCTCCTTATCGGTAAAGCTGTGAGAAGAAGAATAATCTACCTCACCGGGTTGGTTTCAAGGATCAGATGAATCGATACGTGTAAAATGCTTGCACAGGGCCTGACACAGGAAGAACTACACTAAGATCTGCTATTACTTTAAAGATCAGACGTCAGCATCACTCCACGACCCGCCTCCATACCACCCACTCATTTCCTCTTGCCTCTGCAGACATCAAATCGGCCAACAGATTTCCAAGCCAGTCCTAGTAGAGGCCATGTGACTTAAGCAGCTTCACTCATCCTCTGTCTGCTGGCATTTCAGCTTTACTCTCTTTCCAGCACTGCCCACTGATTGGTCTCCCAAGTTGCCCCTGGCACCATAGCTTTCCCCACCCCTGTACTCTTTGATTCCCAGTCCCAGTCTTCTGCTCTTTTTAGCCTCCGGCCAGTCTCTTTCCAAGAATGAAACTCCTAATCTTGACTGCAAGACCAGGGCAGGGCTCACATTGGCTCAAGAGAATTGTTTGTGCATACGTCTTCCCAAATCCACGTTCAATGACATCATGTTGATAGCTTGAATCCAGTCACTGTGGGAGTATTTTCACCACAGTAATTGGCAAATATTACAAATCAGGGCTTTTCTCCCTCCAAGTGTGCAAGTTGTTGAACATTTATCAGCGCAACTCTGCTCCTACCAACCCTGGGGCCCCTCCTTAGATGATGACTTCTCTTTTCCCAGGCACTGCTGCTGCTGCTGCTGCTAAGTCGCTTCAGTTGTGTCCAACTCTGTGCGATCCATAGATGGCAGCCCCCTAGGCTTCTCTGTTCCTGGGATTCTCCAGGCAAGAATACTGGAGTGGGTTGCCATTTCCTTCCTAGGCACTAGATACTCCTGTAGCAGACTCCCTGCAGCAGTGTTCCCCATCTGATTGCTATCCAATGGTTATTTCCTCTTGGACCCTCAAGACTCACTGCTGACTGAGTTTCGACTCACTGCTGACTGAGTTTCGACTCACTGGCACCAAAATTTGCCCACTTGGAAGCTATCTTCACTGAAAGCCAGGCTCACTTCCCAGCCTCCATCCTAATGGTGGATAGAAAACTCATGCCAGGCCCTTCCCCCTCTCTGCTTGCACAATGTTGCCCCAGGGAGCCAGCAGCCTCATGCCCAGTCCCTGAGCTAGTGAGGATAAGTTAGGTGCCATAGTATGAAAAGCTGAATCTAAGATTCAGCAAGTCGGGTTGTCTGCTGTCCTGGGGAGTAGGAGGCCTGGGGGGAGTCTAATCCAGGGCAGCAGTTGCATTCTGTAGCCGGCTATGAGTGTGTCAGCTCATCATTATTATTCACATATTCTTTTTTTTTTTTATTAAATTTTTATTTTTTAGTTTGTTTTGCTTTACAATACTGTACTCATTTTGCCATACATTGACATAAATCAGCCATAAGTGTACCTGAGTTCCCAATCCGGACCCCCTCCCTTCCCCCTCCCTCCCCACACCATCCCTCCAGATCATCCCCGCCCATCAGTCCCAAGCCTTCTGCATCGAACCTAGACCGGCAAAAATAGCATCTACATTATGGGTTTGATGTCTGTTTGGTTTTCTGTTGGGTTCCCGGTGCTTGGATCAGTGTGCTGGGTACATACTAGGGGTTCAATAACTATTGGTTGAATGAATGAGTAAATTTGGCCATTGAACAAATGTTTCTCCAAGTTTCTATTCTGAACCTGGGTCTCTGAGATCCTGGTGATAGAGCGAACAAGAAGGATGTCCCCTGAGCTCAAAGAGCTGCTAGTCCCTTGGGCCATGGAAGGCAGTGTTAATGGGGACTGGGAGTAACTACAGGATGGCTCGGGAGCTTTGGTGCTGACTGGAGGAGGGAAGAGGCTCATGACTTCCAGGTGAGATGAGGCGCAGTGTGGGCCAGAGGAGGCCGGGTGTTTGCACTCGCTCAGTGGACTGTGCTGGCTGCTGGCCGGGGTGGCCGCCCAAGACCTCTTGGCTAGAATGCAGCCCCCACTCCCTCACCCCGGCCCCACCCACCCAAGGGAACTGAGCTGTTGGCCAGGAAAGAGGAATCAAGCAGGGAATCCCAGCCCCTCCCTGCTCCAGACTGGACCCAGCAGGACCTGGCATGCTTCTGTGATCAAGCAGCAAATTCGATCAGGCAGATGAGAATTCCTATTATTTTAATATATTTAGAAGAGGGTTTAAGGTGGATTTCGTTCCATGCTGTATATTTTTACAACATGAGGTCAGGTTGCTTTGATAAATGCTGTAGTGCAGGAAGGAGGGGGCTTTGGGAAGGGTTGAGAGAGAGAAAGAGTGAGAAAAGGGTAGGGGAGAAACAGAGGCAGAGATAGACAGAGATACAAAGAGAAAGAAAGCCACAGAGGCAGAGAGACCAAGTTAGAAGGTCAGAGAGAGAAAGAAAGGCTCTGTGTATGCCTTGGATCTGTCTTTTGCACATGTGTCTATGATTCCATGTGTGTTTCTGTGTCTGTTTGTTGTTTGAGTAGACAAATCCTTTTGGGGATAAATAGGATGATTTTCCCACCTGCAGGAAGTGAAGCAGCCAAAGGCTGATTGGGGCTGCTCTACTCTGCAGCTCTCAGAAGGCCTTGAGCTGGAACTCGGGTTGTTCCTGAGGCCTGGCCTCAGGTTCTGCTTAGAAATTGAGATGCGGGCAAACTGCCAGAAATGCAAGGGCAGTTCCCAGGAGCCTTAAAGGCCCTACTCTGAGGTAATCTTCAGCAGGAAAGAGGCCCTGGGCCCCCAGATACCCCTCTGGTTATACCATGTGGCTACTTCCTCACTGTACCCAGAGGGTTTCCCACCCTACTCTCAGAAGTCAGCACTCACGGCTCCTGAGCCATCCTGTGAAGGTGGCTGAGGCAAGCTGCCCAAGACCAGGGCCACCGGAGCACAGTGATTCATAGGGCCTTTCTTGAGACCAGAATGCATAAGCATGGCAAGAGGGGGCGTAGCTACCAGGTCGAGAGAAAAGTTTTCCAGGCTGGAGCTTGGGGGTTAGATATGATAACCTTTGGAGGGCTTTGTCAGTACAGAAATATTTGACTGAAAGAAAGTTTTCTACCATTGTTGAGATTGGGGGAAGAGGATTGGATGGGGTTCTGTTTCTGGAGAACTTTCCTGAGCTCAGGAAAAGGTAGCACCCAAGTGGCTGAAGCTGGCACTGAAAGTGCCCTGGTCCAGACTGGGCCTGACAGGTGACCTGGAGTGCCCCGACTCTATCCTTCTGCTTCTGGACATGTGCATATTCACACAAACTAGCCTGGTGTTCTCTGCCCTTGAGGCCTTCACCAGGATCCAGGTAGTCATCTCCATTGCATCTGAGATGGGGTTAGGTTTGTAAACATTTCCTCTAGGGAGGCAGAGAGATCTCCATCAACTGCCCCTGCCTCAGTCCTGGACTCCATGGGGCAGCCAAGGAAAGTGTTAGTTGCTCAGTTGTGTCTGACTCTCTGTGACCCCAGGGACAGCAATCTGCCAGGCTCCTCTGTCCATGGGATTTCCCAGGCAAGAATACTGAAACGAGTTGCCATGTCCTCCTCCAGGAGATCTTCCTGACCCAGGAATCGAACCTGGGTCTCCTGCATTGAAAGCAGATTCTTTACTGTTTGAGCCACCAGGGAAGCCCACAAGAAGAACAGATCTGTCCCATTTACTACCTTGGCGCCCCTCTTTGGAGAAAGGTCAGAAAATTTCCATATAAAGGATTAGAGGACAGAGAAAGTGAGAAGGAGAGAAGGAAGGGAAAGACAAAGATCTTATTGTTATTTCTTCCAAAACACTAGATGCTTCTTCAAACCAGATGACTGACTGGCTTGCAGTCACCTCTAACTATGAGTATAACCTTGGGATAAGCTTGGCGACCTGCAGACAAAGTTTCAGAGGCAAGGGAGACCTGTCTTTACTTCTGCCCATCACCAGAAGATGGCACATTGTTCTGTAGCTTGTTCTCCCCCCCTTGCCATGTGCTCCACACCATCGTCTTGGAGATCAAGTTTAACCACTGCCCCCCTCAGGGACCACATATATGCCGAGGCCAAGCGAGTTGGCCACCACTTGGCACCTTAGAAAACTTCTGGCTGCCAGCATACAGGAGCTGGGGATCAGGAGATAGCTTCATTATTTTTATTTTAATTTATTGAAATATAGTTGATTTACAATATTTTGTTAGTTTCAAGTGCACAGCAAAGTGATTCTTTCCCATTATAGGTTATTATAAGATATTGAGCATAGTTCCCTGGGTTATACAGTAGGTCCTTGTTGGTTACATATAGTAAAGTGTATCTTTTATATATAGTAGTATTTATACGTTGGAAAAGGCAATGGCACCCCACTCCAGTACTCTTGCCTGGAAAATCCCATGGATGGGGGAGCCTGGTGGGCTGCAGTCCGTGGGGTTGCTAAGAGTCGGACACGACTGAGCGACTTCACTTTCACTTTTCACTTTCATGCATTGGAGAAGGAAATGGCAACCCACTCCAGTGTTCTTGCCTGGAGAATCCCAGGGACGGAGGAGCCTGGTGGGCTGCCATCTCTGGGGTCGCACAGAGTCGGACACGACTGAAGCGACTTAGCAGCAGCAGCGGTATTTATACGTTAGGGCTTCCCAGGTGGTGCTAGTGATAAAGAACCCATTTGCCAATGCAGGAGACATAAGAGATGCGTGTTTGACCCCTGGGTTGAGAAGATTGCCTGGAAGAGGGCATGGCAATCCACTCCAGTATTCTTGCCTGGAGAATGCCATGGACAGAAAAGCCAGGTGGGCTACAGTCCATAGGGTCACAAAGAGTCAGACATGATTGAAGCGACTCAGCAAGCATGCATGCATGTATATTTTAATCCGAAACTCTTAATTTATCCTTCCTCTCCTTTCCCTTTTGGTAACCTTAAGTTTGTTTTCTATGTGTGTAGGTCTGTTTCTGTTTTGTAAATAAGTTCATTTGTATCATTTTTTTCAGATTCCATGTACAAGTGATAGCATATTTTATTTGTCTCTGTCTGATTTATTTAACTTCGTATGATAATCTCTAGGTCTAGCTATGTTTCTGTAAATGGCAGTATTTCATTCTTTCTATGAGTAATATTCCATTGTATATATGTACCACATCTTCTTTACCCATTCATCTGTCAGTGCGCATTTAGATTGCTTCCATGGATTGTCAGCCTTATTATTTCTGTCTCTGTTATACCACCCACTAGCTTGCATCAATGCCTCCTGTATGCACTGAGCCATCAGAAAGGGGGACTTTAGCAGAGAGAGTACGGAATGCTTAAGAGAACCCTCTTCAGGCAGAGGAAGGGTCTTGGTGATGGGCTTACTGCAGAGGCTTGGAGCCAAATCCAGGGCAAAATAGGAAAAGACTGCATTAGGGTTTGAGTGGAAGAATGGTCCTGAGTTACAGCAGAGAACTTGCTCTGAGTAACAAAATGGCAAGAAAGTCCCCTGGGCAGGGACCATTTTGTAAAGGAGAGTGGCAGAGGAGGCTAGGGTACTCTTTAGCCTGGGCTTTTACTGGGGCAGGTGAAAAATCCCCCACAGTGTGGCATGGATGATATAGGTGGGGTCTAGGATGCCAAGTCAGCGAGGGGTCTGTGTAGTTTGGCCCAGGCCAGGCCCCTGGGCTCTTGGCTAGAAGGAGCCTGGAGGCATTACATCCTCTGACACTGTGGCCTGGAGATTTCTTCCTATCCAGAGAGTATACAGGTCTTCCCTCAAGCATAAGTAAGACAGCTCTGTGTACGAAGTGCATGGCAGTCTCCCGTCTATGCACCAAAGGGGGCACGAGCAATTAACCCTGGCTGCAGCTTCCCGTCTGTCAGAGCCCAAGAGGGTGTAGTGATACTGCCACCTGCCCATCCAGCCGAATTCAAAACTTCCATCTCAGAAGCCACTGTTCAAAAGACAGCCTCAAGAGTGGGGCTGCCTAGTGTTTTCCTCCCACTTTACTGGCCTCTGAGGGGCCAGAGTTTTTCTATCTGAATCTTTGGGCAGTTTTCTCAAGTGCAGATAAAATTCAGCACTCTGGAGACCCAACCTCACATGGTCCCTTTACAGCTACTGCCTGAAACAAGTGTCTATCTTCCCACGGCTCCTAGCTGTTTTTCTCTCCCTGTCCATGTCCCCTGCCCTCTCCTCTTCTCAGTTAATAGCTATTCCCAACAGTCACCCAACCTATAGTCAGGTATCCTGACATCTTCCGGTTTGGTGCACCAGTTTCTCTCAATGGCTGCCAGTACTTTACCTCTCAGCCTCTGTCCACCCTTGCCTCAAGTTTCCCACATCCAGTTCCTCCAAGGATCACCAAAGTCTAACTGCTCTGGCAATTACTGCTGCTCCACTCTGCCCTCTGTCCTCTGGTTTTCCAGCAGATAAGAGAAAGATTTCTCTTCATGTGGTAGCAGAGGCATCCCAACATATTTTTATCTCATTGTCGTCTCCTTTCTTCAGGAGGCAGATCTTTGTGCCCGAAAGCCATGGCCCAGGTGTTAAAGCCTGGGTTGTGGTTCCAATTTGGTCACTGCCTTTCTGTATATTCTTGGACAGCTGTTTCTCTTCTCTGAGCCCCCTGATTCCTCAGCTGTCGTATGTTGGGACTGGACACAAGCATTTGCCAGCGTCCTTTCAGCTCTGAGATGATCTCAGTCTATGCCTGCACGGAGGATGTGCTAGTCACGGTCACGGCCCCGTGTGTCGTCACTGACATCAGTGTTTCTCTGACCCTGGGGAAGGCCCATGGCAGAGGCCTGAGGCCCAGAGGAGGCAGCTCCCAGCCTGCTGGCTGCCATGCCCAGGCCTCTTCAATTCTGGATTCCTGGTCCCCATTCACCTGTGCCCCGCTTCCTGGCCTTGCTCCCCAGCCAGCCCCTGGCTCCTTTATGGAGCCCCTCCCTCCATTTGGCCCTGTCTCCCTTCGCTGGCCCCTCTCCCTAGTATGCCCCTCTGAAATGCTGGGCCCTGCCCAGGGATGCATGGGCTCCATCTCCCCCTCCTTCCTGGTGTTTTACAAGCCGGGAATTCCTTTAGAAACAGAGCCTGGACAATTCTCCCGTCTTTGGGAAGCACTGGCCAGTATCCTGGTGGCCCAGCTGCTGAGCCCAGGCTTGTGGCAAGTGTGTGTGTGTGTGTGTGTGTGTGTGTGTGGCTCTGAAAATTTAAAAGCTATGGCAGCAGGGAAGTGCTGCCTCTGGAAACAGTTCTCCTGTCAAACAATGGCCTATGGCCAGGGCGCCCAGGGAAACAAACAAGCGCAACAGGCTTCACTCTCCCTTCTCTCATCCCTCCCAGCCCCAGCCTGGGCACCTGTGTGCTTGTGTCTTGATGCAGGGGCTCTGTCGCCCACCCTTGTACTTTGCTTTCCCTCTCTCAGTCTCACCCATGCTACCATCAAAATGTCTCACATCTGTACCCTCTCTCCTGTGCCTGTTTTCCCCCCTCGGGCCTCCTCCCTGAGAAGCCTCTCCTCATTACCTGTCCTCAATAGAAATAATATTGATAATATCACCAGAGCGATCTTCCTAAAATGCAAATCTGATTATATCACTCCCCTGCTCAAAACCCTTCAAGGGCTCCCTGTTGCCTACAGAGTCAAGTCCTAACTGGTTAACCTGGTACTCAGAGCGCCAGGCTTTCTTCTAGGGCCATCCCCCATCTTCAGTCATGAATGCTGCACTTGAGCCGCAGAGGACTTCTCTTGTCCTCCCAAATAGGTTTTACTTGATTCCCCACAAACACCAAAGACTCCATGTCCCAAACCATTCCATCCAGCTGTTCCCTGCCCACAGTGTCTTGCCTCCTCAGTGGCCTCCTCACTCTGCCCCACACCTGGCATCAATTTAGGGACCAAGACCTGTCAATCCATTACCTCTGCCATCTCTTAACACGCCCATCACTCATCTCCTGCCTGACAAGTATGGTGGCCTCTCCCTGCAGCCTCAGTGAGGTTTCAAAGCAAGCTCTAATCCAGTTCTCTCCCTCCTTGAAGCTGACCATCTCGAGGACCCATTGTCTTCCCAGCCTTGCTTCCTAATTACCCTCAGTCCTTGCCAGGCTGAGCCCTTTGCCTTCCCTGAACCTGACTTTCAATATCCTATTCCCTGTTCTTTGCTTCTACTATTACCTCCACCTGGAATGCCCTCTCACCTCTCCGCCTGTTCAAGTTCCTTGCAAGGCTCTTTGAAAATCCCTCTTCCTTCCCAGAGCCAACCTGTTGGAGAAACCTCTCTCTCCTCTAAACCTTCGCTGAGCTTTCTGGTCAGGTTTAGTGTAGCAGTTAAGATCACAGGCCCTGGAATCAGCCTCCCTGCATATGGAACCCCAGCTCGGACATTTCCTAGTTCCTAGGACAATTTGCATAAGTTCTTCCAGCCTCAGTTTCTTCATGTGTAAAATGGAAATAGTTATAGTTACTGCCATACAGGGCCCTCATGAGGAGGAAATGATTAATTGGTGTGCATTGCTTAGGAAAAGTGCCTGCCACAGAGCAAGTGTGGTCACAGTGTTATTGCAATTATTTAGTAATGTGACCCTCTTTACTGGTCTGCCAGACCCTCAAAGGCAGGAACCCAGTCAGACCCCCTTTGGTCTCATATCAGAACTGCTCAGAGACATTTGTTGACTGAACCGAGATGACATCTCCTTCTGCCCCCCTTCCCCCACCACCTCAGGCCCCTGCAGAGCCTACAAGGAAGGAGAGAGGCTGAGACACACAGGAAATGTTTCCCCTCCTTGATGTTAGTGGAGCCTGGGGAACAGGCAAGCCCAGTACAGCCCCCAAACTACTCCTCTCCTTTGAGACCACTGTGTAGCTGAATGTCCCTGAACATGGGGGTGATGGAGACAAATTGGAGGAAATTCAGAGAAGCAAAGTCCCTGAGCCTTTGGGAAAGGGCAGGCCCAGCTGACAAGAGAGATGAAAGCAGTTCCATGTGTGTGGCTTGGCTGAAGGACAGCACTGGGTGTGGTGGGGGACATGATAACTGGATACAGGGATTCTAGCAGTGCAAACAATGAGGAGGGGGTGGGTGGCTGGGAGCTCCGTGGTTTGGGGCTGCCCTACTGAGGTGAACAGACAATTGAAATGCAAGCCTGGAGCTTCCTGCAACCCCAGGCAGGCCACAAGATCCCTGTTCCTACTGGCCCTAACAGAGGACCCTCTACACTGATTCCCAGGGTGCGCAGTTCTGCCTGGCTGAGCAGTTTTTGACCCTGGAAGGGGGGACATCACCTTCTCCCATCTACCCATAGCTGGCTGAGGCTGGGGCTGGGGTGGGCTCTGCTACAGCTCTGAGGTCCGAACACTTGGCCCTCCCCACCAGTCTGCCCGCCCCTCTCTGAGGGCGGCATTTGTTCACTTTGAGCCCACAACAAAGCCTGCGGGCCCAGAGGTTTCCTTCTCCCTTCCTCCCCTTCGCCCACCCTCCCCCAGCTTAAAGTCATTGTTTTCAGACCGCCGACCTCTGCTCTCTCCTCCCGGGTACTAAGGGGCATCTCAGGGGCGTGGAGAGGCCGGGAGGAAATATTGGAAATGGCCTCTCCATCCTCCCCTCAGATCCGGGCTTCATCGTCCATGGGCCAAAATAAATAAAGCAAGTGAGGGAGAGGCCTCTGCAGACTGCACGCTGATGGCTACAGTGGCCTGGTGGTGGGGGTGGCGGGTGGAGCATCCATCAACCCAAGGCTGCCTGCAACACTCCTCCCAAAGGAATGTGGCAGTATGGCGGCCAGGCAAGATGCCCAGGAGTCAGTCACCTGAGGAGCAAAGCAGAGCACCCTTTCAGTGCCCCTCTCCTGGGACAGAGTTTTCTTGAAGTGCTTAGTCTAAGCACTCTGGAGGGAGAGCTAGGGAACTGAGGAGGAAGGAAGAGTCTGCAGACTGGTGTGGGGTGGCGAGAAGTAACAAGGGGACATTCCCAACTCGACCCCCCCCAACAGACACTGCTGGTTTCTGTCCCTGCCTGTGCCCCAGGTCCACTCTCTGTAGTCAGAGTCTGAGGGCCCTCCAATGGGGAATCTGGAGGACTAACCATCCAGAACCCTCAAACTGAGGGTTTCCTGGGCTCCCCTGTTGGAGCCCTCCTACCCTGACCCTTGAGGGAGTCTTAGACCACAGCCTTAAAGTCACAGCTTAGCAGATAAAGCACAGGCCTTGATGAGACAGGTGAGTTCAAAACCGGCCTCCGTGCGATATTATTGATGAGTTCTGGCCAAGCCCCTTACTTGACAAGTAAAGCCTGAATTTCTCATAACTAAATGGAGACCAAAATCTCCACCTCACAGGACCGCTGGCAAGAAAAGACAGGATGACGATGCTCAAGGGCTTGGCCCGCGGTAGCTGTGAACTAGCTTTCCTTTACCTGCGCTGGACATGGCCCCTAGGCCACCATCTGGGGCAGGGGATGGCCATGCTCTGGGGGTAGAAGCTCTTTACTGCCTATGACTCCTTGGCTCCTCTCAACCCAAAGTCACAGAGTGACTCTGGGAGCACCAAGGGCCTTGCCGCCTGGGCCAGGTGGATTCAGTTCTCTAACTCTCCAGGCACAGAAGTGTCACTGAGGAAGGTTCTCCCCAGTCCCTGGACTGCCCCCCTGTCTGCAGCCGTGTCTGGCTTCCTGTCTGCAATGTCAGGCAGACCCTCTGCAGCTCTCTGACTTCGTTTTGGCCTTGCCCTTGGAGCTCTTTCTTTGGGCTCCATATTGTAAATATTGTTTGTCTTTTGGATGAGCCACAGCCTCTACCTTATTCAAAGCTGGAGGGCCACTCCTGGGCCTGCTCTGTCGCTTGCTTCATTTAGGAAGTCATTTGAACAAGGGCTGGGCTTTAAAGGTCTGTCTAGAATGGCAAGGGCCAAGGGAAAGAGCCTGGCAGTGAGGGTCAGAGATCTCAGGCCCAGGTCTGCAACTCAGTCCCTGAGTGGTCCTCATGAGTCACTTTTTCTTTGGACCCCGTTTTTCCATCTACAAAATGGAGGTGCTACCTCTTGCACCCCAGGGCTATTGGGAAGTGCTCAAGTGTTAACGGACTCAAGATCCATCAGAGAATGTTTTGGCTTGAGGACCTGGAGTTTAAACTTCTCTGCTTGGCTCCCTCAGTTCTATGGCAGTGGAGGATGTAAAGAACAGGCTGGGATCACAATCCCAGTTATTGTGACTCAGCTATTTTCATTTGGTTAGATGCCAAGATCCCCAGCTCTTTGCAGGTCACTGGTTCACCTCGATTCTTTGCGAGAAAAATTCCTCCATTGATTCCAAAGGTTCACCGTATGGGAATCCTTTGTGACAAGCCCTAATCCTTCCTGCTATGGCTCCAACTCAGATCTATACATCTCAGACATTCTCCTTGCCTGCCTTTTCTTTCCTCTACTGTTGCCCGATGTTGAGAGGGAAGTGTAAGACTGAGGGCGAAGGCTGGCTTGTACCTGGCCAGAGGGAATAGACCGTAAGGGTAACATCACTCTTCCAGTAGCCCTTCGGCTGCTCCACCCCTTCAGCCTCACCCTTCCCTCACCCTGGCCCGCACCAGCCCCACTGGAATACTTGTGGTCTCTCACCACACACTGGAACTAGGGCGCCAGCCTTGACTTTAATCTCCCCTGGCAGCTCCGTGGCATCGATAAGCCCTAAGTTTGTGGCAGAGGAAAAATGAAACCCACATTACTCCACCAGGGTCCAGCCCCCCAGCCAGCAGAGTCAGGGATGTCCTCCCAGAGGCAGCAAGATGCACCCCCCAGCTACCATCTTAAGGCATACGGAGGTGGAGTGGCGTAGGAGTGAGTGGTGCTCCCGTGGTGAGCTGCACTTTCTTCCCTGAAGGCATAGGAGCCTCCCCCACTTCATTCCTGCAGGCCCTGCTTCTATCCTCTCTCCTTTCTCAACCCAGAAGGCTTCTCCAGCATTTGCAATGGGGGCAGCTCCCTCCTGAGTTTGAGGTTAAAGGGGACGCCTTATACAGGAATCTGTAGCCAAATTGCTGAGCTGTTCACAGTGACCTGGAGATGATGTTTGGAAATCTGATTTGTGATAACATAATGTTCCTTTTAAGTAACGCTGGCTGGAGAGGGAAGGAGGAAAAAACGACCAAGAAAAACAACCTTATTGAGGTTTAAAAGGGGACGCTGTCGTGGCCGCCTCCTTAATCTCCCAAATCATTTTCCTCTCTTCCCCTCCTCCTCCTCCCCCAGACCTGCTTTTGTTTATAACAATCTCTTGGAAGGAAGATTGAAAGTGAAATCTGTTTCCTTGCTTAAATTTATATATTTAAAGGGGGGAAGAAAGCCCTCTCTCCCCAGCCCTCGCCTGCCCCTCGCCTGAGTGCTGTGGGTAATTGGAAGGCTGCCTGCTCTGGGCTGGTCGGTCAGCATGGGCTCTCTGGTGCCCACTCATCACCCCATCACAGAAGCATCATTAAGGCGGGAAAACAGGCTGGGGGTGAAATGGGAAACCTAGACGAGGGGCAGCAAGGGTGCCACTTAGTCACTGCCTCTGGGCACTATTTACGTAGTGGCTTATGACGAGCAGCTTGCTCTAGTGGTGAATAAATACAGTATGAGGGGACAAAGTTAGACACAAGGCAGGACTGCCACTTCCACGGCTTAACATGCAGTGAGCTTGGCCCCGTGGTGAAAAGAATGGAGGAATTTTAGCTGCAGCCTCTGCTGAAGGAGTGACACCCCTCCCTCCCCACACCTCACCGGGCTAGGACTTATTTTGTGGCAGAGGGAACTGAAACATCTGTGTCACAGCAGAAGAGGATGGGATGGCGACTGCTGAGGCCTCCCACTGGGGAGGAGACGCTTGTGTGGCAAGAAGGATCCAGTTCAGGGCAGGGGGTGGCTATCTAGGCAAAGGCCATCACATCTAGTAGAGGGCATCACGGCTCTTGTCCTAGCGACACTCCCCGCCCCGCTCCCCATCCCTACACGCACACGTGGTCACACTGCCTCTCTCTTCTACTCTGCCAGGACGTGTGCCTGACACCTCGGGTGGCACCTCACGCACCACCCGCTCTCTGGCTCTCACCCTAGCGTTCTACTGCTCCTGGCCCAGCCTGAAGCCAGCCAACAGGCCTAGTAGGGCAGGACAGGGCAGGCTGAAGGGAGGAGGTGCCAAAAGCCTGCCATGTAGCCAGCATGGCTGCCTGCCAGTACAGGATGGATTCCTCTGACCCCAGCTCCACAGGAACACCTATTTCATTGAGAGGCAGTGCTTCAAGAGGAGGAACCGAGAAGGAGTTTTGGTGTTCTTTACAGGGGGCCTTGCTCCCCCTGTCCCATCCGGGGCATGTTATTACTATCAAAAATATCAGACATTTCAACTCAAATTAAAGTCAGGTTAAATGTCTCCACTGCAGAAATTCCACATGTTTCTGGATGGAGAGGAGGGACTCCCTCTCAGCCTTCTGCCTTCTCTCCCTCCCTCCTCAATAGTGGAACAAAACCATCAATTTACAATATGTTTTTCAGACCACTCAATCTAAACTTCTCAGTTTACAGATGGAGAAACTGAGGCCTAGAGTGAGTAATGGACTTGCTCAAGTTTACTCAGCAAATTAGTGGTGGGGCTAGGACTAGAATAATACAAGTATTTTGATTTCCAACCAACAGTGATTTTCTACAGTCCACATTGGCAAGCCTGCCAGACCTATAACTTCCATGGACTTTGAAAACTTCAAAATGACCACCAGAGATGTCTGAACATCTCTTATGCAAGGACAGAAGCAGGAGGCAGCTTCTCACAACTCCTGGCCTGCTAACGTCACTTATCACTTGCTTGATAGAAAGGCTACTGAACCATGGGTTAGTGCCTACTCTTCTCTGGGTCTCAATTTTTTTATCTGTGACATGAGAAATGCAGAAGACCATGGTCTCTACCTGCGCAGCAGCCATTCCTTCTCCTCTAAAAACAGCACATCACATTCCTTAGGAAACCCACCCCTCCCACACAGTAAGTTCATGTGAGTCATCTTCAAAGGTTGACAGATGACCCAGCCCTAGCCAATCAGAGCATTCCATTGCCCTGAACAAAGTGATTGATTTATGCAGTTATGTGGCCCAAACTTGGCCAATACGAATCTTCCCTAGAACCTTTGATGAAAATATAAGGAAAGAGACTGAGAATTGATCAACCAGAGGACATAAGCCTAGAGTTTCAGGAGCCCTTTTGAGAAGAGTCTGCCTGCGAATGATACCTACAGGGAGAAATGGGCTTCCAAGACATGGATAAGGCTTCATTTGAGCCTGGGATCTAGCATTGACTGACCAAACACACCAGACTATTCTTATACTTTTCATTTATGTGAACCAGCATGATCCCATTTGCAACCAAAAAGGACCTCACTAATATAAGAGAGATTAGAAATATCCTATATCACCAAATGGTGGATTTGGAAGAGATCTTATGTGATTGCCAGGTAGAGACGTAGGGAAAAAGAGATGAATGAATGAATGAGCCTAGGATAAGCATGCCCTTTATGGGCTAGTATAACACCCCAGCCATTTTGCCAGAAGCATTCTTCCGGCCCTTTGCCTGTAGTAGCAGAGTATAAACTTTGGAATCAGATAGACCTGGCTTTGAACACTGGTTTCTCCATTTTCCATCTATATAGTTTGGGGCATGATTGCCACCTACACCTCAGGGTTAACTGAAACATGTGTCAAGTTGCTGATAGGTGTAATCCAATGAGCGTGGGATACGGCACCATGACAAGACAAGACTTCGAATGTTAGGAGAGCAGACACTTACTGGAGGATTATTAAGAGCAAAGGAGTTGCAAACATCATTCAAGGCAGCTGGGGCAGGGCTGAGTGGGGACACCTCCTAGGGTGGTGGTGCACATTCCAGGGGTGCCATTCATACAGTCTATGACAATAAGTGAGGGTCCGCAGCTGTGTAGTCCATAGCCTCTACCAACTGACACGGTAACCCTGGGGCTGTGGCACACTGCAGTTGACACCTATATCTTCTTCACTGAAGGCATACTCAGTTTTACTCTTTATATTTTTAAAGAATGGAACTGTAATAATATTACCATGAAGCTATTATTGGAAATATAGAGCAATTAATGTTCTCTTGTGGTCAAGAGACCTGAGAACACCAAAATATTATCCCAGACTAAAGTCAGCCCTCCCCACAAGGTTTCCAGGGGGAGATATATCCACATAGAACAATAACAAAGAAAAACAAAGTAGCACTTCATGGTTAGCTGGGCTTTGGGCCTCAAACCTCAGTACAAGCCCTGGTGCATCGGGTTGGATCATATGGACTCCATGCTAGAGTCCTGAGAGATCTCTTCCTACTGTAAGGCCAAACCTGAATCTCGGCTCTTAGCTCCTATTGGCTTCAGGAAAGAGACAAAAAGTAATATCTGATCAAAAGTTGTCCCTAAGCTAGCACATAGCTCCAACCACATGGGCAAAAGAGAAAAAGAAGAGTAATTGACATCTTTATTCCTACCGTACTGCATAGTGACATGACCCATTGATTGGTTGCCCAGTCAATGTCATGATAATTGATCAGTCTTCCTGGTGGTGACAGGGAAGCAAAGAAAGAGAAGGTGGAAGGGTAATTTTCCCAGCCTTGGTCCACAGGGACCTGGGGTAATGGAGAGAGTAAAATGGTGGACTGAGTATACTTAATGGACTCTTTCTCATATCTCACACCTCTAGAAATGAAATATTGTTGTTTTTTATTCACAAGTCATGTCCAACTCTTTCGTAACCCCATGGATTGTAGCTCACCAGGCTCTTCTGTCCATGGGATTTCCCAGACAAGAATACTATAGTGGGTTGCCATTTCCTTTTCCAGGGGATCTTCCCGACCCAAGGATTGAACCTGCCTCTTCCACATTAGCAGGCAGATTCTTCTCCACTGAGCCACCAGGGAAACCCTTAAATGAAATATACTATGTATTTTAAGAAATGTTTGCATTTTGGAATATACTTGACCGATACAAAGAGACCATGAAGAAGGTGAAACAAAGGCATTTTCTTGATTAAGCACTCAGAAATTTTATTCGTCACAAATCCTCTCTGAAATAATCAATAGTGGATATATATCGCTATGAGACACCTACACAAGTAGGGCGTAAGAAGCAATGAGCAAAGAAATCAGTCGATCTGTAAGAGAAGATATCAGTGCAAGAAGCGATTAGGGTGGCAGCATGGGCAGTGGATGGCAGAGAGGGAGCAGAGGGAAGAAAATGTATACTGTATTTCTCACCTTGTTTAGAGACTAGAGAGACAGATTAATGCAAAATGTTGACAGAAAATGTGTTTGTTTTAGTATGTGTATTAATAATGTATCCATTTTATACCATCTATAAGATGTATGTAAAAAAAATTAACACAAAAAATTCGAAAGTAAAAGAACTGAAAACTATACTCAAAAGCCATTAAAAGTAATACAGATGTTCCAATATTAATGTCAGACAAAACAAAATTCAATGCAAAAAGCACTTTAAAAAGTAAAGGTTATTTATTGATGATAGGTACAGGCTACCACGAAGATTTAACTGCAAGACTTTACAACACAGGCTTAAAATGGAGATCAGCAAGTCCACAACTGTAGTGTAAGAAATCCAACTTCTGCAGAAATTGTCACATTGGGTGCTAACTGACTTACTAACTGAATAATTGAATAAGGCCATCCAAGATTTAAATAATACAATTAACTAACTTGAACATATATGTGCTTGTTCTAATGAACAAAATGCACACACTCTTCAAAGCCATATTGAAAACTTTAAAAATGGATGCTATATTAAGCCCAAAGGGAAATCCCAACAAATTTCAAGTAATAAAAATCATATTAACCACAGAGGCAACAAAAGTACACTTGTGTGTGTGCACTAAGTTCCTTCAGTCTTGGCCGACTCTTTGTGATGCTATGGACGTGTAGCCAGCCAGGTTCCGCTGTTCATGGGATTCTCAAGACAAGAGAACTGGAGTGGGTTGCCATGCCCTTCTCCAGGAGATCTTTCCAGCCCAGAGATTGAACCCAAGTCTCTTAAGTCTTCTACATTGGCAGACAAGTTCTTTATCACTAGCACCATCTGCTGCTGCTAAGTCACTTCAGTCGTGTCCGACTCTGTGCGACCCCAGAGACGGCAGCCTACCAGGCTCCCCTGTCCCTGAGATTCTCCAGGCAAGAACACTGGAGTGGGTTGCCATTTCCTTCTCCAATGCATGAAAGTGAAAAGTGAAAGTGAAGTTGCTCGGTTGTGTCCGACCCTCAGCGACCCCATGGACTTCAGCCTACCAGGCTCCTCCGTCCATGGGATTTTCCAGGCAAGGGTACTGGAGTGGGGTGCCATTGCCTTCTCTGAGCACCATCTAGGAAGTTCTAAAATTATGCTTAACAACAAAATAATGATTTGAAATCTATGCCCTTGGAAATAAAAGGGGAAAAACACATTTCTAATCTGGTCAATGGAAACAGTGAGAGACTTTATTTTGGGGGTGCTCCAAAATCACTGCAGATGGTGACTGCCACCATGAAATTAAAAGATGCTTGCCTCTTGGAAGAAAAGCCAACCTAGACAGTATATTAAAAAGCAAAGACATTACTTTGCCAACAAAAGTCCATCTAGTCAAAGCTATATGGATGTGAGAGTTGGACTATAAAAAAAGTTGATCACCGAAGAACTGATGCTTTTAAACTGTGGTGTTGGAGAAGACTCTTGAGAGTCCCTTAGACTATAAGGAGATAATTCAGTCAATCCTAAAGGAAATCAGTCGTGAATATTCATTGGAAGGACTGATGCTGAAGCTGAAACTCCAATACTTTGGCCACCTGATGCAAAGAACTGACTCATTGAAAAAGACCCTGATGCTGGGAAAGATTGAAGGTGGGAGGAGAAGGGGCCAACAGAGGATGAGATGGTTGGATGGCATCACCGACTTGATGGACATGAGTTTGAGCAAGCTCTGGGAGTTGGTGATGGACAGGGAAACCTGGCATACTGCAGTCCATGGGGTCACAAAGAGTCGGACATGATTGAGGGACTGAACTGAACTGAATCTGGTCAAAGACAAAATCAGATTGAAAATTACAAATTGATACAATATGAAAGTATATAAAAACCAGTGAGGTGTAACCAAATAGTACTCAGAGGAAAACGCAAGATCTTAAATGCATTTATTTAAAGAACAAGAAATATTGAAGATAAGTAAATTAAGCTTTTAAGAGCTAGGAAAAAAATACAAATAAGCTAAACAAAAGTAAAAAGTAGGAATATAAAGATAAAAGTAGAAATCAATGGACGAAAATGCAAATAATAGTTGAACAATTAATAAAAATTGGTTCTTTGAAATGATCAGTGAAATAGGTAAATGTTCTTTCTGATAACAATAAAAGAGGGAAGACATAAGTAATAATAGGAATGAACTTCAGCTCCAGAGAAAACTGTTTTATTTTACAAATAAATTTTGAAAACCTAGATGAAATCACTTGCTAAGAAATCATAAATAAAACTGACAACCACAGAAGGAATTGAAAAGACAGTCAAAGATCTACCTGTAAAAGTGGTAGATAGCTTCTAAAATGGCCCACAATAATCTCTACATGCTCCTATTCACGCCTTTGCTTAAATTCCTTTCCTTGAGTGTTGGCTGGACCTTGTGGCTTGTTTTTAATGAATAGATTGTGGCAAAAGCGATGGGGGTGTCACTTCCAGGATTAAGTTAGAAAAAAATTAGATCACTTCTATCTTCCTGGCACTCTCTGTTTTTTCCTTGCTGGCCTTAATGAAGCAAGTTGCTAAGGAGCAAGCTGCCCTATGGAGAGGTTCACATGACAAAAAACTGAGGAAATCCTCTAGCCAGCATCAGTGAGGAACATACAGTCAATATCTTGACTATGCATTGTGAGAAACCCTGAACCATAGGTATCTAGCGAAGCTGTATCTGATTTCCTGATGTATAAAAAGTGTGAAATGATAGATGTCGTTTTGAGCCACTAAGTTTTGAGATAATTTATTATACAATATATATATAGCTAATACAAATAAAGACAATGGGCCCAGATGATATTCTTTATTATATAAACTGTTTCTGAGCTAGAAAAAGATGGATAGCTATCCAATTCACTATAGGCAGTAAGCATAATGCTGATAACGGAAGGTGGACAAAACAAGATGTGCAAAGAATATTCTGGCTAATCACACCAATGAAGAAGTCATAAACAAATATTTACCAAACAAAATCTAACAGCATGTTAAATGAATCATAAGCATATAAGATTTACCACCAAGAAAGTACTAATTTTTAATAGTATTTAGTACTTAATATGTACTAAGATCTGTTCTGGGTTCTAGTTTCCTTATATAATATATCTTATGTGAAATAAATTCATATATTTATATGTTCTTCTAGACTTGAACCCATCTCCCAATGCTGATCAACATGAGAAATATGTATCAAGTAATTCAGTATATTGTCATATTAAAAGGTAATTAATTATACCATTATTTTAATAGATTTTTTAAGTTAAAAAATTGAACACTCATTTATTATTAAAATAAAACAAAACTCTCAGAAANTGAGAAATATGTATCAAGTAATTCAGTATATTGTCATATTAAAAGGTAATTAATTATACCATTATTTTAATAGATTTTTTAAGTTATAAAATTGAACACTCATTTCTTATTAAAATAAAACAAAACTCTCAGAAAACTATATGAAACCAAAAATTTATAGCAACAATCACACATAGTGGTTAATTATTAGAAGCTTTCTTATCAAAATCAAGAATAAGACAAGGGTACCCACCATCAACATTTTTGGTTATGGGAAAATGTACAGCTTTCAATGCATATAGTAGAAAAGAAAAAATTCTAAAATTGAGAATCTAAGCTTTCACCTTAGGAACTAGAAGAAAAAGAGGAACGAGTCTAGAGAGCAAAATAGAAATAACAAAAATTGGAGCAGAAATTAATGAAATTGAAAAATAGAAAACAATAGAGAAAACCATAATTAGTCCTTTGAAAATATCAATCAAATTGTTAAATGTCTAGTCAGACTAACATGAAAAACAGAGAGAAAACACAAAGTTACAGATATCAGAGTTTAAGGAGAGATTATCACTGCTAATCTCATGGACATTAAAAGTATAAAAAAGAAATACTTTGAAGACCTCTATGTCCACAAATTTGATGACTTGGGTGAAATAGAACAATTCCTTGAAAAATACAAGCTACCAAAACTTTCACGAGGAGAAATAGTTCATCTGAATGGCCCTATATTTATTTTTTAAATGGAATCTGTAATTAATAGCCTTCCCCAAAAGAAAGCATCCAGCCCAAATGGTTTCACTGGTGAATTCCACCAAACATTTAAGGGAGAAATTATACTAATTCTCTACAATATCCTCCAGAAAATAGAAGCAAAGGGTACATTCTATTCTCATTCAATGAAGCATGTGCTAAGACCAAAACTGGATAAAGCCATTACAAGAAAGGGAAACTTAGAAACTTAAGAGCAATGTCTATCATAAACAAGATGCAAAAATCCTAAATATTAGCAAATTGAATCTAATAGAAATTATTTTTGCTAGTCAGTCAGTTGTGTCCAACTCTTTGTGACCTCAACACATGATCAAATGTGATTTATTTCAGTTATGCAATCTGGTTCAAAATTTAAACTAAAGAAAAAAATGATTGTATCAATTGATTCAGAAAAAATAGCTGACAAAATCCAATGCTCATTTGTGATTTAATAAAAACTGTCAGTAAACCAGGAATAGAGGTGAACTCCCTAAACTTGATAAAGCACATCTTCATATACCTTTAGTAAGCATTATATTTAATGGTGAGAAACTATCGCTGACCCTTGAACCACATGGGTTTGAACTGTGCAGATGCACTTATATGTGGATTTTTTTCAATAAATATTACACAATCTGGGACCAGTTGATTCTATGGGTGCGGAACTGTGAGTCGGGAAGGCTGATTATAAAGTTACGTGCAAACTTTCAACTGTATGGGGTCAGTGCCCCTAAACCCCACATTGCTTAAGGGTCAACTGTAGATGCTCTCCCCTTAAGACTGGGAATAAGACAAGGATATTCTCTCTCACTGCTTTTTATTCATCATCATACTGGAAGTTCTAGCTCGTGCAATAGCACATGAAAAAGAAATAAGTATAAAGACTGAGAAGGAAGAAATAAAACTGTCCTTGTTCACAGATGACATAATTGTCTGTGTAAAACTTCCCAAAGAATAGGCAAAAAAACCCTCCCCAAACTACAAAGTATGGTAAAATTTGGGGGTACAAAGTGAATATACAAATGTCAATTGCTTTCATGGAATTTGAAGTAAAAAATACTATTTACAATATCATCCAAAAAATGAAATACTTAGAAATATAACATATATGGGAGGTATATGTGAAAAATTATAAAACTGATGAAAGACATCAAAGATCTTAAAGAGATACTCTGTGTTTGTTGATTGGAAGACTCAATATTGTAAAATGTGAATTCTTCCTAATCTGATCTGTAAATTTAACATAGTCTCAAAAACCTCTGCAAAATATTTTGTATTGACAAGCTGGTTCTAATGTTTCTGTGGAAAGGCAAAGACCTGCAATGGCCAAGACAATATTGAAGAAGAGCAAAGCTGGAAGCCTCACACAGCCCAACTTTAATACTGACTATATAAAGCCACAGTGGTGAAGCTAGTATGATATTAGTAAAAGAATAGATACACAGATGAATAGAATAGGGAGTCAGGATATAGACTAAAGCAAACATTGTAAGTTGATCTTTGACAAAAGAACAAAACAATTCAATGAATAAAAGATAGTCTTTTCAATAAATGTTCTTAGAACCATTGGACAGCCAAAAACAATGAACAAAAGAAAACAAAACAAACAGCAATAATAACAACAAAAAGTCTCAACACAGACCTTATGCCTTTCACAACAGTTAATTCAAAATGGATCATAGACCTAAACGTCTAACACAAAACTAAAACCTCTAGAAGAAAACATAGGAGAAAATCCAGGTGACCTTCCATTTGTGGTGAGTTTTTATTATAGATACAATCACAAACCAAAAACACAATCCATGAAAGAAAACGTTAATGTGTTATGCTTTATTAAAGTTAAAAACATGTACTCTGTGAAAGACACTTTTAGAAGAACCCAAAGATAAGTCATAGGCTGAGAGAAAACATCTGCAAAACACATATCTGATAAAGGGCTCATATCCAAAATACACAAACAGCTTAAAATGCAAAAATAAGAAAAACCAATTAAAAATAGGCGAACAATTTGAATACACACCCTCATTAAAGAAGATCTAAAGATGGTAAATAATCATATGAAAACATCTTTAGCATCATTGATCATTAGGGAGTTGCTTAAAACAATAGTCTACCCTATTAGAAAAGCTAAAATTTTCTAACTGACTCTACCAACTGCTGTTGAGCATGTGAAACAATAAGAACTCATACTGCTGTTGGGAATGCATAGCTTGACAGTTTCTTACAAAGCTAAACGTGGTCTTAGTGTATAATCCAGCAATTGCACTCCTAGATATTAACTGATTTGGAAACTTACACCCACACAAAACTTGCACATAGAGGTTTATAGCAGCTTTATTTATAACTGCCCCAAACTGGAAACAACAAAGTTGCTCTTTAATAGCTGAATGAATAAACAAACTGTGGTACATCCAGACAATGGAATATTATTTTGCTAAAAAGAGATGAACTGTCAAGCCACAGAAAGGCATGAGTAAAGCTTAAATGCATATGGCTAAGTGAAAGGAGCCAGTCTGAAAAGACTACATACATATGATTACAATTATATGACATTCTGGAAAAGGCCAAGGTATAGTGACTGTCTTAGATTAAAAAGATCAGTGGTTGGCAGAGACTCAAAAGGGAGAAGGTAAGAGTTGAGTAAGTGAAGCCAGGAGACTTCTAGGGTGGTAAAAATATCTGTATGATATGTAGTGGTGGATATGTAACTACATTTTTAAAAACCAATAGAGCTTTGCAGCACAAAGAGGGAACATTAATGGATGCAAATTTGAAATCATTTAGGAGATTGAGGATCCCAAGATGGAATGCAGAATGTTAGAGCAGAATCTAACCATATTGCAAATGTATGAAACAATCTCACTGAAGGACAGTGAGGGGAAAAGGTGTTGACTAAAATAACTTTGGAAATCAGCATAGTGTGTAAGACTAAAGGTAAACGAACAAAACAAACCAAAAAAACAATTCTGTACATAAGTACTACACTCCAGTTGATTAAGCTTAGAGAGTCTAGAGGCAATGGCACCTTGGTAGCAGCAAGCACATGTGTGCATGCTAAGTTGTTTCAGTCGTGTCCAACTCTGTGTGACCCTATGGACTGTAGGCCGCCAGCCTTCTCAGTCCATGGGATCCTCAGGTAAGAATACTGGAGTGGGTTGCCATGCCCTCCTTCAGGGGATCTTCCCAACCCAGGGTTTGAACTCACATCTCTTATGTCTCCTGCATTGGCAGGCAGGTTCTTTACCACTACTGCCACCTGGGAAACGAAACCCTAGCAGCAAGCACACCTAGTGCCAATAAAAGGAACCAGGGATTCTTGAAAAAATGGCTGATTTTAGGGCAGGGGCAGGAATTATATAAGATAAACTGAGATCATCTTATAGTATCAGAAAGTAAGGTAGTATCAAAAAAAAAAAAAGGAAACAATAAGCCACACATTTGGGGGGGAATGTCAAGGGAGCACAGGAGCCAACTATAAGAGTGCCCAATGGACAAAGTAAAAATGTGAGCAACAAGACAAAGAAAGTGAGGGCTTCACTGGTGGCTCTGTGGTAAAGAATCTGCCTGCCAGTGCAGGAGACACATTTCTCTTTCCTGATCTGGGAAACTCTCACATGCTGCAGAGCAAATAAGCCCAGGTGCCACAACTGTTGAGACTGTGCTCTAGAGCCCAGGAGCTGCTCCTACTGAAGCCTGCAAGCCCCTGCTCTGCAACCAGAGAAGCCACCACAGTGAGAAGCCCACCCACTGCAACGAAGAGTAGCCCCCACACTCCACAGCCAGAGAAAGGCCACGTGCAGCAAAGAAGGCCCAGGGCAGCCAAAATAGATAATTAAATCGAATTAAAATTTTAAAAGACATCATTATAAAACAAAACAAAGAAAAGAGTATTAGATTATAACTCAAAGTATAACACAAAATAAATATCATGAATCCATACTGATAGAGAAAATGACTGAATGATAAATGGAGAGGAGAGAAATCTCTTGCGCACAAGAATTCTAAATAGTTTACATAAATACTCTGCCCTCAGGAAGTGGAGCATAGCTGCCCACTTTTAAAGTGTAGGCTGCCCTATTCTTCCCAAAGGAGGAAAGATATACCCATTTGAATGCAGAGTTCCAAAGAATAGCAAGGAGATAAGAAAGCCTTCCTCAGTGATCCATGCAAAGAAATAGAGCAAAACAATAAAATGGGAAAGACTAGAGAGCTCTTCAAGAAAATTAGAGAAACCAAGGGATCATTTCATGCAAAGATGGACACAGTAAAGAACAGAAATGGTATGGACCTAACAGAAGCAGAAGAGATTAAGAACAGGTGGCAAGAATACATGAAGAACTACACAAAAAAGATCTTCATGACCCAGATAACCACAGTGGTATGCTCACTCACCTAGAGCCAAACATCCTGGAATGCGAAGTGAGGTGGGCCTTAGCAAGCATCACTACGAACAAAGCTAGTGGTGGTGATGGAATTCCAGTTGAACTATTTCAAATCCTAAAAGATGATGCTGTTAAAAGTGCTANTAAAAGAAAAGGAGTAGACATCATAGTCAACAAAAGAGTCCGAAATGCAGTACCTGGATACAACCTCAAAAACGACAGGAATTCCAGGTGAGCTATTTCAAATCCTAAAAGATGGTGCTATGAAAGCACTGCAGTCAATATTCAGTCAAATTGGAAAACTCAGCAGTGGCCACAGGACTGGAAACGGTCAGTTTTCATTCTAATCCCAAAGAAAGGCAATGCCAAAGAATGTTCATACTACCACACAATTGCACTCATCTCACACACTACCAAAGTAATGCTCAAAATTCTCCAAGCCAGGCTTCAACAGTACAAGCACTGAGAACTTCCAGATGTTCAAGCTGGATTTAGAAAAGGCAGAGGAACCAGAGATCAAATTGCCAACATCCGTTGGATCATCAAAAAAGGAAGAAGTTTCGAGAAAAACATCTACTTCTGCTTTCTTGACTATGCCAAAACCTTTGGCTGTGTGAATCACAGCAAACTGTGGAAAATTCTTAAAGATATGGGAATACCAGACCACTTTACCTGCATCTTGAGAAACCTGTATGCTTATCAAGAAGCAACAGTTAGAACTGGACATGAAACAACAGACTGGTTTCAAATCAGGAAAGGAGTACATCAAGGCTGTATATTGTCACCCTGCTTATTGAACTTCTATGCAGAGTACCTCATGAGAAACGCTGGGCTGGATGAAGCACAAGCTGGAATGAAGATTGCCAGGAGAAATACCAATAACCTCAGATATACAGATGATACCACCCTTATGGCAGAAAGCAAAGAAAAACTAAAGAGCCTCTTGATGAAAGTGAAAGAGGAGAGTGAAAACTCTGGCTTAAAACTCAACATTGTAAAAACTAACATCATGGCATCCGGTCCCATCACTTCATGGCAAATAGTTGGGGAAACAGTGGAAACAGTGAGAGTCTTTATTTTGGGGGGCTCCAAAATCATTGCAGTTGGTGACTACAACCATGAAATCAAAAGATGCTTGCTCCTTGGAAGAAAAGCCATGACCAACCTAGACATCATATTAAAAAGCAGAGACAGTACTTTGCCAACAAAGGTCCATCTAGTCAAAGCTACAGTTTTTCCAGTGGTCATGTATGGATGTGAGAGTTGGACCATAAGGAAGGCTGAGCATTGAAGAATTAGTGCTTTTGAACTGTGGTGTTGCAGAAGACTCCTGAGAATCCCTTGGACTGCATGGAGATCAAACCAGTCAATCCTAAAGGAAATCATTCTTGAATATTCATTAAAAGGCCTGATGATGAAGCTGAAGCTCCAATCTTTTGGCCACCTGATGTGAAGAACTAACTCGTTGGAAAAGACCCTGATGTTGAGAACGATTGAAGGCAGGAGGAAAAGGGGTCGACGAAAGATGAGATGGTTGGATGGCATCACCAACTCGATGGACATGAGTTTGAGCAAGCTCCGGGAGTTGGTGATGGACAGGGAAGCCTGGTGTGCTGCAGTCCATGGGGT
>SJYA01003550.1:45713-62888 GCA_006410615.1 Neotragus moschatus | reverse complement strand
AATAAGCTATGAGAAATGGTGCTGATTTATTAGCCATTTGTTATAAATGCCAATAAGATGTTCACCAGGGGTAAGAATATACATTATCTTTTTAGAAAACCAAGTGTACCTTATAAGCAAATGTAACTATTTACTAGGCATATATGATTTAAAGGACATTTTCATCTATCTTAGTCCTTTTGGGTTAGAAGATTCAGATTTCAACTTGGTCTTCTTTCAAACTGTTTATGTGAAGATGCTGTGCCTACTTGAATAGTCCTCAGGTGTTTGTATAAGCACTATGTTTTACAGTTTTTAGATTTTAAATATAATAAACTTTAATAATTACAACTGCTAATGTCAAAGCCTCAGATTTGATTTTACTTGCTTAAAAACTTAAAGCCAGCAGTGATGCATGTCATGAATCATTATACTTTGTGACAGCCTCACTAGAGAATTCTCTTTCCATCCTGAATATCAAGGCAAAAGTATGGCGAACACAGTAACTTTCAAAAATACAGACTTCAAATACCAAAACTAGAATTTCATATCCACTGAAACAAATTTTTCTAAAATTACCCTCATCTTCATGAAACATATTTGTTCGTGGAATGGTCAACTGACCAGCTGACCACATAGGCTCCTCCAAAGTGTCTGTGGTGGAAACCCTCAGGATTCATCTCAGACCAAATTCCCAAAAGGCCTCTCAAGGCCAGGAAAGACATACCAAAGGCTTGACATCAGGCTGTGCTTCAGTGGATTTCACTCTTCTACAGCATCCCTAAAACGTGATTCCTGCACATGCCAGCAGGAATCCCATTCACCTGCTACAGGCTGCTCAGCACCCACGAGTTTCCAATGTCTGGAGGGACCAGGCAGAGAGACGGAAAATGTTTCAATTCTACCCACAGATGTAGTTTACTAAAGTGCTTTAAGTCACAAATAACTTGAGGGGAAGGGCATCCCTATATCTGGAAAACAAATCAAAACCAGTAATATAGGCAAAACCCATAAAAATTATAACCATATTCACCACTTCACACAGCAACTATTTGTTAACTGTTTTATGAAGCCTCAAGTTTTCCATTCGGATTTTTTACTATCTGACCCAGTTCAGCTGTATGATCTGAAACTTACCAGAGACCTGCATTTGTCAAAAAGGGCTTCCTATGTATATCAAAAATGAAGCATTTCTGCAAAAGCATCAGAGTAAAATAACTGCCTATAAATAACAAAAGACTTTAAAAGGCACAGACACCTGATTATAACGTAATCACTAAAGAAACTTGGTTATGATAACTAGAATTATAATCAGTGAAATCTTAACCCTTGCAATGTTAATCACTGGCAAAAATCAAGAAGCAAGTAACTGTGAACTGTTCATCATACCAACATTTACTGATTGGAAAACTTATGCTCTCATCTTCCTCTAAGAAAGCAAAGGTAGGTAAACTTAGACCCACCCAGCAATTAATGTTCCACTACTTTATCCTATTTGAAATGATGCAGGTAATGAATGAATTCTTTTAACTTGGTTTAGTATCAAGTTACCAAAATCTGGAAAGACTTTTTTTAATTATTTATTTTAATTGGAGGATAATTACAATATTGTGATGGTTTTTGCCATATATCAGCATGAATCGGCCACGGGTATACATGTGTACCCCCATTCTGAACCATATATTTGCGAGCTCAAATGGTAAAGAATGTGCCTGCAATGTGGGAGAACTGGGTTTGATCCCCAGGTCGGAAAGATCCCCTGGAGAAGGGCATGGCAACCCACTCCAGTATTCCTGCCTGGAGAATTCCATGGACAGAGGAGCCCAGTGGGCTACAGTCCATGGCGTTGCAAAGAGTTGGACACAACTGAGTGACTAACACACATACAGTATTTGTTAGAAAGACTATTTTAGATAGACATTCCTGATAGCTTACAGTGAATGATGTCAGATTCGTGATCTCCAAAGAAGATTTAGCTTCGGGACCAGGGACCAAACTTGATCACTCAAGAGCTTTTGTATAGCAGAGTTTTATTACAGTATAAAAGGGACAGAGAAAGCTTCTGACATGGACATCAGAAGTGGGGCAGAGAGTGACCCCACTCGCTAGTCTTCTCAAGGCCTTTATATACTTTTACCAGACCCACTCCCACAACATACATCTTAAATTAACAAGATTAGAACTAACTAAAGAAAGCTCTTAGCAGACCCACTCCCACATAAGATTAGTCAGAAGGTTCCTATTAAGGAGAAACATGTCCTTCAGCAAGATACATTGTTGTTATATAATCATTAGTACAGTTTAAAGAAAAACATTGAGCAAGATGAGTTGTTTTCTGTGTAATCATTAGCTCTGGGCTTAAAGAAAGTTAGTCTTCAAGATTGTTGTCATAACAACTCAGAGTTTAAGAAAAAGTTTGTCCTTTATCTCCTCAAGATTCCTGGATCCCTTTCTCCTGGAGGGCCCCAGACTGCTTATCAACCTACCTAAGAATTAACTCTCTCATTCCCAAAACATATTTATTACTATAGCATTTACCTAAAAGTTTTATCTCACTTATGTTTACTTGAACTTTCATCATATTGTTATTTTCCTTGCTGAAAAATTTTCAACAGCTGTAATAAGGTGTTATTTACTCTCTAGTAAACTTAGGTACCAGAGAAGGCAATGGCACCCCACTCCAGTACTCTTGCCTGGAAAATCCCATGGATGGAAGAACCTGGTGGGCTGCAGTCCATGGGATCGCTAAGAGTTAGACACGACTGAGAGATTTCACTTTCACTTTTCACTTTGATGCATTGGAAAAGGAAATGGCAACCCACTCCAGTGTTCTTGCCTGGAGAATCCCAGGGACAGGGGAGCCTGGTGGGCTGCCGTCTATAGGGTCACACAGGGTCAGACACGACTGAAGCGACTTAGCAGCAAACTTAGGTACAGAGACTTCCCTGGTGGTTCAGATGGTAAAGCATCTGCCTACAATCTGGGAGACCCGGCTTCAAACCCTGGGTCGGGAAGATTTGGAGAAGGAAATGGTAACCCACTCCAGTACTCTTGCCTGGAAAATCCCATGGATGGAGGAGCCTGGTAGGCTGCAGCCCATGGGGTCGCAAAGAGTCGGACACGACTGAGCGACTTCACTTTCACTAAACTTAGGTACAACAGAAGTGTTAGCACTGATGGGCTTCCCTGTTGGCTCAGTGGTAAAGAATTCACCTGCCAATGCAGGAGACATGGGTTTGATCCCTGGTCTGGGAAGATTTCACATGCCATGGAGCATCTAAGCCCATGGGCCACAACTATTGAACCAGCGCTCTGGAGCCTGTGAGCTGCAATTTCTGAGCCCACATACTGCAGCTACTGAAGCCCAAACATTCTAGAGCCTGTGCTCTGCAACAAGAGAAGCCATAGCAATAAGAAGCTCGTTTGCCACAACCAGAGAAAAGCTTGTGCAGCAACAAAAACCCAGCACAGCCAAATAAAATTATTTTTTAAAAAGGATACCACTGATGACTCTAAAGACATGTCTATATTAATCAAACTAACAAGCTTAAGCTAGCTAGCTTCAATACTAGATATTCAGTAAGTACTGAATATTTCTCAGGCCATATGAACCTGGAATTTATTTAAGCCAGTCTTTTATATTTCTGAGAATTTACACAAATGTTAAATTTCTTTTAAACCAATTAAACAGTCCGTCCATGAACCCATCTTGGCAATGCCATTTGGAGACAGAGACACTTTAAAAGGTACGCATAGGCATACATTTATCTATATAGAGAAAGAGATCTCAGTTTTCCTGCTAAAATGTAAAAAGACCCTTTTGAGTGAAATAATGCCACCCGCAGCAATATAGATGGACCTAGTGGCAATGGCACCCCACTCCAGGACTCTTGCCTGGGAAATCCCATGGACGGAGGAGCCTGGTAGGCTGCAGTCCACGGGGTCGCACAGACTCGGACACAACTGAAGCGACTTAGCAGCAGCAGCAGCAGTGATCATCATACTGGGTGAAATAAGTCAAAGAAAGACAAATATCATATCACTTTCAAGTGGAATCCATAAAAATGACAGAAGTGAACTTATTTATAAAGCAAAGAGACTCTCAGACATAGAAAAGAAATTTATAGTAACCAAAGAAGAAAGGGGAGGTGGGATATATTAGGAGTTTGGGATTAACAGACCCAGGCTAGTATATGTAAAGCAGATGAACAACAAGGTCCTACTGTATAGCGCAAGGAACTATATTCAATATCTTGTAAATAAACTAATGAAAAAGAACCTGAAAAAGAATAGATTTATGCATACCTCAGTCAGTTTGCTATACACCTGAAACTAATACATTGTAAGTCAACTATACATCAGTTAAAACAATAAAAGATAAAAAGAATTCTTAAAAGTCCTCTTTTTTTTCTCTTCACTCTGTGATCATAGATGATTACAGTTCCAGAGAGCCCAGGTAGATCACATATATTGCAAAGTCACAGGAAGAGAAACACTGAAGCCTTCTAAAAAGCTAACTTCCTCTGAGGGCATATGGAAAAACCAGTTTTAGAAAGTCAAAGGAGAAGGCAATGGCAGCCCACTCCAGTCCTCTTGCCTGGAAAATCCCATGGACGGAGGAGCCTGGTGGGCTGCAGTCCATGGGGTGGCGAAGAGTCGGACACGACTAAGCAACTTCCCTTTCACTTTTCACCTTCACGCATTGGAGAAGGCAATGGCAACCCACTCCAGTGTTCTTGCCTGGAGAATCCCAGGCATGGGGGAGCCTGGTGGGCTGCCATCTGTGGGGTCGCACAGAGTCGGGCACGACTGAAGCAACTTAGCAGCAGCAGCAGAAAGTCAAAAGAATCCCATCTTAGACACTTTCAGGGATTTTTTTTTTTTTTCAGTTTCTAAAAAGCCAAGTCAGTATAAGAAAATACCAGTAATATACAATAATTCATATCACTTACATGCATGTGCTTCACTTTCAGAGGAACAAGAATCAGCATTCAAGTTAACCTTCACCTCAGCTATTAGGTCAGCCTCCATGGCCTTTCTCAATATAAAGCTGTGGGCACCTGCCAGCCCACAGCTGCAGCCACTTCATTTTCCCACCGTAATGATGCCAATATCTCTGCTGTGGCCTTGGGGTGTCTATGGGTCCTCAGTACCCTCTTGGCCTCACATTCATCAAGGACAGCCACCCCAGGGCCCTACATGCTACTGAACGGCCACCCCAGGATTTCCCCTGCAACTATCAGGCAGATTGCAGGCAAATTCTTTACCATCTGCAACTTTCAGGCCCCACAAGCTAGGTGACACCCGTAACATTCAGAATCACCCCTGAAATTTTCAGGCCCCAAGCTAGGTGATGCCTGGCAACTTTCCATTCCCCCGTCCTTATTTCCCAACATCTCAGCGCTCATGGGCATTTGCTTGGTCTCGTGCCAATTGGGCTGCACCTCACAGGCCTACAAGGCCTGCACTTGCCCAGCTTCAAGACCAAAGAAATGGCCTGGAGTTGGTGACAGAGACATGGCTTAATGGCTGGGGGAGCCTACCTGTCTGAAGCAAGGTCCTGGAACAACAACCTGCGTGTGCAGCAACAGACAGTGGGCAGAACATGGCAGCAGGCTACGCTACGCTCCTCCAGAGAGAGGGAGGGTCTGGGTTACAGCCGAAACTGACATCAGTTTGGCTCATCAGTTACCATGGAAACCAGCTGAGGGGCATGACCCTCACCTCCCCTTAGATAAGCTATCAGGTGGAGATGTTTGACCTAAAGATCAGATGAAGCAGGCACTGTCCAAGCAGGGGATGTATAGAGAGCAAGACAACAGCCATTTTGGTGGCCTGATGATGCAGACTCTCTCTAAGCATGAAAAGGCCATCCCCTTCTGTAACAATATTAGAAATTAAACATCACGACTAGGAACAGTGATTATGAGAGGAAAAGTGCTTCATTTTCAANGTAGATGTGTATAAGAGACAGCTGTGGGGTCGCACAGAGTCGGGCACGACTGAAGCAACTTAGCAGCAGCAGCAGAAAGTCAAAAGAATCCCATCTTAGACACTTTCAGGGATTTTTTTTTTTTTTCAGTTTCTAAAAAGCCAAGTCAGTATAAGAAAATACCAGTAATATACAATAATTCATATCACTTACATGCATGTGCTTCACTTTCAGAGGAACAAGAATCAGCATTCAAGTTAACCTTCACCTCAGCTATTAGGTCAGCCTCCATGGCCTTTCTCAATATAAAGCTGTGGGCACCTGCCAGCCCACAGCTGCAGCCACTTCATTTTCCCACCGTAATGATGCCAATATCTCTGCTGTGGCCTTGGGGTGTCTATGGGTCCTCAGTACCCTCTTGGCCTCACATTCATCAAGGACAGCCACCCCAGGGCCCTACATGCTACTGAACGGCCACCCCAGGATTTCCCCTGCAACTATCAGGCAGATTGCAGGCAAATTCTTTACCATCTGCAACTTTCAGGCCCCACAAGCTAGGTGACACCCGTAACATTCAGAATCACCCCTGAAATTTTCAGGCCCCAAGCTAGGTGATGCCTGGCAACTTTCCATTCCCCCGTCCTTATTTCCCAACATCTCAGCGCTCATGGGCATTTGCTTGGTCTCGTGCCAATTGGGCTGCACCTCACAGGCCTACAAGGCCTGCACTTGCCCAGCTTCAAGACCAAAGAAATGGCCTGGAGTTGGTGACAGAGACATGGCTTAATGGCTGGGGGAGCCTACCTGTCTGAAGCAAGGTCCTGGAACAACAACCTGCGTGTGCAGCAACAGACAGTGGGCAGAACATGGCAGCAGGCTACGCTACGCTCCTCCAGAGAGAGGGAGGGTCTGGGTTACAGCCGAAACTGACATCAGTTTGGCTCATCAGTTACCATGGAAACCAGCTGAGGGGCATGACCCTCACCTCCCCTTAGATAAGCTATCAGGTGGAGATGTTTGACCTAAAGATCAGATGAAGCAGGCACTGTCCAAGCAGGGGATGTATAGAGAGCAAGACAACAGCCATTTTGGTGGCCTGATGATGCAGACTCTCTCTAAGCATGAAAAGGCCATCCCCTTCTGTAACAATATTAGAAATTAAACATCACGACTAGGAACAGTGATTATGAGAGGAAAAGTGCTTCATTTTCAAACTACATAAGGAACTGTAGTCACAGTTGGCTGAGTAAATGAAGTAGTTTTAAGTTTCTGGGGCAGTATGTACAGTGTGATGCTGGGACTTCCTTATATTCCAAGGTTGAGGATTCCTGATGTTTTCCCTGTTTTGTCCAACAGCTTGGTGAACTTGAACCCTGACAGCAGCTCTCCACAATGAGGACGTTCTCAGGCCAAGCTTGCCCACTCTCTCTGGTGTGCTTAGAGGCAACTTGGGTGTTACGGAGCCACCTTCTCTGGCTTTAGGGGTGCTGTCAGCACTGAGGGGAGAACCTTAAGATTTAAGGGGAAAAGAAAATGAATCTTTTGTCTAAAAAGGTTCAATTCCATCAAACTGCTGGAAAAAAATGGGAAATGTCACATTGTGAAAGAGAGGAAGCAAACTGTCCGCCAGGTGTGTGCGTCCTCCCTACCCTGATGTGTGTGTGTGTGTGTTGTGTGTGTGTGTGTGTGTGTGTGTTTTAGTCACTTAGTCATGTCCAACTCTCTGTGACCCTATGGACTGTAGCCTGCCAGGCTCCTCTGTCCATGGAATTCTCCAGGCAAGAATACGGGAGTGGGTTGCCATGCCCTCCTCGACCCAGGGATCGAACCGGGGTCTCCAGCATTGCAGGCAGATTCTTTACCATCTGAGCCGCCAGGAAAACCCCCTACCCTGGGGCCCTCCCCATTCCCTGGATCAGCCTCAGAACACTTATAAACATAAGCAAAAGCCCCTCGGGGTTTAATTTTGTCAATATACCCTGCTCCCCATGAAGCATGGTCATTCATGGCTTGGCCAAGCTCTGCCTCTTGCTTTTTCCTTCAGTGATATCAATTTCATCCCCCCGCCCAGCAAACCATTGGGAAAGAAGCTGAGGAGACTATGCTATCCATGGAGCTACGGCGCATGCCTGTTATGGGTCACAGATACAGCACAGTACATGGAATCTGAGCTGAGAAGGACCCTGCTAGGAGCAAATGTTGGGAAAGTGTGTGTGTGTTTTTTAATGTGTTTTTAAAACTGGAGTTAGGAGAAAGTGCCCCCAGAAAGGCACTAAATGATTGGCAGGCAGCTTGGCATTTAAGAATAAACAAAACAGGTGAAATCCCTGACCTTAGACTGCTTCCTGTCTGTCTGGGAGGGCAGCGTTAGAAAATACTGCTGCTGCTGAGTCACTTCTGTCATGTCTGACTCTGTGCAACCCACCAGGCTCCTCTGTCCATGGGATTCTCCAGGCAAGAGAACTGGAGTGGACTGCCATGCCCTCCTCCAGGGGATCTTCCTGACCCAGGGATCAAACCTAGGTCTCTTGCATTGCAGGCAGATTGTTCACCACTGAGCCACCAGGGAAACCCCCCAAAAAACCCACATGTATTTGGGTAATTGATGAGTGAAGTAGCCATGAGAAGCATGACATCTCTAGAAGATTCCTGTGTGTGTGTGTGTGTGTGTGTGTGTGTGTGTGTGTGTACAGATGTGCTTATCTGCTTGGAAGACATTTGGGAAGAGAAATACAAACATGTTTACAAGGGGGCATCTAGGGGTAGGTAGGATTCTGAATATGTTTCTTTTCATTTTGCTTATCTTTACTTTCTGATTTGTCTATAGTGTATGGCTTTTATAAAAATTGTTTAATTACAAAAACACAGGCCATATCATGTTTACATCACTGTGGAAGAAAAAAGGAAATAACACAGTGCCATTCAGTGGGAGGCAGAAACAGCAAAACCTTAAGAAAAAAGCATAACATGTGTCAGGAAACCAACTTAATTTAATATTACATATAAATAGATTAAACACACACCCATATTAAAAAGATTCAAGGATGGATCTTAACAATTATGTGCTTTTACCTATGGTGTCCTTTGCTTTAGACACTAAAAACTAAAGGGCTGGACAGAAACTGATCTGCAAATAAACAAAAGTAGGCCACAAAGATAATACTAATCCCTGCAAGGTACAATTACAGGCAAAAAGCAATCAATGCATCAGGAGTCCTTATGTTTGTAAGAGGTTCCAGTACAAGGATGACAGATTATGAACTTGTGTATAACCAATTACACAGAATCAAAAGTAAAAAGCAAAACCAGAAAGACCATATTAATGGAACTGCAATAGGAAAAAAAATGACTTCATTGCGTCTTTCAGTCTTTGACTGAAATAAAATTAAAAGACAACATTAAAGGGGAGATACTGGTATGACTAAAAAGGCATTATTGATAGGCATTAGATTTAGAAAGTGGATTCACTGTTAACAAGAATCCATGGAGCTTTCACAAAATGAGCACACACTGAGCTGCATAGAAGACTCTGAAATACAGGTAACAAAGTTGGTACAGGCAATGAGCTGGAGCGTAAAATTTAGATCTTAATGAAATACTTCTCAAATGCTAACAAGAAAAATAAGCACCTCTACCTTTCTAGTCACAGCTTCTTTCCTGAACTTTGTCCTGGAGTTCGAGGCCTGGGTATGTTCCTGTCTACTGATGTCTCCACCTGCAAGTCCACAGGCATCTCCTCATCACACCGGAATCTTCTCCCATTTTCCCTTGCGGATGTGCCCCTCTCCAGTCCCTGCTCTGTGAACGGCACCTCGCCCACTGCTGCATCCGAGCAGCTCCTCATTGTCCATAGCCCCCTGTATCCCTGAGGTCATCTGGTCCCCTGCATCCTGCCTCTCCCAACTCTCTTGTCTGGGCCCCCCAACCTGTTATTTCCCGAGTTTTGCTGTCAGATCCACTTCAAAAATGCTAAATTTCTTTCCGGTAAGCACTTCCGGGGCTTATCCACTTATTTACTATTGTATTCCCAGGATTTAGCATACTGTTTCCACATACTAGGTACTTGGATGTTGGTTAAATAAAAAACAGGAAGAACACAGAAGCAAATTTTCTTAAAAATCCTGGCTCTTTCCAGCACATCCCCTAGGTTACAATACAACAATTTTTATCGACGCTTGTACTTCATTAACGCAGTGTGGCTCCCTGCTACCACCATGGAGCAGCTCAGATGCGCTTTGAATAGCAGTGGGAGGTGGCTGATCCAGAGGACTCTCCAGGCAAAGACAGGCCCAGAGATCTTGGCCTTGTAGAACTGAAAAAAAACCCCTAATCTTTATGAATATACTGAACAATTTGTCATAGACACAAACCAAGTATGTGTATGTGTGCATGTTTAGGATTTAAAGATGTAACTATGAGCTGCAAACACTTAAAACAAGTTTAACAAAGCTGTCCCATGTCCTACTGACAACTTTTATGTCTGCAAACCAGTTGCTGGAGGTGCCATTTTTATCGAGCCCAGCTTATATTTTTCTCTGCTATTTAGGAGCCACCTATTTCGTGCTTAGGAATTAGCATTTAAAAATATAAATATAGAAAGTCAAAGTTGTGCTTGCTGTCGATAGCTCCTATTAAATACCTGATTCAATGAGCAAATATTAACCCTGTCAAGTTTACTCCTTTGTTTAAAAAAAAAAAAACCCAATTTGTTTTAAAAAAAAAAAAAACCAGCTGTATTAAGATACATTTCAAGTACATGTGAGCATAGAAGTAGTGAAGGGACACCACCTCTCTCCAGTATTTATCAGCTCGTAACCCGTCCTGTTTCATCCACACTCCCATTCACATCTCCCATTTCCATGTTCTTTTGAAGCAAATCTAATAGATTATTTTGAGGCTCAGCTGGTAAAGAATCTGCCCGCAATGCAGGAGACCTGGGTTTGAACCCTGGGTTGGGAAGATCCCCTGGAGAAGGGAAAGGCTACCCACTCCAGTATTCTGGCCTGGAGAATTCCATGGACTGTATAGTCCATGGGGTCACAAAGAGTTGGACACAACTAAGCAACTTTCACACACATGTATATCTAAAAGATAAATTTTTGAAAAAGTACCATACCATTATGACACTTTAAAGATTATTCATTTCTGTACTGAGAGGAACCAGGGCTCCTTGGAAAAAGGACCGATTCTAGGACTGGGACAGGGAATATCCGAGTTGACCCTGGACTATCATGCAGTGTCAGAAGGATGTGCTCCCAAAAAGAACAATGATGAGGTATGTCCAAGGGACACAGGAGCCAACTGAGAGAGCTTCCAGTGGCCAAGTCTGGAATGGTTCGAGCAGCACAACAAAGTAGCACTGGATCATAATCCAAAGGCTAACAAATATCCCTCAGTCCATACGACTGTCTGGAGAAGGCAATGGGAACTCACTCCGGTACTCTTGCCTGGAAAATCCCATGGACGGAGGAGCCTGGTAGGCTGCAGTCCATGGGGTCACTAAGAGTCGGACACGACTGAGTGACTTCCCTTTTACTTTTCACTTTCATGCATTGGAGAACGCAATGGCAACCCATTACAGTGTTCTTACCTGGAGAATCCCAGGGACGGGGGAGCCTGGTGGGCTGCCGTCTATGGGGTTGCACAGAGTCGGACACGACTGAACCGACTTAGCAGCAGCAGCAGCAGCATACTACTGTCAGTGATTGATGACATAAAGAAACAGGAAAGGGCAGACAAATCTGTGCAAAAGAATCCCAAATTATGTAGACACCCCCAAGGAGGTGGAGCGTTACTCCCCATTCCTTAAGTGTGTGCTGTGCAGAGAAGTATGTGCTTCCTTCCAAAGAGGACAATGCAGAAAGGTGGAAAAGAGGAAGTGTCCAGGGAAGAGGCCTGACAAACACCCTCAGCCAGATGATCAAGGTCAACATCAACAGTGAGAAGTTCTGTTCATAATATGTACCCTTGATAGGACAGGATGAGAATGGCCCCTTATCTCTGTGGTTTTCCTCCCCCAAATCCATGAGCCCAGTTTCATCACGAGGAAAATCATCAAACAAATCCCAGTTGGAAAACATTCTGCAAAATACCTGACCAGTCCCTCCTCCAAACTGCCAAGCTGATCAAAAACAAGCAAAGTCTGAGAAACGATCACACTCTAGAGGAGCCCAAAGAGAAAGGGTGAGTAAACATACTATGGGATCCTGGAAGAGAAAAAAGGTAAAAAGTGAGGAAATGTGAATACAGCGTAGGCTTTAGTTAATAATAACATACCAATATTGATTCACTAGTTGTGGCAAATGTACCATAATGTAAGATATTAACAATGAGGGGAAATGGGTGTGGGTACTCTCTCTACTATCTTAGCAACTTTTCTGTAAATTAAAATGGTTATAGGGACTTCCTTAGGGGTCCAGTGGTTAACAGTCTATGCTCTCAATGGCAGGGGCACGGGTTTGATCCCTGATCTAGGAACTAAGATCCCACATGTCACACAATGTGGCCCCCAAAGGGAAAAAAACAGTTTTAAATCAAAAGGTTATTAAAAAATTAACAATCCCCTTCTATGATCCTACATTCATGCAGTATTCTGCTTAAAGTCCTGATCTCTCAAATCTGAATTGTGGAAATCTTTGGCCAAAGTCCCAGTGAGATTCTGAAGGAGTGACTGCTCTTTCTTTAAAAGGATACTACACAAAGTTTCTCCGTAGTGCATGCAATCTTTATATGTGCACCCTGCTCCAGTAGTTATTTTTCGATCTCTCTGATGAGTGTCTGGGTCTTATTTTCACTTGTCTTTCCATGTTTGTTTGTGACTGAATGAGGTCAACTCCCAGGAAGAAGGAGTTACAGCATACGCTTAACGGAGAAGTCATGCAAGTCTGTGTAGACTGATTTCTTCTTTTCCTTTTCTTCCTTGTTGTTGCTTGCTTTTCCCACATGTGAGTATATATCTCATTTCTATATGGAAAATTGATCTATAATGTACAATCAGCATAGGAGTATCACCATTTAGAAGTGTTCATTAAGTGATGCTTGCTGGTTTCCAATGGTGCATCTGGCTTTATTAATTTTTGTATAAAAATGACAGAAGTTAGCATGGATGCTGGCAAAATCAATAGCAACACAGCTATTAGAAAAAGTACAGGAATGTAAGGAATGACTGGTTAGAAAAAGAGCGTCCTGATATAATCCCTTCCTGAAATGCTGTGCCTCCCCACCCCCACCCCACCATCAGGGGACCATGAACAGGACCTGATCAGGATGGGGGATGGCGCTGCTCAGCACTGAGTTCCATTCCAGACATGGCCAGTGTTAACAGTTCCTGTTAAATGGATACACTCATGACCAGAGTGCAAAGGATTTTATGCTTTATTATCCTGTAATAAGTGAACCGCCTGTTTAATAAGATGTGATTTTGGTCACTACACTTACATCAGTCAGGATAAACTGTGCTTTGTTTCTTAACAAACAAATCCTGAAATCTCAATGGTTTTGCTTTTCTCCCAGGCAAAGTCTGATTCTCCAGAGATCCATCTTTTGTTTTTCTTTCTTTTTTTGGCCTTGCCATGCAGCATGTGGAACCCGCATCCCCTGCAGCAGAAGTGGAGTCTAAGCCAGGGAAGTCCCGAGAGCGACCGCTTCTTTTGTGGCTCTGCCCATGTAACACATGGCCTCCAAGAATCTTCTTGTTGCCCGGAGCTGACATGTGGCACTTCTACTTGGAACCCACTGGTAGAACTAGTTACACAGCCTTGCTTAAGTGCAAGAGAGTTGGTTAGAGTGGTTTTAACAAGAAGAGGAAGAAGAAAATAGAAGATTCCGTGAACATACAACATGGCTTCCACCACCAGGCTTTAAGGATTTTTTTCAAGCTAAAATGATTGCAGACGTGCTTTGGGGCTGGGCCGGGATGGTGGCCTAACTGGGAGAAGCTGGTTGGGTGGAGTGCATAGGTGTGCACCGGTGACTGGAAGGAACTGTCTCTGACTGGAGCCCAGCTTGCCATGCAAGACTGTGAGTCTTATGTTACAGTTCTTCCAGTTTTTCCAAAGCAAGTGGAAAAGCAGAGTTTAATGTGAAATCTCCCGATTTTAAAAAGGAGGCTTAAGGATTTGAAAACATGACGCCAAACAAAATGTGCTTGCAGGTCTCACTGGACCCATGTACCACCAACGTTAAGACTGTAGTTAGCTCTTTTGCCCAGGAACTTGGGATCTTGACTGACCCTCTATTTCTCTGTGACGTAGAGCCGATCCCACATTTCTAAGAATCAGGCTCTGCCAGGGAGCATCCCCTCCACTCATCCTGGTTCAGGTTCAAATCCATCATTCTCACACAAGCTCAGCTGACCGCTGAAGCACTTTGAGCCACACTTAAAGGACAAGCTTCCCTGTGTTCCAGGTCATTGCCAGGCTAGGACATCTTCAGGCATTGGGGAAACCACAAAGTACTGAGAGAGACTGAAATAGGAATGGGTGTTGGGGTGTCATTATGAACTTGGAATAGGAGGGCTCATATGTCAGTTTCACATGAGTCTCAAGAACTGTGGGCGGGAATTAAAAGATTATAAATGGGGCAGGGGTCACACTAGTAGACCTACATTGTGGACGGATCATCCTGGCAGCCAGTGGGGGTGGGGAGTCTCAGAAAACAGTACCCATAGATCGTCCGCAGTGCACAGAGCCTCCGAGGCACCCCTGTCCACATTATGTCCTTTGGGGGCAACTCCAGCGGTTTCATTCTACCTTTTTCTGAGCTCTTCTCAGAGGAGGAGGCATCCCTCTGAGAGACGCCTGAGTTGTTTGCTGAGTTCAGCACTGCCCACAAACAGTCCAGCACAACCACCTTTCTCTTTCAAGTGAAATTAGCGGTTCCTTTGCAGATCGCCAAGGTCTGGGAGGCCTAGCTTTTGGCAGGGGTCTCAGAAGAGCTTTCGGGCCGGGGAAGAAGCCAGGAAGGCACCCAATAAGCCTTGACCTCTGGCAATGTAGGTTCCAGGCTCAGGAAAAGAAAGTTCTGGGCCCATGGGTAAGGCCACGTATGCCGCAGCCGCTTCCCAGCGCAAAAGGGCAATGGGGTGCAGACGCATCTCCCCACCTCACCCAGGAGCCCAGGAGCCAGGCACCGCAGCCAGGGAGCCAAGTGGGATTTGTGTCACCACCACAAAGAAGGCAGGTGAGGAGAAGCCCCGAGTTCTGTGTCTTCAGACGGCCACCACCTGGGGGTGAGAGTGTGCTCCCCGGAGCCACCAGGGTCCCAGGCCCAGGCTCGGCCAGGGAGGCAGACAAGCTGTTGTCCCACTTATCTCGCCTGATGCCACCTACAAAGTGTAGGTCACACAGCAGTGGAGAGGGGTTGGATTTATTTCCCTCCATGTCCTCTCTGGAGTGTGTTTTGTGTTCTCAGCCCCTAGCGTAGCCCCATCTTCCCCCACAGTCTCTCTCACACACCCCATCCCCATTTCGGCCTTAATGGGCCAATGGGATCCAGTTTCACCACCCCTGGAAGCGGTGTTCTGTGCCTCTCCCAGGCCTTTTCCTGTCTTTACTTTCATTTATTTATTTTTTAATTGGAGGATAATTGCTTCACACTGTGTTGGTTTCTGCTGTGCAACAACATGAACCAGCTACAAGTACATATCTGTCCCCTCCTCCTTGAGCCTCTATCTCCCCGACCCCACCTTCGAGGTCATCACAGAACTGAGCTCCCTGTGTGACACAACAGCTTCCCACTAGTAGCTGTTTTACACACGGTCGTGCGTATATGTCAGTGGTACGCTCTCAATTTGTCTCACCCTCTCCTTCCCAAAGGAAACCGATAAGGTGAAAAGACAACCCTCATGATGGGAGAAAATATTTGCAAATGAAGCAACCGACAAAGGATTAATCTCTAAAATCTACAAGCAGCTCAATATCAAAACAAAACAAAAAAAACAACTCCTCAAAAAATGGGCAAAAGACCTAAACAGACATTTCTCCAAAGAAGACATACAGATGGCTAATAAACACTTGAAAAGATGCTGAACATTACTCATTATTAGAGAAATGCAAATCAAAACTACAATGAGGTATCATCTCACATCAGTCAGAATGGCCATCATCAAAGAATCTGCAAACAATAAATGCTGGAGAGGGTATGGAGAAAAGGGAACCCTCCTACAGCATTGGTGGGAATGTAAATTGATACAGTCACTATGCAGAACACTACTGAAATTCCTTAAGAAACTAAAAACAGAACTACCATGTGACCCAGCAATCCCACTCCTGGGCATATACCCTGAGAAAACCTCAATTCAAAAAGACACATGTACCTCAGTGTTCATTACAGCACTATTTACAATAGCCTGAACATATGGAAGCAACCTCGACGACGTAATGAACACTGAGGTACATGTGTCTTTTTGAATTGAGGTTTTCTCAGGGTATATGCCCAGGAGTGGAGAGGCTGTCATACAGAGTGAAGTAAGTCAGAAAAACAAGTAGATTAACATATATATATGGGATCTAGAAAAAAACAGTATTGACGAGCCTAGGTGCAGGCAGGAATAGAGAGGCAGACGTAGAGAACCGACTTTTCCTATCTTTACAAAGAGAACAGAAGCTGGGCAAGGAGCCAGTGCCAGCACTGCATGGAGGGCAGAGCCATGCCCCCCAGGAGTTGTTACAGCTCCCCTGGCATTGGCGGGCGCAGCCCGGGTTGCGAACGCGAGTGAAGACAGTGAGCAATGCCTCGGCCGCCCTCCCCTGGGAGCAGTGGCTGGAGCGGGGCCCCGTGCTCCCCAGCTTGCTCCTCCAGCTCTCTTGGGGACCCCGCTTTCCATCCCCCTCTCTGTTGCCTCCCAAGAGCCCCGCTGACCTTTCCCGGCTGGATTTTTCTCACACCGGCAAACGTTGAGGTCTTCAGCTCCACGAATTGTGCAGCAGGCGGTGCCCTCAGCTGGTATTGTCGCCTGTAGGGGACGCTAGAAAGGCCTGGGTCCTCAAGTCTCTCTCCCTGGCTTTGCCGGAACACAGTTTTCTGTCACTAAACGGTGAGGAGGCTCCTTCCTGAAAACCTGGGCCCTCGAGGATTTTCAGTTTGGATCCTTCCCACGGATGTCCTGAGATGCCCCCAGACCAGCTTCCTCCAGAAGACCTGAGTCACTAGCGAGGTGCCTGTGTCAGGGCCACTATGCATGGAGGCCCCGTGTTGTTGCCTTGGCTGCCGGCAGAGGGCGCTGTGCCCGCTCCGGCGCAGGGGGCGGGGGCGGGAGCGGTGGG
>SJYA01003550.1:33994-45617 GCA_006410615.1 Neotragus moschatus | reverse complement strand
GGGATGGGGAGTGGGTGGGGGATGGGGGTGGAGGTCGGGGGTAGCTTCTCCCTAGCAGGCCCTCAGAGAAAGCAGCCTTGGTCCTGACTTTTGACAGTTCTTTGCTGCCGAGAGCAGGCTCCTCTTCCTGTGATGAAGTGATCAGTGGCTCTTACACAGGGTGAGCAAGGGATTCCTTTTCTATCCTCACCTCACAAACCCTTTAGGGTAGTTATTTCAATGACAGATGCCCCCAGTGTATCTATTGTCTGGGTTCCTGAGAGGTTGCCCAGCTAGACTGGGTTTAAAGGCTCAAGAAAACTCTCTCCTTGAAAACAGGAACTTCTGTTATCTCTTATAAAGCAAAGTTATATTTCTAACTCAAATAAAAGTTTTCTCTGAGACATCAGACATTTATAGAAAGGGGCTGATAAAAGGGAGTACAGCTCTGTATGTTGACCTGAGGGAAGTTTCCGTTCCCCTGGCTTCAGTGGGTCCCAGGCCTGGGTGGAGGCCTCGGGATGTGGCCTGTCCTTGTGCCCTGCAGCTGGGAGAGGAAGGGAATGGTGGCCCTTCTGTCATCAGTCCCCAAAAGGCAACAAGTCATGGTTTTACAGATGAGAAATCCAAAGCAGAGTGATGCTTAAGAATAGGAACCGCTGCTTTTGTGGCCAGTCTTGCCCTTGAGAGCTTCCCTCCCTGCCCGTGTCTCTTTTTCTCCTTTTCTAACTAGTCCATTTCCTGCTTAGGCCAAGTGATCAATCCCGCTCTCAGACCCAGAGGAAGGACAATGAGATGACATTTATGTATTCAGGGAAGGCATGAAAGCTAGAGATCCACCTCTGTGGAGCAGAGAGGAAACTAAAAATGTCAGTTGCCTTGAGAGGCTTTGTCAAATCAGGCATTTCCATGATCCCTGATGGCTGCGCTCTCTGTTACTCTCTGTAAATAAGTATAAAAGGAACTCCTTTATTGAGCACTCTGTCCTGGGTGGCCCAAATGTTCTAGTTCGAGTGCTTGCATATATTGTATTACTCACACTTTACAGATCAGAGGCATAGAGGTTAAGTAACCTGCCCAAAGTCACAGCGTTACACGACAGTGGAGGTGGGAACTGAATTCGGACTCTGTATNAGTATAAAAGGAACTCCTTTATTGAGCACTCTGTCCTGGGTGGCCCAAATGTTCTAGTTCGAGTGCTTGCATATATTGTATTACTCACACTTTACAGATCAGAGGCATAGAGGTTAAGTAACCTGCCCAAAGTCACAGCGTTACACGACAGTGGAGGTGGGAACTGAATTCGGACTCTGTATCTCTAAAGCTAGCGCTTCTTCTCTGCCCAGGGTCCGCAGCCATCCCCTTGCTTAGATGTAGTGACCCAAACTGTTCCTAGTGCTGCTACAGAAACATTTTGTGCTTGGGGGTTTTCCACATTTTAAGTCAAAATGATGCCTGGATTGAAAAGTTCATTCATTCAGTAGAAATATTTAGAATTTTCTCATTTTATTATAACTGAGGAGGGTACATAAGATGATGAATTGAGGCATGGAAAGAATATATTAAACCTCCTTATATTTGTTTCATTCTCTCAAAATTTTGATTTTTGCTACTGTTTTATAATCTATGCATTATGCCTGTAACTTATAAGTAAATCCTCAAACTCTGAGGAGGTGAATGCCAAAACATTTTCTCTGTACACGTCTGAAGAGATTTTTGACTATGGCTTGCTGTATGGTCTAAGTATATTTCTAGAAGATTCCACCTTGTTTTGAAGCATAGTGAACCATATGATTTGAGAGAATCAATTAGTACATCTTTTTTTTTGGCAAAGTGAATGATAGATTTCAGATATCCTGCCTGGATTTCCACATGCCATACTGATCTGGTTAAGGGCACACTGTACTTTCCCTGTGGGTTCAGTTCAGTCCACACACATTTGTTGTGTGTGTGCTTGTGTTGTGTGTCTTTGTTGTGGGTTCCCTAAATGCCAGGCACTGTGCTAGGTGTGTGAGATGCAGGGGCCTAGAGGAACTTGTGGTGTAGTGGGGTGGATGGAGACCCGCTTTCTCTGGAATTAGGCGGACAACATGATAGAAGCATGTACATCACTGTGGGCTGGCAGACGGCTCTTAGCTTGTGCAGGAGCAGTCATGGAAAGTCATCTGGAGGAGGTGGTGTTTGGAGTTAAATCTTAAAGGATTAGACAGAGTGGAAAGGTGGGAAAGGAGCATCAGGGTACTCAAGGGTAGAACTACAGAGGCTTGTGCCTGGTGTGGAAGGCCTCTGCAGGGTATGATGTTCCATCTAAGAGCAAACGCTTTTAGGCAGCAGAATGGTTTTTACCAAAGCTATTCTGGTGAAAGTCTAGAAGAGAGATTAGGGGGCTAAAGATAGAGGCACAGACCTACCCAGTTTTGTGGACGTTTCAAAAGTTTAGGCAAAGGATGATGTGGGTTGAGTGAAGCACAGGAAGTGTAGAGGAAAGGAATGATGGATTCGAAAAATATCAAGGAGGCAAAGGCGAGGGAGGCGTCACGGAGGGCAACAAGGGATGGGGGCGGCAGCAGAGCATAGGTCGTGCGGTGGGACCTGGGCCAGGGGTGATGCAGGGAGAAGCTGAGTTTCAGTTTTAGGGGTGATGAATCTGAGGGTGTGAGCACCCTGTGTAGATGGCGGGCTGGACCTTGGGTGTTTGAAGAGAGAAAGACAGGGAGCAGGGAGATGATGAGAAAGGGGCAGAGGGAGGGAAAAGTCAGGGCTGGCCTAGAGACAGGGAGGAATAAACACAACAAAGGTACTGGACACAACTAGGAGAGCGGATGTGGTCCCCATAGCATGGGAATGAGAGCTGTGGGCCTGGGACAGAGTCTGTGATGGAGGGAGGGGGAGAAAGAAAAGGGGCATCAGGAGCATCGTCTGAGGAGGGGGCAAGTCAGAGAGGCAGGGGGTTGCAGAGAGAGATGTGCCCAGAAAGCTAAGGAGAAACAGCAGGGTAAGAGCGTCCCACATCTCTGAAGGGTCAGGAAGATGAAGCCCGAGAGGCAACCAGAGCTCCTTGGATAAGTGCTGTCACTTGTAAAATCCAACAGGAGCAGGACTTCTGGGATTTTTTTTTTAAAGGGAAATAAAGAGAGGGAGGGACGAAGAGAGAGAGGGAGGAAGGAGCTTCAGTACAACATTCACTAAAATGTCATTAATTTGGAAATTTACGCTGTCTCAAGTGGGCTCTGCTGGATTTTAACCTTCCTGGTGACAAGCGAAGGGTCTAAAGAGTAAACAAATGGGATGGGTAGGCTGCAAGTAGTATGTAAAACCTATAGTGTCCAGAACTAAGATCCAGAACCGGCCCAAAGCAGGAGAGCCCAACCCTGGCCAAGCCCAGAGCAGAGACCAGTGTAGCCACCAAGTGATCAGTGGGAACGGAAAGAAGGGATGCTGTGTTCCAGTTCACTAAACAGTCATGGAGGCCGGAAGCTGAGAACCCAGTGATCACGTCTCTGTTGCAAGCCTGTCTCAGGAGGCTTGCGGCCTAAGGGCCTGAGACTTGCTCGGGAAGCCGGGAGAAGGCTTCCCTGCAGTGTCAACCCCGTGCAGTCGTTCTCAGAGAAGCCTGCGAGGAAAAGAGCTGGGGAAGACCTGCCCAGAGGTGCCCCTGGGGCTGGGCCCAGCCGGGCGGTGAGGAGACACTTGCCTGGAGGCTGGGGGCCGTATCATGCTGTCCGTCAGCTTGTGGATGAAGCCAGCCGGCCAGCGCCCGCGGTCCGTGCGTGCCCTGCTGTCCTGCACACTGTGAGAAGGGACACAATTGGAAGAGCTTTTTTTAATGGAAAAGAAGAGCGGCACCAGTGTGGAGGGAGCACTGGGGAAACAGGAGAGCCACACTGTTGGGAGACAGAGGCCCCCCGTTTCCCCGGAGGGTCTGGACGGCATCATGGCCTTCCAGCCCCCAAGGTCAGAACAATGACAGAGTCAAGACGGGGCTTCCTCTGCCAGATACTTGATGCATTTTGAAAAGATTCCCATTGAAAACACTTGCAGGAGAGTCTCGGAGCTTAAAGAATTAGCCCTCCCTTCTCTGGCTCACCCACTGCCTGCAAGTGGCATTCCTCAGCCACACAAAGAAACCAGACTGTTCACATCCACGCTCAAGTACCAGAGGAGCACCATTCACTTACAAAGGGTTGATACCCTCTTTACAAATAATGTTATCCCTGTGTTAAGACGAGTTCCCCCAAGGACTTCTGCCAGGCAAGACCTTGTTAGCTGGTTTCCATTCACGCAGCACTTGAAATCATAAAGCTGCATGAAAAAAAATAAATAACTTGCTGACAAAAAGCTGTTGACTCCAAGTGCTGGCCTGGCCTCCAGGAAGACTGAATGCCCGGGGGCATTTTGCTTGTCTCCAATGCCATTGCGTGGCCATGCTGGGGACTGGCACCTGCTGACATCCTGTAATCAGGGGCTGAGTTTTTGTTCTCTGAGGATGGCACTTGGATCCTGTTTCTTTGGCCTGGGATCCAGATCCCCTTCCAGGGGAGGGAGTGATGGGTGAGAACCTGGTCCCAGAATTCTGAGTTCGGAGGTTGTTAGACCATATGAGGCCTCGATGTCCCTCCTGCTCCTGAATGGGACATACGAAGAAGCAGTAGAAGGTACACACCCTGGTATCTCGAGTCCTTAATGGAGAAGAGGCTGCTGTGCTGGGCATGCAGGGTGCCCCATCACTTAGCAGCTTTCCTCTGCCCTGCAGGCAGCTCCTGCAGGACCAGGGGGACCCCAGATGAGCACAGCTTCTGCTCTCTGATCCTTTTTTTAAAGATGTGTGGCAAAACCAATACAATATTGTAAAGTAAAAAAAAAAAATAATAATAATAAATGAAATTTTAAAAAGAGAAAAATTATTTATTTTATTTTGGGCTGCACTAGGTCTTTGCTGCTTTGGGCAGGCTTTCTCTAGTTGCAGTGAGCAGGGGCTACCCTTCATTGTGGTGCGTCGGCTTCTCGTTGTGGTGGCTTCTCTTATGGCTGAGCACTGGCTTAGTTGCTCCACGGCATATGGGATTTTCCTGAATCAGGGATCAAACCTGTGTCCCCTGCATTGGCAGGCGGATTCTGATCCACTGAGCCACCAGGGAAGTCCCTGTGATTCTTTCATATACAGGTCTTTTACATGTGATTTCCTCTGAATTAAGAGGCCTGTGGTCAAATATATTTTGAACCTGGGTAGACAGATGGTGAGGACCAAAGTACAGGACTGGGAAGGCCTGCTCACGACAAAGCACCTGGAGGAAGGTATTCTAGATTCTAAGAAATGAGACATGGCAGATGATGTTCCAAGCAATGTTTTGACCGTAAAGAAAAACTGAGAAAGGCAGCTGAGTGGGGTTCAAAGGGTAGTGAGGATGTATCGCAGGCATATCAAGGGTGGTGGGCACAGGGATGTAGCTGATCAAAGGTGGGCAGTAACTATTCATTTTAGAGGCTTTGCTGGAACTCACAGTCAGTTCCCAATTTCTATCTGGGGTTCTTTTATTGTTTTTAAAAAGATAACAGCTTTATTGAGATATAATTCACATGCCATACAATCCAACCTTTAAAAGTGCACAATTCTATGTTTGGGCTTTTTTTTTTTTTTTTTAGCATATTCACAGAGTTGTACAGTCATCACCACAATCAATTTTAGAACATTTTCACCAACTACTTGGAGTTCTTGACTCTATGAGGTAGATGGAAAAATTGGAGAAAGAACAACCATGATGACAAAAGGAGTATAAAGAGGATCTCAGAGAGTGTGAGAGAAAATGGGGCTTTTGAGTTGGAGGGAAGGAGGCTGTGAAAAGAGCTGGTGTTTAAATAGGAAACTGCTCAAAGGAGACGATTTGGCCTTTGTTTCCATTGAGGACAAACAAAAAACTGGCTCAATTACAGCAAGAAGGATTTAGGTAAAGCATGAGGGAAAAAAGACACACTGAGCTTTCTGGCAATGCTGGTGAATTCCTGGGTTATGCTGCCCCTGGAAATAAGACTGATGAAGAGCCATCACAGGGCGAGTTGTGAACAACGAGTCCTTCCTGCCTCATGGTGTCAGTAAAGGGGTGAGGAACCCCTCCAGAACTGGCTGAGCGAGGGCCTGCCCTTTTTGTGAGGGGGAGTAGTGTTGCTGAACCCCGGTGATGAGAGAGACGCTTCGGGAGGACCCTGTAACATGCTAGATGAGTGATGGCCCTTTGGATGGATGAATGGACTTTCCCAATAAAGTCTCCTGGTCAGATCAGCCTTGAGGTAGTAAACCAGGAAATATGAGGGACCAAAGATCAGAGCTACAGATCTCTTTCTGATTGTTTCATGATTAAATTCATTCTTCAAAGAATTTTTGAGCTCCTGCTGTGGGCCAGGTGTTAGCTTCTAGAAATAAAGTAGTGGTTCTCAACCAGGGGTGACTTTGCCCCCAGAGGACTCTTGCCAACGTGTGGAGACATTTTTGTTGTCATAGTCGGGGCAATGGGAGGGGTACTGTGGGTGTCTCGTGGATAGAGACCAGGGATGCTACTCAACATCCTACAGGGCACAGGACAGTCCCCCAACACAGAATCCTTCAGTCCCAGATGAAATTGGTACTGAGTTGGAGAAACCTCGAGATAAGTAAGATTCAGCCCCTGCTCTCAAAGAATTTGGTCTGTTCATTGTGCTACTTCTTAATATGGCTTGAAATGAGTCCTAATGAAAGTTTCTACATTGAAAACACTCTTCACGTCCCTTATTTGAAGAGTTATAAATAAAACTGAATTCTGACACCATTTGGGACTAACAGCATGGTGCTATCAATGTAAAGGGGCTCATCACATTCTTACTAATTGGGTTATCAAACCTTATGTTTTAAAAAATGATTTAGCAGAGGGAGGACAGGATCCAGGTGGCCTTTACCATCGTTATCAGCAGCACAAGGCTATGCTTTCATTTGAGCCTCTATAAAGTTGGATGGAAAATAACCTATGAGTTGGGTTAATATAGTAAACCTCAACAGTTCATCTCCTTTAACTTGAACTTGTTCACAATTTTGGCAGAGCATAGCTAAAATCTCACTTTGCTTAAAAATCCCCTGGCTTAATAACAGTTGCAGATGGATTATTTACAATATTTTGGAACTAGTTCTTTCAAGCACTCATATATACTACTTACTATAAAATAACCAATATGTTAATTAAAATAGAATCTCAATTTATTAAAATGGCACCCTAAAGGCTTCAAATATACCCTATTGTGTTTCGCTGATGTGGGAGGTCAGTTATTTGACCTGGTGGTAGTGAGCTGTTCTGGAAAATTGCCTTTTTTATTTAATGAGGAGTAAAGTCGGCCAGAATGACCTCTAACGCTTTTTTCCCCTGCTGTTAAAGTTTTCAGCTTAGCAGCTTTTGAGTGTGACTGTTAGAGGCTTGGCATCCATACACTTCAGCTTGAAATCTCCCCTTTACCGTTGTGCCAAGTGCTCTGGGCGTTCCAGTTAACTGGAATGGTCTTGAAAATAATTGAAAAAAAAAGCTGCAATTCAGACTCTTCACTAATTCATACTGGTTTTTGCCCCCAAAGGATCCAAATTCCTGTGGATTCATCAGGCTTCAAACTCAATATTTAAGAATCATTGCAAAGTACATATTTTTGAGTTGTTGATGCTTAAAAACTGGAAGCAGAAAACTCTTCTGAGTCTCGATTTTCTCACTTGTAAAATGAAATCTAAATCCTTTCCCACTTTATTAATTAGGCTATTTATAAAGATAATGACTATACTGACACACTCTCTCCGTAATCAGCCACCTTCATCTTTCCTCCTTCCCCCCATCCCTTCCCCCTTCCTCCCTTCTTCCTTTCCTTCTTCTTGGAGTTTTTAACCATTGCAGACATGGTTTTTTTTTTTTTCCATGCTTAAAGTGTGAACGTTTTGCCTTTGAATTGAAACAAATGTTTGACCTCACTTTAGTATTTTCTACTCACTGTCAAGGACTTCCTTGGTTAGGATAGTAACTGTATCATGTTTTTACTTTACCAGGAGGATCACTACCCTCAAATATGAATCTTAGTAATGTGTTCCAATTTTTTATCATTTCTGAACTGAAGCCAACTGACACCATATTGACAAGTCTGAGCAAATATCAACATTCCTGGGGACTAATCATATTTCCTAAGAGACTCTGAAAAGCTGTTCTTTAGGCTAGTTGGCTAAAAAAAGTTTTTTTTTGAGAAGAGATAGGAAATTAAGTTATGAGAAAAAACCTGATGGAAATCCTGCAGGACTGAAATCTGGAAGAAGGGCAGCTGGAGACAGTTGTCCCTCCAGGGAACCTTAGGCTCATTCTGGCCACAGCAGCAGGCCCTTTTCCCTTCTCCTAATTCCAGAGCAAAGTAGATTTTGGTTTCCACCAAAGGCTGGGAAGAGGGGCAGGTAGAGGGTGTCGCTGACCCTGCAGTGCAGCCCTGGTCCCAACACAACAGCTCTGTGTTCAGCCTTCACAGATCTCAGTGAGCAAGTCTCCCAACCCGACAGCCAGTCTCCACCACACAGGCCTCTCTCCCAAGACCCAGTGATGACTGGCAAGGCCAATGGATAGGGACAGCTGGGGTGAGGAGCAGAGGCTGGTTCCAGGGCTGGGGGATGGCCCCATGCTGGCTCGACACCCACAGATGGCAGTGGAGCCAGCCTTTCTCACCCAATCAGAGCTGACACCGGAAGAGAAAAGGGCATCTCCAGATGTCGCAAAGGGAAATTTGTAGACTGATGTTTATAATGTGATCGCAGGTTACAAATGCCTTCCTTTCCACCTAGCTATCCCTCAGGTTTAAGCACTTGCTTCTAAAGCGCAAAGTGAGAATTCTGTTCCCTCAAAGCCAGATAAGCAGCAGCTTTCCCCAGTACACTGTGAAACCAGGGACCCTTGCTGGTTGGTGCAAAGGCTGCCTAGCACTGCGGGGGTAGCAGAAAGAACCACAAACATGGTGAGAAGACAGCAGGTGAATGGGAACTGCTAGTCCCTAGGCACATTTGTGTTGGTTGTATTTGAAACTGAACTACACACGCCATGCTCGGGAAACATGGCTAGAAACCCACAGTGGGAGTAAGAATGGAAAAAGATCACCCCATGTTGAAGCAGAAAGGATGGAGTCTGGCTGGTGTAAGAGAATGGGACTAGTTAGCTTTAGGAGAAACAACCACTTGGTTATTTCCCATCGTGTCACACTTTGAAAGAGACATTTTAACAACACAGGCGAAAAACAGGAAAAAGAAAACCCACTATAGGGGTATGGTACAGGACCAGCTAAAACTGTAACCCTAGATACAGAGCGTCTGGTAATAAAGAACAGTCTCACAACTGCTTCCCCTCCTGTCCATGTTCACAGTAACAGCTGGATACATACTAATTGCAAGAAGTGAAAGAAAGAGCTTTAAGTTTAAAAGCAGGCATGCTGGAATCAGTCGCTCACCAGCACAGCTTCAGACCCAAGTGTGCTGTGCCGCCTAGCAGGCCTATTGTAAATGTACACTCACAGTTCCTTGTTGGTGTGGATGACTTCCTGCTGCTCTCTTCTTCCAGGTGCGTCACTTCTGTCCATTGAGAAATGCTTTAAGCGTGGGTTCTCGGCTTCGGCGCTGTGGACATGGGGTTGGATCACTCTCTGCCCACCCGATGCCAGTGGCACCCCTCCCCCAGCCGTGGCAACCCAAAGTGTGTCCAGGCACTGCCAGATGTTCCCTGGAGGGCACAATCACCCCCAGTCGCTGGAATGGCTTTCTCTTCCCTCCCCGAGCCCACTCCTAAACATCTCTACCCAGGGCTGGGAACTTTTATGAGACACCTCCTAATCCACTGGGTTTTCCTCTTGTTCTAAGTCGCCTCCAGTAATATTTTTGACTTCCTAGATTATTACTCATTCAGAACAATGCTCCTGCTGCCCTTGAAAAGAAAGTCCTTTCAGCTAAATTTTGGGAGAGGGAGGAGAGGAGGCAGGTAAATATGCCTTTAGAGACATCTGTCTGTCTTAGTCTATGGAGGGTTTTAGACCGAATTCTGCACATCCAGGGTCTCTGTCAACTAGAGGGGGCCATGGGTACTTGGAACTCACCTCCCTCTGCCACATTTTTACAAATGAAGAAAGGGGCCAGAAGGGAAAATAAATTGCTCAAAGTCATACATACTCCTAATCCTCCTTTTCTGAGGGCAGAGGCCAGTATGATTCTTCTCTGTCCAGCATGTCTGAAGAACTTTGGTCTCTAAACACGGATAACTTTCAGTGTTTACAAGCGACAGTTTTGGCAAAACCATGCCAGTTCAGGCATGCAAATTTTATAAATGATAGAATACTGCAACCAATTAGTGCAAATGAACATTTATTGTGAAATATTCATCCTACCCTTTATTAGGTATTACATCATCAAAGCACTTTGTGGCAATGAAAATAGCTTTTTTAACCCCCTCTGATTCACCCAATATTCCATTAAAGCTGCAAAAAATGTGCAATCTGCTTGAAAAATAGGTTGCTCTTATTTACTCATTTGTGAAAAGTCAAAATTAAAAAAGAAAATGATCCTAGCTTACAGGGCCTCTAGAGCCAATTTGCTTTCCTGGTTCCCAGCTACTCCCCAAAATAATTAACAAAGATAATTTGTTTTAAATGCCTTTTTATAAAACCAATGCACCTTTCCCCATATTATAATCATAAAAAATTTTAAAAAGCCATTATTTACTTTCTTGGAAAAAAGGTGGCCAGCCGTTGTTTTTTGATTGGGAGCATGTGTATTTCCTGGGAGTTCACTTTCTTTAACTTTATGCTCCGGTTTTTGGTGGGTTTCCTGAGGGCCTCCATGTTTCCCAGGGCCTCTTCTCCTGGGCTATTGGTGTCAGAGCCCTGAAACATGGAGTCTTCTCGTCTGAAGGAGAAGTTTTTGGTGGACACCCCCGAGAGGCCTTTGATCTTGCCACAGAAGATGGTAGGCACAGTGTCTTCAACGGAGACGATCACCTTGGCCGCCTGGGACTCGCTCACCATCTCCATGTGATTTTCAGCCTTGACCTCACCACTGGGCTGGCTGGGTGGCTCGGTGGCATCGCTGCCGCCCCCGTGACTCTCCATGACAGATGCAGCCTCCTGTGTCGTGGTGGGGGCAAAGGGCACTTCCATGCCACTAGGCAGTTTCTCCAGCACCGGGTGACCTGGGCTGTCCATGGACCCGCTGCTGTCGTACAGTGTCTCGGGGGGAGGTTCAGGTTTCCGGTGGGCAGCCAGCGACAGGTCTAGGGCTGTGTCTTCCTGGCCCATTGAGGGGCTGACTTCGCCAGCCTTGAGCCAGGGCACTGACTTCATGGAGAGATCCAGGGCCTCGTTCTCACTCCCCATCTTGATGACGCTGTGGCGGCCGAGCTGGAAGTACTCCCGGGGCTGGAACAGGTCAAAGGGCTTTACTTCCTCCTTCTGGAGAGGGCTCTGGGGGCCTTTAAAGGGGTGGAGGCCGAAGGCAGATGGCGGCTTGGGGCAAGTCGGGCTGAACTTGGCTTCAGAGCTCTGAGGCACAGGGATGGGGATGGGGATGGGGAGTGGCACGGGCAGGGGCACGATCACTGGGTAGGGCACCAGGAGCGTGGCCGGTGGGACC
>SJYA01003550.1:16232-33793 GCA_006410615.1 Neotragus moschatus | reverse complement strand
GGCGTAGCCTGGGGGAGGCTGGCAGGGCGGGGGGCCGAGCGCACCCTGGGCAGGAAACAGATTGTGGAGCACAGCTTCGAAGGGCAGCGGGGGCTCCTGAGGCTGGCTGGGGATCCGCAGATCCAGGAGCTGTGGTTGTGCCTCGGGGTCCCGGGCCCCCTGGAAGAGGTTGTTGTGGATAGTGCCAGAGGAGCCCGGGGCTTCCGGTGGCAGGACCAGCGGGGAGTTGAGGTGCTGGAACACGTGCTGCTCCAGCACCACTGGAAGCTGCACGGGCCCCTGTGCTGTCATCACGTACGTGGCATTGCCGCTCTGGTTGAGCTCGGGCGCCGAGCTGCCCTCCACCTGCATGTGAATGGGCATCACCACGGGGCTCTCCCCCAGGCACAGGGGCTGCAGCACAGTGGCCGCCACCTTGAGAGCCACGCCACTCTGGGACTCGGCTGGGGGGTTCAGGATGGACGGGGCCGGCACGGTCACCAGCGCCTTCTTTACCAGGTCGGTGGAGTTGATGTTCCAGGCCTCGGTGGTGATCAGCTGGGCCATGCCATTCTCCAGTCTGTTATTGGTCAAGGCGGGGGAGGAGTCGCTCATGTCCATGGCGAGGTTCTGGGACTGCAGATCATCCATCACTCGGCTCGGATGCCACTTGGCCTGCAACACAGAATACACCGTGTGAAGCTTCCTTCTGAAACCATTTATAGCTGCCTCCAGAGCTCTCCCCACATCTCTTAAAAGTTTCCATGTCTCAGTTACCCGGGGAGCACACCCATTTCTCAGTGTACGCATACATGTGACAGCTATTTCCTAATATATACGAACACACCCATACGATCAGCTGTGCGTGGACAGCCCCAATTTAACAGACGATTAAACTATAAACACAGATGATGTCATGACTAAATAACCGAGTGAGGTTGAACAGAGTATTGTGCAGCCGAATACACACTCAGCTTATGTTTAGCCTTCAACAAACACAAAGTTTCATTCCACATCACTCTATTGGACAGTTAAGATATGTGGAGATTGGACTTGTCCAAATTCAAATAAGGAGCCAAGACTTGCTTTTCTTTAAGGAGAAAACAGAGCCCTGCCACACTAGAATGTTCTATAAAATCGGACAGGGGCCATCCCAGTTATGGAAAGCATTAAAAAAAAAAAACCTCTTCGTAGCAGCAATAATTCTTCCAAAAGAGCCTTGATGAGAGGAACACCAGTGTATTTATACAAGGGTCATTACAGTTGTCTCCCTCTCTCTGACCAATGGCACCCTCTTTCCACCAGTCAGAGGAAAAGCCACTCCGAGGAGCAAGGGGGAGATCGGGTAACTTGTGCAAACACTCATCGGGGTCCAGTGTCACTTTCCCAATCAGTCTGTCTGACCCTTGGCCTCCCCTAATATCTAGCTGTCAAGAGGACGGGGTGTTGATGAGTCTAGGGCTGGGGAAATGGAACGCTTGTTGGAAACAAACATCCTCAAAGGTGAGATATACTTTCTTGATGTCCTTGGCACCTCTGGCCACCTCCTAAGATGCCAAAGGAGCCCAGCACCGGTGCTTCCTGGAGGAAGCAGGGCTGCAGCTGTGATATGGCTCTCCATGGAAACACATCCATATTTAGCCTTGTTACCATGGAGAAGGCAGGCACCATGTCTAACTTAGGGATCTGTGCAGCCCTGGAGTCTGGTGGGGCTCAATAATAATTCAATAATCCTCAGTCTTGCTGGGCAGGCCTTGGGCCACTCCAGTTCTTGAGCTCACCTGTCTGAGCTGTCTAGATTTTTGTCCTGTGGTCAACTCATCCTTCTTGCCTCACCCCTAAATGACCAACACAATCTCCAAAACAAGAGAGGAGGCCCAGAACACCATGGGGTTAGAAGTCAATCAATGAGCCTTCCCTACAGGAAGGCTTTAACAAATGAACAACCCTGTGATATTTCCAGACAATCACAACATGTTGAATGCACAGAACAAGGAATTTCTCTGAAGTATGGGGAGGAGAGGGCAAGATGAAGGATGCTGTGCAAATGACTTTCTGCAGAAGGATGGGTGAGTGCCCTGGGCTGGGCACACTGCAGAGCCTCTGAGGAAGGATGCCAGAGCCCAGCTCCCTAGGGTCCAGGTGTGCTCCGGAGATGACCATGAGCTGGCCCACTGTGCTGGCTAGTGATGCCCCTGGGGGCAGAGTAGCAAGGGGGCTTGCCCCAGGTGAAAGGTCTGCTTCTCCTGAGAGGAGTGCTCTCTTATTCAGTCCAGGAAGTGACATGCCTCCAATATACCATTCATTCATTCTCCCAAGCAGTCATTCATCATTCATCCAAACAATCAATTTGCTGAATGCCTACTGCATGCCAGAGCTTTGCTGGGGGCTGGAGATGCTATTGTGATCCTGGAGATGCTCATGCTTTCATGGAGACTATAGTCTACTGGAGGGACATGTCTTTGATCAGATAGAGACTGGCTAGTGTGAGAAGGCCTCAGAGTGAAGCCAGGAGAGGTAGCAGGCTCGGCAGCTCAGAGCTCTGTCAGCCATTCACATGCAGCCCTTGGAAGGCCCTGAGCACCCAGGCCTCCCCCAGAAGGGCCGCCCCATCTGTCACAGTGGCCAGAACTCTGGGAGGGGTGACAGAAGCCTGAAGGGAAGCTGAGGTGGGGCTGGAGAGGACATGGACAGCAGCAGAGAAGGCACCCGCGACTGTCCATCTGGGGAGGCTTCTGAGGACCTGCGAGGCAAACCACCAGAAGAAATCCTGCTCCCTGCTTCCCGTGGGTCTGGGGTTACCCCGCTGAGAGACTGCTTCCTCATAACGGGTTATACTGTCTGTCCTTCCAGATGTGGGCCTCTCTCTCTCTCTGCCTCCCTCAGTCCTGTTCCCCCACCCACTAAGAGCAAGAAGGCAAACTTTGGGGCATCATCTCCATCTGCTCCGGGCACACACCATCAGCCCAGGCAGTGGCTCTCAATGTCTTCCCGCAACCCCATGCCTCTCCCTGCCTGGCCCTGGTTCTATGGACAGCTAACCCTCCAGCAGCTTCCCGCTCAGAGTGTGAGGAAGCCACCTTGCCAGGTCAGAGTGTCACCCATGGGCCCCTGCTTCTCCCACAGGTGGCACCCGAATGAAAGTTACACGGCTCAAAATAGCCTAGAGTTAAAATTCCCCTCCAAGTCCTCCCCACCATTCTATGGAAAACAAAGAACTCTCTCTCCCGAAGAAAAAATGGACATTAAAGTTGATTATGCCCAGCTCCTAGCCGGTCCAGCCTCTGGCCAATCTCCAAAATTCCTTGCCCCAGCTGTTTAAGAGATAACTACTCCGAACAACCTTGGAGAAGAACCAGCCCCCTTAAGACAGTAGCTTTCCACATACATGCCTATATATACTTACTCTCTTCTTAGATAAGTGCAGCACGTCACTAATCTGACTGCTGCCCCTTCTCGCCTCATTAAAGGTGATCTGTTCCTGTAAAGTGCTGGTCTCATTCTTTTTCCGAACCTTGCCTTCTCTAACTCCCTTACCCTACAGCACCCAGTGAGTTTCAGCTCTTGGCACCAGACCTGCGGGGGCCACGAGCCTCTGGGAACAGGACTGGGGACAGATGGATGCAGGAGAGGCCGGGGCACAGGTGGAAGTGAGCAGCATGGGGCATCTCAGGGGCCAAGAGCCTAGATCTCACTCCCAGCTCCACAGCTTTGGAGCTGCGTGGCGGCTCAGCGGGAGTAGGCCGGTGAACAGCCCCAGTCCCTTCCCGAGATTGCCGCTGGTCCGCTGAGCCAATACTCTGCTTCCCCACTATGGGCTGGGCAGCGGCTCCCCTCCGGTACCATGCAGGGCCCAGGGAGGTGTGAGTGATAAAGGCAGGGTAGCCCTGGGCTACTCTCTGCTCTCCCTTCCCTTGTTTACCCTGCCAGCAGGAGCCCCAACTCTGGGGGCCTCAGTGGGTGACCCTATTGCAGGAGCCGCTGCTGGAAGCCTCAGTGATGCCCTGAGGATAACAACCAGCTCAAGAGATGAGGGTTCAGAGAGCAAGTCTCTCCCTGAGAACAAGCCAAGAAGTCAGATGAGCTGCCCAAGTGTGCTCCAGCCGAGGAGGCAGGGGACCCTTTGCGTATTTCAAGGTACTCTTTGCAAATGAATTTAAGTGAGGTCAGCCATCCGGCCTGCACTATTACCCTGGGGGCATGGGATGGGGTGTAAAGGGAGAGAAACTGGGCCCCGTGGGTCTGCGGTTGCTGGAGACCCTTGCTTTCTTGGCCCACAGCCAGTTGCTGGGCTGGAAGGCAGGGGGCTGGGGCCACACTGGTGTAGCCTGTGTGCCCCGCAGACGGAGACTCTGGGGAGAAGCCTCAGGACACAGGGCAGCTATGGAAGTGGGGCAGTAGTTGGGCTCAGAGACCTGTGGGATCACAGAATTGCCACCTGAACCCCTTAACTATCATGAAGATCTAAGTACACACCACAGGGGCGTTGTCCCTGGGCTCTGCCCCTCAGCTTGGTGCCCCCTTGGGCCTTGACCTTCACCCAGCCAACTCCTGCTCACCTGTCACACTCTGAAGTCTCTGCCTCCCCCAACCCCATTGAGTTCCCACAGGACCCTACCTTGCCTTGTCTAGTCCTGCCCCTCCCCATCACGGCCAGCAAGAGAAACAAAGTTTCTCATTCGCTCATCTTTATACCCAAAACTGATGAACGGCAAGTGTTCCGTGAATCCTTTCAGAATGAGGGAGAGTGTCAATGAGTGTATAGGCTGTGGAGCCCTATACTGAGGTCATAGAGCAATAAATTCAGAATCAGCCAAGCTCCATGGCAACCACTGTTGGAAGCCATCTTGTCTCTCACGAACCATCCTTTCCTAACTGGCCAGCTCCTGTCTCCATTCTCCATGTTAGTCAAAGTGGGCACTGAAGGACCCCCAACCAATGACCTATCGCCACCTCTTTCTATAGGAATTTTCTTTGTCCTAAGGCTATAAAATTGGCCACAAGCCCAGGAAAGTGGCAGCTCTCCCTTGAGTTGGCCCACTATTCTAACAGTGTCTCCCTCTCTAATAAAGTCTATTCTCCTTTCATTTTTTTCCCTCATGTCTGGAAATTCTTTTCCAACCTGCTCTCATACTGCCACACATAGGCCTTTCACAGCCTCGTGTTCTTGTAACCAGCCTCTTGTCACATTTATAGAATCAGGGCAGGGCAAGGCTGGCAGGGCATGAAACCTCACACCTCTATCCTCTCCTCAACCCTTCTTATCGATGAGGAGACCGTGACCCAGAAATTCTGATTACCACTCATCAGAGGCCAATCATCACAGAGGTCACACGCTTGCATTGTCCTAAGAACAGAGGGTTGGGCCCATAAGCCCCATGGAAGGGAATGTGGCAGCCAACCCCCCCTTGCTGGCCAGGGGGAGACCCGGGTGATGAGGCAGGTGATGCAATAGCACTTTAGTGGACAGTGAAGAGTCCGCTGGGGTGACCAGTGAAAGGATTCGTCCTAGGGTCCTGTGTTTCTCTGATGCACACAGAAAAAGACAACCAAGGCAAAGGGGCACATGTGCCGTTTCTCTCATAAGCAGTTACATTTGGGAAGAAGCTGACCTGGGGCCCAACTCTCAGCAGTCAGTAAGTGACCTGCCCTGCATCTGCACGCCACTGGGTGCCCTGCAAGCCAGGTCTGCCTCTCAGGCTTCTGCTTGCAGAGCATTGCAGAGGACTCAATTTACCTTACGGGCTTCCGTACAGACTGACATTTTTATGATGAGGATTCAACTATGGCTTAATTTCGAAGGTGAAAACACTTGACCACTCTGACTATTCTCTAGGTTGTAGAGTGCATCTATTTCCATGTTGTGGGCATTTAACACCTAATCTCTCTCTCTCTCTCTCTCTCTCTCTCTCCACACACACACACGCTCACACACTCAAATAACCTAATACCCTCAGCTACATCCTAAATGACCCCCTAGGAGCATGCCAGGGAGCCCTGTATCACCTTCTGGAGAATGTCTTGATTTCATGTTGAGAACTGAGAGCGTTTTCACCACAGAAGTGACTACTGAGCCAACCACAAAGCTAAGCACCCCTGAGGAGAGGTTTGAGGCCTAGGTTTCTGGGTCTGGTTGGCAGGGTTACCTAGCAGGGAATCAAGCTGGGGACCACTGCCTGCTTCAGAACCCTGTGAGGATCCTGGAACCACTGGAGTGAGGTCACGGGAAGGCGAGCTCAGCCTCAGGGGAGGCAGTCTCAATGAGCCGGATGCTCGGGGGCCGGTGGTTCCAGAGTCCCGTGGTCCCCACCCTGAAGAGGTGACCTGCCCTCCTATGCTGCTGAAATCAGCCTCACCTCTAATTTTTCTATCAGGATAAATTTCTTCCTCTAAGATATTCATTTTCTAAAAATATCCTGATACGTTTTCCAGCTGTAAAATATCGACAGCTTTGGTTTTTATGATGACTGTAGGCAGCCGTCCATTTTTCAGGTCAGAATGGGATTGTTCTTGTCCTTGTTGCTCATGAGTCCTGGGAGTGGCATTTCCACAAGCTCCTGGGATGACCCATGTTCACACTCCCGTCTGACAAGTGCTGCCTCAGCCCTCTTCTCAGAGTTGGCTACACATTAGAGTCACTTGGGAGCTTTAAAAAAAACAAACAAACCAATGCCTGCGTCCCACTACCAAGACTCTGACTTAACTGGTCTCAGGTACAGCCGGGGCCTTGGGAGTTTAGAAAAAATTCCCTAGGTGACTCCACTGTGCATAAATGCCTTAATCCAAAGGCCAGAGAACAAGGCACCTGGTCAGTCAAACGTGTTCTTAGTGAGTGCTCTTGCTTCTCAGTGGCTGCTTTGGGCTTCCCTGCTGGCTCACATGGTAAAGAATCTGCCTGCAATGCAGGAAACTTGGGTTTGATCCCTGGGTCAGGAAGATCCTCTGGAGAAGGGAATGGCAACCCACTCCAGTATGTTTGCCTGGAGAATTCCATGGGCAGAGAAGCCTGGCAGGTTATAGTCCATGGGGTCGCAAAGAGTTGGACACACTGAGTGACTAACGCTTTCACTTTTCACTTGGATCTTACTTCACAGAGAAGCCTAAAGCCATCTATCCTCAAATTCCCTCAACTTCCACCCTGGCTCTCAAAGTGTCTTTCTGTGTTCCCCCGCCCACCAGAAAACACTGGAGCATCACTCCTTCTTACAAGACTGACTTCCCAGAGACCTGTGTAAATATCCCACTCCTCCCAACTGCACCCTGTATTCTGAGTCTATTTCTTGCTTTCAATCCAGCATTTAAACGACACTGTCAGTGATCAACTTAATTCTGTGTAAAAACCACCAGTCACTTACTATGAGTGAAATGAGTAAAGCCTAATTTTCATTCATTACAACATGGATATGGTTTCACCATTTAGGACCTGATATGCACTAAATATCTAAGAAGTAATTCCAACTGGTTAAAAAATGGTTTTGCTCTCCCCACAGGGTGTAATAATTGTCAATTACTTGGCCCCGGTGATTAAATTTTCTGAGCTTTAAACATCAGCACAGGGCCTTTCTACTGAAGCTGTGAACATAATTACTACATGAATGTATTCTCAAATTGGCTAAAATAAGAAGAAAACGCAAAATAGTTACCCTGGCTTACAGCTGATTGCCTTTTACATGCAGATATCTACACAGCCCTCTGAAAGGACTATGAGCACCTAGGTTACCTTTGGGAACACAATCCCCAACATGTTACTTATTTTATGAAAACAGTGGTGGCCAGGCAGTTCATGAGAGAGTCTCACCTTTGTGAAGGTGGGTAGTGGTTGTGGGGAGTTCTGCCAGAGAGGACAGAGTGAAAATCTTAGCTCTGATGTGATATTGGTAAAAAAAAAAAAAAGGGGGGGGGGCGGAGACGATGGCCAGTCGGGCAGAGGAAGCAGTGAGCCTGAGCATCACACACTGGCCACTGACACCAGGGAGCTCCCAGGTCTTCCCAGGGAGCAGGGTGCAGTCGTCATGTATGGATGTGAGAGTTGGACTATGAAGAAAGCTGAGCACCGAAGAATTGATGCTTTTGAACTGTGGTGTTCGAGAAGACTCTTGAGAGACCCTTGGACTGCAAGGAGATCCAACCAGTCCATCCTAAAGGGGATCAGTCCTGGGTGTTCATTGGAAGGACTGATGTGGAAGCTGAAACTCCAATACTTTGGTCACCTGATGCGAAGAGCTGACTCATTGGAAAAGACCCTGATGCTGAGAAAGATTGAGGGCAGGAGGAGAAGGGGACGACAGAGGATGAGATGGTTGGATGGCATCACTGACTCAATGGACATGGGTCTGAGTGGACTCTGGGAGTTGGTGATGGACAGGGAGGCATGGAGTCACAAAGAATCAGACATGACTTGAGCGACTGAACTGAACTGAACTGAAATCATGAAATGCCAAATAATTTGATGGGTGAGGAACTTGACAAAAAAAAAAAAAAAAAAAAGATGAAATACATCCTTGAGTCCGTGACACAAGGATGAAACAGAAAATGAGATTCAGGACATGCATACACACACACACACACACAAGCTCTTTGTGACTGTGGTAAAGCCTTTTTTAAGTCCCTGGGACTCAGTTTCCTCCTCTGTAACACAGGGTACTGCCCACTCTCATGGGGGAGTGGAATGTTAACTCAAGCCTCCCACGAGTGAATGTTGCCTGCTGGGAAGGAATTGCAGCGGGTCCTGAAAGATGGGGAGGTGTGGGCATTCAAGAAAATTGGACCCAGGAAGGAAAGTGCACAAGGGGTGAGGGAAAGGCAGAATGGAGGGGTCTCTTGGGGCCATCCCCATGACCACTGAGAAGACTCCATCCCCTATCCTCCCAACTCCAAAGCCCCCAGGACCAGGAATGGTTAGAAAAAGGAGGCAAGCTCTGCTGGCCAGGGGAGAACAGAAGGCTGAAAGAGAAGGCCGAAGGGAGGGGAGAAGGTAAGAAGACTTCTTCAGCATCAGTCAGAGCATGGTTTGTGTCTCTTGGCCCTCAGCTTCCCAGAGCAGGGCAGTGTCTGTGGGTGAAGACATCACAGCACTGGCAGGGAACCCATGATATGCCAAACAGACCTACGATGAGGTCTGTGTAGGGTCTCAGCTTAAGGCTGGGCATCACCAAGTAAACTATGGTTGAAACACTAAAGCAGGACAAATCTGAAGAGTGCAGAGACAACTTCACGACCAGAGCCAGCAGCTGCTGGGCCTGGTCTTCTGTCGGTGAGCCTGGGAGGGTTCTGCCAGAGCACAGGTGGGATCTAGGGGTCTGGCTTTGGAGGGTGCCATGGGGTTGCCCTGGCTCCTTTCTGCTCCAGGAGAGTGTCAGGGGTCTTGGCATTTCTGATCTCACTTTAGACTCCCAACTACCTCCAGCCTGCCCACAAAGGACCTATGGCAGTCCTTGGGCTGCAGGTCTGGGAGCAGGGCTGGAACAGGGAACTAGGTTTCTGTCCATTCACTTATTTATTCTTTCAGAAACCAAGTACCTTTACCGAGTGCCAGGCACGCATCTCCTAGTCATCTACCCTGATGCTGCTCTTTCCACAGGCTCGTTGCCTTTTCTCTTGGCTCAATTCCCCAAGGATTAACCACTCGCTACTCTCCCAGGGCAATCTGCTTCTAACAGGACTCCCTCAAGGCCCACTGTTCTTGCAGAGGTAAAGGAGTAAGTCACTAAAAGGCTGCCAGGCCCTAGCCAGCAGTGGGAAGAGTTGTTAGTGCAAGGACCAGAGGAAATTACTTACTGTCCAGAGAGGGGTGCCCGTGAAACTAAGAGGAAAGAAGTGCCATCCTCAAGTGTTGGTGACCACAGTGGAAGGCAAGAGGCATGCCTCAGAATCACTGGAGAAAATCATGAAGAACTGTTGGTGGTGGCAGGGGATGCCCAGGGCACATGGGCTGTGAGAGCCGGTGAGCATTTGTCCCTGCATGTGGCCAAGGCCCCATAGCCATCAGCAGGACACACACCACTCAAAAACCTCAGGTGCTGGTGTCAGAGCACCATCTCGTGCAGGAGCCCAGGTCGTGTTCAAGATCTCAGGCCGGAGTCTATCATCCCCCAAAGCTATGGCTTTTGGAAATTTTTCCTGGCCATAAAGAAACCTCTTAAGTAAGGAACAAAGATGGAGGGGGTGTAGAAACCTGCCTGTGGCCTGTGAAAGAGAAAATACTTCTAATTAGGTTGAGATACAAAGGTTAAATTTTTGTTCTGGGAAAAGGACTGTTTATAATCCCGTGTCATTAGCAGGACATTTTCCAGAGACTAGTGTGCCAGAAATAGACCCTCCGAGGGGTCACTGGAAGGAAGGGGTGCACATTTGTGAAGTGCAAAGGCCTGGACTTCAGATTTTCCCTTTATCCCCACCAACTCTCCACACGAACACTGCCAGGCTCACCCCAGGCACTGCACCTCACTCCCCGTGCCCCCGTCACCAGACAGGTCAGAAGTACAAACTTTGAACTCAGACAGACCTTAGTTCAAATTTCAGCTCTGGAGGGGTGGTCCTAAGATGGCAGAGGAATAGGATGGGAGACCACTTTNACCAACTCTCCACACGAACACTGCCAGGCTCACCCCAGGCACTGCACCTCACTCCCCGTGCCCCCGTCACCAGACAGGTCAGAAGTACAAACTTTGAACTCAGACAGACCTTAGTTCAAATTTCAGCTCTGGAGGGGTGGTCCTAAGATGGCAGAGGAATAGGATGGGAGACCACTTTCTCCCCCACAAATTCATCAAAAGAACATTTAAACGCTGAGTAAATGCCACAAAACAACTTCTGAATGCCGGCAGAGGACATCAGGTGCCCAGAAAAGGAGTCCATTGTCTTTGAAAGGAGATGTTTTATCAACGGTGGTGTATAGAAGGAGAAGTTTTGCTGGTGCTGCTGCTGCTAAGTCGCTTTAGTCGTGTCTGACTCTGTGCAACCCCATAGACGGCAGCCCACTAGGCTCCGCCATCCCTGGGATTCTCCAGGCAAGAACATTGGAGTGGGGAGAAGTTTTGAGACTACTGTAAAAATAAGACTGAAAACCAGAAGCAGGAGGCTTAAGCCCAAACCCTAAGAACACCAGAGAGCTCCTGACTCCAGAGAATGTTAATTGACAGGAGTTCGTCAAACGCCTCCATATCTACACTGAAACCAAGCACCACCCAAGGGTCAACAAGTTCCAGAGCAAGACATACCATGCAAATTCTTCAGCAACACAGGAACACACCCCTGAGCTCCAATATACAGGCTGCCCAAAGTTACTCCAAAACCATAGATATCTCATAACTCACTACTGGACACTTCATTGCACTCCAGAGAGAAGAAATCCAGCTCCACCCACCAGAACACCGACACAAGCTTCCCCAACCAAGAAACCTTGACAAGCCACCTGTACAACCCCACCCACAGTGAGGAAACTCCACAATAAAGAAAACTCCACAAACTGCCAGAATACAGATATATAAATACAGCAATATAAACAAGATGAAGAGACAGAGAAATACCCAGCAGGTAAAGGAACAGGATAAATGCCTACCAAACCAAACAAAAGAGGAAGAGATAGGGAAAATACGTGATAAATAATTCCAAATAATGATAGTGAAAGTTATCCAAAACCTTGAAATCAAAATGGAATCACAGATAAATAGCCTGGAGACAAGGATTGAGAAGATGCAANGTTTGATGCATGATACTGATGCTTGGGGCTGGTGCACTGGGACAACCCAGAGGGATGGTATGGGGAGGGAGGAGGGAGGGGGGTTCAGAATGGGGAACACGTGTATACCTGTGGCGGATTCATGTTGATGTATGGCAAAACCAATAAAATATTGTAAAGTAATTAACCTTCAATTAAAATAAATTTATACTAAAAAAAGAAAAAATCACATATATGGATCATTTTTTAATGAGATTAAGAAGGCAATAATAGCCAAGGATAAAATATATTTCATATACTAACCATGTAAGGTTATCATACTTTGTTTTAGGTAGAAGCTGAGTATTGGTAAAAATGATAAATTTTAAATTATTTAAAGAATAATTATCTATGCATTTAAATGATTATTATTAAGTGTACTTTATGGTGTTGATCACATAATTAAAAGTATTGACAGTTAAAAAATAATTCAGCTCTGCCTAGCTAGCTGTGTGACCTTGGGAGGATTAGTTTTAAGCCTCAGTTTCCCTCTGTGCAAAAATGGAGATTAAAAAAGACCTGGGGTGGCTGTAAGGATGAAAGGAAATAATCAGTGTAAAGCTCCTGGCACAGGGCATGGCACTTAGAAAGTGCTCAAGAAAACATGGCTAACATCATCACCACTATCCTGTCACAGCCATCATATCAGCACCATCATTCTGCCATCTTGTCACCAGCATTACTGTCTTCATTATCAGATCCACAGTCCATAGCTCCTCTCAGCATCTTAAGTAGCATGACAAATGCTCCCAATGGGTTTATATATTCAGTTTCTGAATTAAAACCCTGTTTGTTCAAAGGTTCATTTTAAAATCAATTGCTAGGAACTGGGAAGGCAGTTATCACAGAATTAATGTTACACTTGATGGTGAAAAAACTCACTTAACCCCTAACATTGCTGAAATATTAATATTTGCAGTGAAAATAAAAACAACACTGATGCACGACTGGAAATGAAACACAATGGGAAAACAATTCAGTAAATACACAAATCTATTTCTCATTCAGGCTGAGAGGCTGGGGGAGAAAGAAGAGGTGGCCAGAGCCTTTTGTATCTTGAATATGGACTCATGAGCATTTGCAAGGTTCCAAAGCTATCGCTGATTGGTTATGATGCATAATTTCACTTCAGATCCTACTGTTTTGCTTATTCTAGACACAAAGGCCTAAATAGCTCTCCTCTCCTGCCCAGCTGCAAGATGAGGGGCATCTTCTCAAAAACAAGGGAGGGGTGAAAGAGGGGAGGAAGAGGGTAAGGACAAGAGGGAGAAAGCAGAGGAATTTTCTGAGATAACCGAGCAAGAGTTGAAGGAAAAAAGGTAGTGGGGTGCTGGGGATAAAAAAGTATGTGCACGTCCAAATGAGAAAGTGGTTGCTTAGCTAGCTGGAACAGAAACTGAGAAAAGCTCTGAGAAAAACACTGAATGAGCTTTATTCAGTTGCCCACAGGGCGTCGCTGTTGAGCTACAACAGCTTGGTTGCTGTGCAGCGTGGTGGAGGGAGAGGCAGGAGTAGAGCTTCCTAGTAGAAAGAGGTCAAGAAAATAGGAAATCGTTCACCACCACCAGAGGTACATGAAGAAGGTGATCCAAATTTGGGGAAAGCTTCTCCCATGCTCTTAAGACCACCAAGCATATTTACTTGTGACTTGTTAGTTGTAGAAAACAACATAGATTTCTTTTTTTGGTGCTCATCTTATAGTTTTTGCCTACCTCCAGCTNCCTAGTAGAAAGAGGTCAAGAAAATAGGAAATCGTTCACCACCACCAGAGGTACATGAAGAAGGTGATCCAAATTTGGGGAAAGCTTCTCCCATGCTCTTAAGACCACCAAGCATATTTACTTGTGACTTGTTAGTTGTAGAAAACAACATAGATTTCTTTTTTTGGTGCTCATCTTATAGTTTTTGCCTACCTCCAGCTAAAGGCAACCCACTCCAGTGTTCTTGCCTGGAGAATCCCAGGGACGGGGGAGCCTGGTGGGAGGCTGTCTATGGGGTCGCACAGAGCCGGACACGACTGAAGCGACTTAGCAGCAGCAGCAGCATCAGCACCCCTCCTTGGACAGTCAGAATTGGGTTTCCTGTATCAAAATTAGGTATTCCAGAATGGAACTGATAAACATTCTCAATGAAGTCTATGATGGATAGATTCAAGAATTATACTTCCTCCACTGGTATAATAAACTTAATTCAGTTGGTGATAATGTTATGAACAAAGAAATGAAACTCAAATTGAGAGAATTTAGACACCAAACAAAGGGAGGAATCTTCTTATCTTGAATCCCTCCATAGAGACAAGAGGCTATAGCTACAACTAAGTTTTCTGGCTCCATGAAAAGGCACCTGATGTTCAAAATGGGGATGGAACATGGCCTCAACCTTTGAGCCTTTAGAACTAGGAGCAGAGGCGAGTGCAAGTCAACTCTTCATTGCTTTATGCTGTGCTAAGTGTGCTCAGTCACTTCAGTCATGTCCGACTCTCTGCGACCCCATGGACTGTAGCCTGCCAGGCTCCTCTGTCCATGAGATTCTCTGCCCTCCTCTAGGGGATCTTCCCCCTTTATAGGATCATCATTTTAGACTCAATCAATAAACACTTGCTGTTCATACACCAGGAACCACATGAGTATGTGGCTCCCAGGTCCAGAGGCTTTAGCAATACCTGGAATTGTCCTTACAGGGCCGTGTTCCTGAAGTGGCTACCCCTTCTGGTTTCTGTCCTACGAGGTTTCTATGCAAAGGTCAGGGGCTCTCAAAGGACTGCACTCCCATGCAGACATGCTACTGCAATGCCACAGCCATGGTGGAAGCCTAATGACGTGGTTAGGAGTCGGGGAGCAGCAAAGTTGTTGGGTTTTGGTGATCCCAACTGGCTTCTTATTGTAGTTCGGGCTCCTGCACAGACTGGCTTGACTTTCTTTGGGAGAAGATCTAGAAAACACCAGCAGACAAGTAAAGTAGTGAGACTTGGAAAGGAAGGAAGCCAACATATCAAGTAAGTTACCACCACAGGCAACTGAGGCTTAGCTGAACAGGGAATGCTGGGAGACAGTGGAGAACACCTGTCTGGGAGTTGGGGCATTTACTCACCAACTCCCATCCATCCATCAGAGGTCAAGGGCTGCTCCTGGACGATGTGCTAATTCCTTGGCACTTCCAGCCAGTCCAGCATGTGGGCCTAGTGTACTCCTGAGACCAAAAACAAAGCCTCAGGGAAAAACCACAGGTATTTTCAGTGAGCTGCCATTGGAATATAGAAGTCAGTCTGAGAGGACATGGGGACAGGATATCAGCCATGTCTGCTATAGCAATCATGCCCTGGAAAGATCTAGTGTTTATTATGTGATGACCCAAATGTCACCAATTCAAGCCACTCTGACCAGGTGTTTCTTCAACTGGTGGCACTTTCTATGACGCCTACGAAAAAAAACACTCCGTAACGATAGCAACCTCCAAGCCACAGAGGAACTCACTAGAAGTGTGCCCCAAGATGTTATAACAAACTGGGGACACAACAAGGCAGACAGCTCTCTTTTCAAAAGCAAACTCTTCCAGAGGTGGTCAGCCCAGCTCATGTGTTCCTTTGCTAGAATATAACTGGGGCCCTTGAGAAAGTTCTTTTAATCATATTTGTGTGGCTGGGATGAGTCACAGAGGAAGTCTCTCTGCTGGTGATCTTGTGTTCCAACACAGGGATGGAAAACCAGTAAATAAACAAATGCCACTTCACTTCATCAGCTGCACACTGCCTAAAAATAATAATAATAGTAACCTCGACCCAAGAAGTAGGCAGACAACGCTGGGAGAGGAGGGTGGAGAGTGCTCGCCTTTTAAATGGGGAGGCTTCTTTCTGGAATTCTGTTTTGTAAGAAGCACTCCTCTGCCTGAAGGCGGCTCTCTCAAGAGCAGCACAAGGCACTCTGCAGAACCTTTGGGTCAGTGAGTCTTTTGAAGTTTCAGAAATTCACTGTATCATGGTTGCAAGTAATACAGCATAAACAACGCCAAGGGTGCTGGGTGGGGAGCGGAAGCTGCCGTGTGACCTCTGACTAGTTGACGGTGAAGATAACAGTTGTCACTTCCTATTCGTTTGGGAAACAGTTCTGGAACGCGTGTGTTCACAGACATGTGCACTCACCCCGTGGTGGGCTGGGAGGACCGAGTCCACCTGTTGTCCCTCTAACACTCCAGGTGCCCAAAGTGTCCAAAGGCAGGAGGAGAGGCACTAGAGGAAAGATGTGGGGCACAGGGCCAGTGAGGGCCTGAGGGGGAGACAGGGTACTGTGAACATTACCGAGGTGGCTGGCTCCTCCAAAGAGGCTTAAAAGGTGCCCTTCAGCAATGAGTCTGTGTGCCAAAGGCCTGCCGACTCAACCAGAACAATTCTGATGTTTTCACAGGCCCTTAGGCCACGATTCAGTCAGGAGACCATTAGATCGGGAGGAAAAGAGTAGATTAATTTGTACATTAATCTGTGGGACTTGGCTAGCACTCTGCCTCTCCCCTCCTTTCTTCCTCTCTCTCTCACACATGCACACACATACACTCGCGAGATGAGAATAATAACCTAACTAAGCATTTATTTATTATGTGCCAGGCACCCTCTAGGTATTTCACATTCATTTTCTCAACTCAGTTTCTCAGCAACCCCAGCAGATCAGTACCACCGTGGTGTGAACTGGTTTGTTGGTTTTCTTTCCCCACAGACTGAGTTGTGAATCCCCAGGGAATGAAAGGGACAGAGCCTTCCGAGAATGGTGGACAACACTGAATGCAGGGAAGGCAAGTCTGGGGGAAGAGGGAGCTGCGGGGTGGCGGAAAGAAAGGGCGCCGTGTGGGGGCTGGTGGGGCTGGCGAAGGGGTAAGTGTCTTCTCGCCTCTGATCAGAGCCTAGAACTCCCCGGTCTATTTTGGCCCCTGCGGCAGCTCCCTGCTCCACCACTACCCCTCCACCAGCCACTCCTGGCCCCTGAAGGACAATTCTCTCGTCCTAACTCAACTCATCCCAGGTAGTGGTTCATTCCCATCCTTCCCTCAACAGTATGTCATCTGTGGCTGCCTGGCCGGCTGTTTGCCATACCCATCTCTTCATCTGCCTGGACTACATTTCCCAGCCTCCCTTGCAGTTCGGTGTGGCCCAACGCCTGAGTTCTAGCAAACAGAAGGTGAGTGGAAGCCAAGTACAGTACTTCCAGGCCTGGCTCCTACAAACCTTCCCAAACGATGCGACACACTCTTTCTCCTCCCCTCAGTTTGATGCACAGGGACCTCATGGAAGCCGCCTAATGGGAGACAGTGGAGCCACAAGATGGAATCTGCACACCACAGTCATGGCTTAGAGGAGGGCAGCCTGCCACAGGGAACGTCCACTCTGGGCTTTGAGTGAGAAATAAACTTTTGTGTACTTGAGCCACAATCCACATTCGACTTGTTCGAAAGAGCAGCTAGCATCACCTTACCATGCTTCCTAGGACAGCTTGGGGCACAGCAAGTGCTGGGGGCAGGCCGACCTGCAGCCTCCAAGCAACTCAAGCCCCTCTGGCTGAAAACCAGAATGGCAGGAGCAGCCCAAGGGCTCGGAGCCCAGCACTTCTGAGCCTCCATGTGCAAACTTTTCTGCACTAAAAGCACTGACTCCCTTGGCTGTTCTTCCTGACTGGAATCGATTTATGAACGTGGGTTCGGGACCATTCTCTGCTTGATTCCTGCATAAATCTCCTCTAAAAAAGTTCATCTCTTTGGCATTCACAGAGCTGGCAGGGTTCAGAGAGGCCTGGAGGAGTGGAGCTGCCATCAGAGAGCAGAGGAGGCCGGGCTTTCGGGAGCCGTTCTCCCTGGAGACCTCTAGGGGCCTGTCTGTGTG
>SJYA01003550.1:4130-16089 GCA_006410615.1 Neotragus moschatus | reverse complement strand
ACTAGGGGCCTGGTGGTGTGAGTGGTTAGGGGCATGGGAGGGAGGAGCAGTGGGGCCTGGCATGGCACAGGCAAACAGATCCAGGAAGCTGGCGCGCCTGGCATCGGGCCAGAGGAAGCTGCAAGGACCACAACACCTCCCTCTCTCTTTGTATCCTTTGATGTTTTGCTGTCTGAAGAGCAGGGAGGCCTGGGCTTCTGCCCTTTGCCCAGCCTCACAGGACTTTTTACAGGAGAGGTCCCTGCAGCTTTTCCTTTCAGGGAGTCTACCATCCGTGGCTCAAGGGGCTTGGTCAGCTTTACCTTGGTACGTTACATCATCAACTGTGCCGGCAAAGACTGCCCTTTCAAAAGTATGCCCCGCTCCACCAAACACTGGTGTTTCACTACTAGTGAGCTCTGTGTCATGTCTGATATTACTGCCCTCTTTCTGGGTTTCTCTCCAAGACATCCATTCCTCTAAAGCCTCTGGGGCACTGCCACATGGGCGCAAACTGATCGGAATACTTTCTACACAGTAGGGGCACCCCCGCCTACATTGGGGCATTTTTAACTCAGGCGAAGCCCTACAGCAGTCAGTCAGTCACCGTTGTCATCAAGTGTACACTCCCTCCACCCCAAGGGGGCGCTTAGGTGTCAGCTTGAGTTCAAACCAGGGAGCTCCAACTGTGGACTGCAAGCTGAGTTCTAGTTATCTCTTCATCTCTGTCAATACTTGAGGCTTGGCTAGCAGAGCACAGGGAATATCAGAAATGCTCTTTTGGTGGTAAAATGAGTGGCTAATTAGCATGATGACTGTTCAGTTCATTTCAGTTGCTCAGTCGCATCTGACTCTTTGCGACCCCATGAATCGCAGCCTGCCAGGCCTCCCTCTCCATCACCAACTCCCGGAGTCCACCCAAACCCACGGCCATTGAGTCGGTGATGCCATCCAGCCATCTCATCCTCTGTCGTCCCCTTCTCCCACTGCCCCCAATCCCTCCCAGCATCAGAGTCTTTTCCAATGAGTCAACTCTTCACATGAGGTGGCCAAAGTATTGGAGTTTCAGCTTCAACATCAGTCCTTCCAATGAACACCCAGGACTGATCTCCTTTAGGATGGACTGGTTGGATCTCCTTGCAGTCCAGGGGACTCTCAAGAGTCTTCTCCAACACCACAGTTCAAAAGCATCAATTCTTTGGTGCTCAGCTTTCTTCGCCGTCCAACTCTCACATCCATACATGACCACTGGAAAAACCATAGCCTTGATTAGATGGACCTTTGTTGGCAAAGTAATGTCTCTGCTTTTAAATATGCTGTCTAGGTTGGTCATAATTTTCCTTTTAGAAATAGGTAAAACTACTGATATTCAAGATACACAGATCAACTAAAGTATTTTAGAGGTGCTCCCCACACCCATGTGGGTAGAGTTGGAGACGTCAGGAAAGCCATAACCAGCCCAGCACCCCTGTCCCAGGAATGCTTCTGATGCTTGCCACTTAAGCAGTCCCATGCGAATGGCTTTGGAAGACTTCCAGTTGCTTAGGCCAACTACAAGGTAAGAAATCGGAAATGCTGTCATGTCTCCACTGAGTGGAGCTTTCGTACCATGGGTGATCACTGAAGCTGAAATGACAGCAGGACTAAAGGTTAGATTCTCAGTGTGTGTGTGTGTGTGTGTGTGTGTGTGTGTGTGCGCGCGCGCACACATGTTGTGATCTGTCTCCTGCAGTCGTCATGTGTCATTCTGATCTCCCCAAGCGGGGGTCCCTCCCGTCTCGCCTCTGACTCCCGGCTTGCTTTGCCTCTCTGGGGCCCTGGCCTTAAGCTTGCCCCATGGCAGCCCATAGACAGCCCTCAGGGCTGGAAAGACTCCACTTCAGGGACAAGGATGACAAGCAGAAACCTCCTGACCATAAAAATCTAGCACTCTGCTTCCCCTCCACAGGACTGTTCCAGTGTCTGAGCTGGCACTGACTGACATGCTTGAAAATTCTTTAAAATGTCCTTTAGAAGAAAAACCTAAAGGGTGATATCACATCCATTAGAATGACTAAAATAAAAAAGACCATAACACCAAAAGTTGCTGAGGATACACAGCAACCGGAACGCTCATACACTGTTGGTAAAATGACACGGTCACTTTGAAGGACTGTCTGGTGGTTTCTAATGAGGTTAAACAACTGCCCATCCTCAGGCTGAGCAATTCCACTCTGAGGTACCCTCCCAAGACAAATGAGAAGCTATATTCACAAAAGACTTGTATACAGATGCTCCAAACAGTCTGCTCATAAGAGCCACAAACTGGAAACAACGCACATGTCTGTCAGCAGGTGAATGGATGGACACAATGGGCAACACCCACACAGTGGACCTCTGCTCAGCAATATTATGTAGCACACTCCTGCCGCACGCAAGGGCAGCAATGTCCTGAAAACACTGCGTTCAGTGAAAGAAGCCAGATACAAAAGTGTACGTGCTAAAGATTTCACTGACACAATTCAAAAACAAGCCAAACAGATGTATAATGATAGAAATCAGATAGTTGTTTTGGTGAGCGGGGAAGGGAGAAGGACTTTCCTGGGGTGATGGAAATGCTTTATAACCTCTTTCAGGCAGTGGTTACACAGGTGAGCACAACAGTCAACACGGGTATATCTGGCCACTTAAGAATCATTTGATGTAAATTTTAAAAATCATTTTATTTTATTTATTTACTTACTTTTTTAATTGAAGGATAATTGCTTTACAGAATTTTGTTGTTTTCTGTCAAACCTCAACACATTTGATGTAAGCTGTCCCCTGATTTAAGAAACTAGACATTGAAAATACTATCAAACTGCAAAAAAGAAAAAACAACCCAAAGTGGTTCTGTATGCATGCATGGTAAGTTTCGACCAATTCTGAGCACAGTGAAGGGATTTGAGATGGAGGATGCTACTGGTAAGGGGGAGCAGCACCCCTCCCACCAGGGAACCTGCCAGGGTCCTTTATCCCAGGTACAATTGAAGGAGGCAGCAACGTCAGCCTCCAAACAAATGCTCCATGAAATAAAAGAACAGAGGCCCCAAAGGAGGCTGGTCCAAGAGTGTGGGATAGCTATCAGGCCTTGAGCCCAAACCACTTTCCAGGAAATGCCAATATTTTTGTGTTTGGGAAAGGGAGGGAGTATTAAGGCGAGCAAGAGCCAAAACGTGTTGGTTTTTGCACAACTGCTGCCCAACTAGGAGGTCCTGTGGGAGAGGCTTCAAAGTGCTGCTACTGAGACCTCCTCAAGGGCTTCTGGGGTGGGGCATCCAGAAAACAGCATGGGCAGGAGCAGAAGTTGGAAGTTCCTTAAGGGCAAAGGTCTATTTTGCATGAGGGTGAGGAATCTTCTATTTCTCTAGTAAGAGGCCACAGCAGTCTCGCCCACTTGCTGTGGTGTACAGCCCTCAAATAGCCCAAGGTGGCTTTATGATGAACTGACCCTTGCTCTGCCCCTTCAGAACTGTGTGGCCTGGGAAAAGTGACTCAGCCTCTCTGAGCTGCAGTTTCCGTGCCTGTGAAACGAGGAAAGAATGCCTACTGCTGGTGAAGGAGAAATTGCCTAATGCCCAGTATATACTCAACACAGAATTGTGTCTGGGCTCCAAAGGTCTTTCCTGGTCATGCACGCCAAACTCCCACCTGGAGGAGAGACCTCCTTGTTAGCTCTCTGGGCTGCAGGTGCACAGAATGTATGCACTCATCACCTGTGGTTCATAACACCATTCCATGCATGGCTTTACCTTTTGGGGGTTGATTTTAAAAACTGTTTGTTTTATTTTTAATATTATAACATTTAAAATAACAAACACTCATGAAAGCATGGCCCACTCAACAACATGTGGGTCTATTTCTGGACTTTCTATGGTCTCAGATCTTTTGTTTACACCAGTACCAGCACTGGAGTGTCTTCTTATGCTTTCTGATGGGGCTAAGTACTAAGAAGAAAGTAAGTCAGGGTTAGTGACACTGGGGATGGGGTGGGGGAGAGACTGCTTCAGGGAGCAAAAACCCAAAAGACGAGAAAACATCACAGCATGGCAGCATTCCAGTGCTCTGACAAGTGTGTGTGTGTGCGTGTGTGTGTGCGAGACACAGACAGAGACAGGGAGACAGAGGAGGGAAACGAGAAAGTTCCCGAGTGACAGAAAAAAAAGGTGAGGGACTAGGTCATGCCTGGCCTTCCACTTTTCATTTCACAAAGACTACCCAGTACAACCCATTTTACAGATGAGGAAACAAAGGTTCAGAAAAGATGACTTGCCCCATCCGTTTAGGGGCAAGATTATGATTAGAATTCAAAGTCCCTCCTGTTCAAGCAATGTTCCTGGCAACGTGCTGCTCCTCTGGGCCCTCAAATGGCTTGATTCCACAAAATGCCTCCAAGTGGCTTCCAGGTAATATGGTAACAAGGAGCATACTGAAATGGTGTTCTTCTAACCAGAAGTTCTGTATCACACAAAAAAGATTATTTGATGACTAATTAGGATTCTGACATTCTTTAATGGCCTTAGGGCCATGTCCAAAACCATGTGAGTATTTGAGTATTTCCAAGGTATTTTCTTATCCTGGGTGATATTCTCAATACAAACATCAAGGATACGCTGGTGATGTTCTTTGAAATTTGAGTTGGGCACTATGACCACAAAAGCAGAAAAAAGAATTTTTCTTAATAATCTATAAATAAGTGAGAAATACATAAGTAGTAGATAAAGACTTTGACATGTAATTTAAGGCCATCCTTTCAGTTCAACACGTAAGATTTCTTACTCCTAAAATACAGATGGAAATATGAAGGTCAGCGTTTAAAGGCTCACCTCCCCTTTTCTTTTGCAACTCTGAGTTGCATACAAGATAAAACAGAGAGTGCTGTGACTAAAGACATTGGAGTCAGTCTGACCTGCATTCCCTATTAAATCTTCAGGGTGAATGCATTTCTCAAATCTGTTTTCCTCTTTGACCCACTAATCCCTTCCTTCCAGGAGGAGATTTCAGTCCTTCCACTCTACGACTCATCTATGGCAACAGACCCACGTGCTGCCTCCATCCTGTGTCCCCACTCTGGGCTCTGATACAACTGCCGAAATTATGACTCAAGAGATCACAATGACTGACTTCTGAGAGTCTGTGACTTCTCCCAGGAGAATAAGCAGATGAGAAGTTCTACGTATTTTCAAAGAGACAAATACAGGCTGTTTCAGAATCACGCCCAGGGTTCTCTCCACCTCTCATTTTTCTTGTGAGGACAATCCTGAAAGTACGCAGATGTGAGGTTGCTAATGGCAAAAGGGCCTGACATCTTTTGGCGCAGGTAAGAACCGTCTGCTTTTAGTTACTTAAGCTGCGTCTCCACAGTGGATGCAACTGAAGTGACTCAAACTGCTGGCCGAGAAGCTGTTGCATGTTTCCCTTGCTAACTTCTCTGTGCTAAGCCACTGTTTGCCATCGTGGAAATATTAGGATGCTGGGAGACCTCACAGGTATACCCATACTCAGCCCCCAAACTCCAATTTGAGAAAGGAAATACAATGCTGAAGCATAAGTAATCCGAGACAAACCCTTCCGACTGGGAGAGAAGAGCCTCACTTAATGAAACAGGGTGCAGATGCCGTGGCTGTGGGCACAGGACTGTGTGCCCAAACCTCTCTATGCCTCAGTGTTGTCATCTGTACAATGGAGGGGAAGGTCAGAGCAGAATCTCTGCTGTACGGGTGCAGGTGGGAGTGAGCGGGTTAACATGCCAAAACACGGAGAACAGTTCCTGGCACACAGCAAGCACTCAGCAGGGGCAAGCTATTGTTATTATAATAAAGACAGGGGAGCCAAAGGGCCCTCACTGTGGAGCACTAAATGAGGTGAGAATTTCATTTTCAACTATAAATAAGCAATAAATAAGAGAAAAGGAAGGTGATTTGTCTTCTCGGCAAGTTGTCAGCCTGGCATGGTGCTGGCCATGGTGGGCAAGGTATGCAAAGGAATAGTAAATGCTATGAGTCTGAAGCGACAAGCATAGGGTCAGAAGCAGAGGCAGTGGCGACTTGATGGAGGGTTTTCATTAGGCCAGACCCCCCTGGATGAAAGGGGGTGAGCTGCACATGAGACTTGGCTACGGAGCTTTAAGAGATCCGGATACCCAGGCCACATCCCAGACCAGTGAACTCAGACTCTTCCAAGGTTGGCCCGGGCACCAGGATCTTTGAGATTTCCTTAGGTGATCTGAATGGGCCAGTGGCGACGACCCCACCTTTGGGTCTGTCCCCACCCTGCCCCAGACGTGACTGAGCGCTTTTCCTGGTCAGTCCTCAGGAGGCCCAGNAGGAGCTTGGTGATGTCATAGACCTGTCTCTTATACACATCTCACCAGGATCTTTGAGATTTCCTTAGGTGATCTGAATGGGCCAGTGGCGACGACCCCACCTTTGGGTCTGTCCCCACCCTGCCCCAGACGTGACTGAGCGCTTTTCCTGGTCAGTCCTCAGGAGGCCCAGACGCACACTCTCAATTCTCATGACAGAGACAGAGAAAACCCACCAAGCTCATGCAGGGCAGGAGCTAATTAGCACTTGTGTGAGTCCACAGTGTCTGCGATACCATCGCAGCGTAGAATCAGTAAGGGAGTGGATAGGTACATACGTGAAGGAATGAGTACTTGCACCCCAGCAAGTATCTGCTGATATGGAAGTCAAGTTGGTTAAAGCCTTCTGGAGGGCAATTTAAAAGCATTCACATTCACTGACCCAGAAAATCTACTTCTTGGCATCACCCCAAAGCAATGCAGGCCCTGGCTGAATTTTTGCCCAAGTGCCTACAGTTCTGGTTACAGAGAGATCTGTGGGCATAGGGCATAGACAGGACACCCATGCTCTTGAAATTCCACTTCTGTGGGAAGGTGGGAGAAGGGCACCCTTAGGCAAGGCCAATACTTATTCTCTTTCATGACAGATTGAGATTTGCACAGACTTTCAGATAAGAAAGAAGAAACACTTCCCTGGTGGCTCAGATGGTAAAGAATTCGCCTGCAACGCAGGAGACCTGGGTTTGAGACCTGGGTCAGGAAAACTCCCTAGAGAAGAAAATGGCAACCCACTCCAGTATTCTTTCCTGGAGAATTCCATGGAGAGGCCTGGTGGGCTACAGTCCATGGGGTTGCAAAGAGTTGGACTCGACTGAGCGACTTTCACTTTACTTTTTCAGGTAAGAACTCAGATCATCTCAGAATTCAGTGGCATAAGCATAAGAGAGTGAAGCTGAGTGAAGTCACTCAGGAAGTTCAATTCCTGGGTTGGGATGATCCCCTGGAAAAGGGATAGGCTACCCACTCCAGTATTCTTGGGTTTTCCTGGTGGCTTAGATGGTAAAGAATCTGCCCACAATGCAGGAGATCTGGGTTCAATCCTGGGTTGGGAAGGGGCATGGCCACCCACTCCAAAGGGTTGCAAAGAGGGGTCGCAAAGAGTGGGACATGACCGAGCAACAAAGCACAGCACAGTCCTCTGTCAGCCTCCCACTCCCAGGATGGATTAAGTACAAAATGCAGCCCCACGCAATTACTGACAGGAACTAGTCCTGCCAGCTGGTAAAAACAAAGGTGTTGGCATTCTGAAGCCTTGCCTATGACACTGAAGATGGGTCTTTGCCTTGAGAGAGTAATAAACCTTCCCTTTCAGAAAATGGGATGGATTCGCCTTTGAATCCATCCTGAAGGCACTATAAATGAAGGTGGATCCATCTGTGCAGAACCAAGGTCTCTCCCCTCGGGAGAGACCTCTACCCTGAAGGTGACTGGGCATCTTCTCCATTAATATGATGGAACTTTGAATTAGGAACTGGAATCAAGAGGAACAAATTTTGCAAATATGCCTTTAAAAAGTCACACTATCCCATCTGAAGCTATTAAATATGTTTGTATGTATATGTACTTCTTGGTACTTAAGAGAAAATAGAATCATCTTTAAATTTAAAAACATTCCCAGGGTAAGACCACTTATAAGAAGTTTAGTCCAGAAAAAATATTATTCTTGTGTTACAAAATCAAAGCAGTGGAGGAAAAAAATCAAAGGGAACGATCAGTCAGGAAAAATGTCAGGGTTCCAAAATGCTGCGGGAGACCGCAGAAAAAGCACGGTCATATTTAAGCTTGGGCTAAACATACTTTCTTCTACAGTCACTTTTCACCAAGTGTAAGTTTATATATGCTTTGTCAAATGCCTCTTTAAGGATTTATCCTGAGGGATTTCCTACCATTCTTGGGCTTAAAAGTTCAGGCAAGGTTACAGAGGTGGGTGGACTTTAGAAGTGAAAGGCCACGCAGAGGACAGCCGTCAGAACATGGCGCCGGAGGCTAAGGTCACCATTTGGAGCCCTACAGGGCCCACCTGCAAGGGGCCTGGGTAGTTCCGTGTCACAGGCAGCCCCCAGCTTTGGGCAGACGTTCTGCAATGAACTTGGGTCATGGATCGCCTGGAGGCCCAGTGGCAGTGTATGGCTGGGCTGTCTCACAACTGTCTCACACTGTCTCACAACTAAACAATCACCAAAGAGGTTGACAGTAGGAGCTTGGTGATGTCATAGACATCAAGAATGACATCACCACCACCAACATCATTATGGCCATTGTAGTAAGTCTCTTACTAAAGAGAGAATTAAAGCCAAGTAAGTCCCTGAAAACTGAGCAAAGCAGTGTTAAGAAATGTTATCACATTAAGGGTCCCTTGCAATGCAAATGCCTACCCCTTGGTGAGACTGTATGTTCTAAAACCATAAGACAGAGGGCGCAGCTGCTGTCTACTCCTTCCCTGTGATGCAGTTACTGTCATGCTGACCACATGGCCAGATCCACTAAGTCAGCCCTCATCTCACTGGTCCCTGCAGTGTTCCACATGCTTGGCCATTCCGTCCTTCTTTTCCAACACAAATCAGATTGCTTTATTCAGCTCCAATGGCTTCTCACTGGGTTTTAAACTAAAAGCAAAGCCCTACAAAGCCCTACAGACCAGCCCCACTTTACCCCTTTCCAATCTCTGCTCTGTTCTGCACTTTTCTCCTCCATCAGGATGCTTCTTTTCTTAGAACTACCACTGTTTCCTGCCTCGGGGCCTTTGCACTGGCTGTTTCCTCAGCTTGGAGTGTCTTCACAGCTGGTTCCTGCCCAGCTTTTAAGTCTCAAATCAAACCAGTCTTGTTACATAAGAGTCTATGACCATCTGTAAGGCCACAACTTCATCGCAGCTGTTCACTCCCACATCACTTGTATGTGTCCTTCCTTCAGCATCTGTCACATTTGCAAATTCTCATTTCCCCCTTGGTTTACTATTTATATTCTATCTCCTCCATTCCATCTGGAAGGCAAGCTCCTCATCTGCCGTGTTCATCGAGGTATCCCCAGCACCTGGAATAACACTCAGTCCACAGACACTGCTCAGTGACTATACACTTGGAGGAATGAAGTGAGGAAAGAAGGAAGGGAGGGTGGCAGGGAGGGGAAGAAAGAGGGAAGGAGAGGGAGGGAGAGAGGAGAGTGTTCCCAACTAGTGTGCCCAACGACCAGGGTACCTCAAATTCCTCACAGAGGCACTCCTAAATTTTCAATAATGGGCTCCACGTATGTTGGCTATAGCTGGAGCTATACAGAGTTGAGTCACTGGGAAATGGAGTGCTGAGCTTATGGCAAGGTGCAGCTCCACTTACAATGAACAAGAAGCAGGGCATCGGGCACTAAGGCTGGATGCTGTGTCCACTGGGATGCTGAGGGCTTTCCTCGGGGAATATATGGAAGAGCATGTCCAGGGCAGTGCTTCTTATCAACTTACTCACTGCCTTAACACACCTAAGTTACTGGGGGGCTCATGGCCAAACTGAGCGCCTGGACGGTAGGGGCAGGGCCCTGCTCAGCACCTAATAAGCATCTGTTGAATGGCTTATGTAACAGAGGTCCTTCATCCAGATCACTTCTGTTTTATTTATAGAGCACTTATACAAAGCACTTTTTATGTGCTGGTGCTCTTCTGAATGTTTATAAATACCCAGTCCTCACCAACCACCCCACCCGGGAGATGCTGTTATTACCGTTACTTTACAGATGAGGAAATGGTGGCATGAAGAGAACAGGGCACTTGCTACTCAGTGGCAGAGCTGGGGTCTGAACTGGGGTCACAGCACCATGTACCAAGGACGGGGGCGGGGGTGGGGAGGTGAGGCACAGCAAGGAGAAGGTCAGGTGAGCAAGCTGGAGGCTTCACTGCCCCTTAAGGGGCTCCTGGGTGGTGAAGGGTTCACACGCGTGAGGGAAGGCGGGAGACGGGAGTTCGGGGCTCCTGCCAGCATTTCTACCCAGTGCCCCCTGCCACCACAGCGGATGCTGTCTTCCTTTCCTATTTCTACTCTAGGTCTAGGCCAGCGGTTCTGAACTGGTGAGACTCTGTCTGGACTGCCAAGGGGACATCTGGCTGTGTCTGGAGACAATTTGTTTCCTGTCGCAACTTGTGAGAAGAGGGTGCTAAGGCACCCAGTGAGTGGAAGCCAGGGATGCGGCCAAACATCCCGGCATGCACGGGGACCGCCTCACAGCAGAGGCAGATCTGGTGCCGTATCAACAGTGCTAAGGCTGAGTGACCCTGCTGATCTGGAAAACGGTGGAGGGCCAGCAACGGAGGGCCCACCTGGAATCTCTGAGAAATGTCAGCCTGGCTCCAGCTTCACCTCTGCAATGTCCGAAGGGCAGCAGGTAAGTGCCTCCCCAGCCTGCCTCTCTACTGCCTCCTGGCACCACACACAGCTGCTCCCTCCTGCCGAGATGCTAAGAGCAGCCCCGGCCCACAGGGCACCCAGCAGAAGCTGCTAGGATCTACTTCCTTTGGCAGCTTCATAAGACTCTTGGCTTGGAAATTGGTATTCCTCAAGCCCCTTTTCTTAATTACATTCTAGAGATGGAGGGAAGCCTATGCATAATTCAGAAACGAACAGTCCCACCTTTGATGGCTCTCAAACATGCCAAATCAGAGCAGGACACGCTGTCCCTCCGAGTAGATTACAGAGGTCTCCTGAGGAGCCAGTGTGCCTCGAGGAGGCCAGCTGGGGCTGAACCACATCTCCAAAGAAGAAAGCATAGCATCCGGCTTGGGGCGGGAGAGAGTGGGGGAACACGTAGAGGGTAAATCCTGAAGGCCTGGCTTCACCGCTGGCTCTTCTCCTGAGCTCTGCGACCTGGATCATCACTCTACCTTATCTGCTTGTGAAGTGGGGTTCCTGGCATACCTGGAAAGATGCTATGAGGGTCAGCATGCCTCGCACTGTGCCAATCCCTTGCCAACTGTCCCCACACCCGAGGGGACAATGCTATTGATACCTCTAGCCCACCCACCCAGTAGCAGTCAGATGGCCTGAGGACTCAAGCAGAATAGTAACACACAGCAAAACACCTTGAGAAGCACTGTATGTGACTTCATTCAAAGTCATTTAAAGGAATCATATAGTTGACTGGATTTTAAAATTGGGCTTCAGCGAATGAATAAAGGTATAATCCAGAGTTGATGGCATTTGTAGAGATGTTGTTTCATGGCCGGATGTGGGGCAAAAATGTTTGTCTGGAATGGTACGTACAGGATCCTGTCCAGAGGAAGGGACTAGGCCAGCAGTTCTCAAATTGGGCCAACCATCGAAATCCCCAGAGAGCCCACTGAGCATAGAGATTCTCTGTCTGACCCCCAGGAACCTGGCCAAATATATCTAATGGGGTCTAGGAATGTGCAGGTCCCAAACTCCACCCAGGTGATGCTAAGGTCAGTTGACTGGATTTCGGTACCTCTTGATGAGGTTGCTAAATTGCGTGAGGCAACTGACCATGTGCCAGGCACTAACCCTGGATCCTTAAGTCATTTTTAAAATCCTTAATCGAGATATTTCCCAAGCATTGTTTGAAGCTGCATTTGCTTCCACATCTAAGAGAACATTTTTA
>SJYA01003549.1:0-14107 GCA_006410615.1 Neotragus moschatus | reverse complement strand
CGTGCTGCGATTCATGGGGTCACAAAGAGTTGGACACGACTGAGCGACTGAACTGAACTGAACTGAAGTTCTGGGGAATCTGGGTGTCTTTTCTTTGCTTTTTTGGCCACATCTTATGGCATGCGGAATCTCAACTCTCTGACCAGGGATAGAACTTGAACTCCCTGCAGTAGAAGCAGGGAGTCTTAACCAGTGGACTGCCAGGGAAGTCCCAAGTTCTGGAAGTCTAATATGCAGCATGGAAACTATAGTTAACACGTATTCTATACTTGAAAGTTGCTAAGCAAGGTATCTTAAATGTTCCCACCACAAACATTTTAAAAAGGTAACTATGTGAGGTAGAAAATAAAGATATTGAATTTTAACGTAGCTAGAAAAATGTTAGGTTATATATGTGTGTGTGTGTGTGTGTGTGTTTTGAGAGCTCCTTGGAAACATTCTTATTTCAGGACCTGAAACCAAAGTTGTTAAAATATTAGACATTTTAATCTCTTTTATAAGCAGTTATCATTGAAGTTTATTGTAGCTTTCTTTTTTAAAGTTAGTTTTAAACACTCTATACGTTACAGAAAATGTTCTTAAAATCTGAAAAAATTAAGTAGATATATTAAAGATTGTTCATTAGGGAAGAAAAAAGATCCAGGCCTTTAGTTGACTACCCATTGCCAATTTTTTTAAAACAAATCTATTGTGTATATTATCACACATACAGAAAACAAGAGAAAGAGTAAAATGAACTCCCATGTATCCATCACTAGCTTTAATAACTGTCAACATTCTGCCAAACTTATTTCATCTGCCTCCTGCAACTATTTTTCTGAACTATTTAAAAAGAACTCCTAGACACTTAATTTCACATGTAAATATATTAATATGTAAGTCAATCTTAATCTCAAAAGGTTAACAGAATATAAGTAAAATTACAATGTATAGATGAAGGAATATGCCTGTTCTATTCACTCATGAAAACCAGACATGCTAGGTGCTGGGAATAGTAGAGAGAGAATCAGTTGAGGGCAGAAGATGGAAAGTTCATGGGTAATTTAGGTGAAAAATCAAATACAAGCATTGTTGCTTCTAGGTGATGATAATTGTATTGGTAATATTTATAGATAAATGACTATTTTAAGCCCTTTGCAAATGTTATTAAGAATAAATGTCATTTTTCAAGAAAATTTTTAAAAACCACAAATGGTTTCTATGAAATGGAAACTGACTCATGGTTGCCAAGACAGTGGCAGGAGGGATGGATTGGGAGTTTGGGATTAGCCGATGCAAACTAGTGCATATAGGATGGATAAACAACAAGGTCCTACTGTATAGCACTGGGGACTATATTCAATATCTTGTGATAAGCCATAATGGAAAAGAATATGAGAAACAAGATATATATGTATGACTGAGTCACTTTGCTGTACACCAGCAATTAAACACAACATTGTGAATCGTTATACTTCAATACTTATTTTTTTAGGAAGAATAAACATCATTTATTCTTCATAATCATCCCCTGAGGATGAGGAAACTGAGAAACCCAGAGAAATGAAGTAACTTCCTGGAAAGCATTCAGATCATAAGAAGTTAAGCTAGAATTTTAATCTAAGTGGTCTGATGTCAGAGGCTATGTTGTTGTTTGGTCACCCTGTCATGTCTGACTCTTTGCAACCCCATGGACCACAGCATACCAGGCCTCTCTGTCCCTCACCATCTCCCAAAGTTTGTCCAAATTCGTGTCCATTGCTATGGTGATGCCATCTAGTCATTTCATCCTCTGACACCCTCTTCTCCTTCTGCCCTCAATCTTTCCCAGCATCAGGGACTTTTGCAATGAGTCAGCTGTTCACATCAGATGACCAAAACACTGGGGTTTCAGCATCAGCATCAGTCCTTCCAATAAATATTCAGTCGATTTCCCTTAAGACTGACTGGTTTGATCTCCTTGCTGTCCAAGAGATTCTCAGGAGTCTTTTCCAACACCACAGTTCAAAGGCATCAGTTCCTCATGGCTCCGCCTTCTTTGTGGTCCAGCTTTCACAAACATATGTGACCACTGGGAAGACCATTGCCTTGACTATATGGACCTTTGTCAGCAGAGTTATGTCTCTGCTTTTCAACACACTGTCTACGTCTGTCATGGCCTTCCTGCCAAGAAACAAACGTCTTCTGATTTCATGACTGCAGTCACCATCCACAGTGATTTTAGAGCCCAAGAAGAGGAAATCTGGCACTACTTCCACCTTTTCCCCTTCCATTTGCCATGAAGTAATGGGGCTAGATGCCTTCATCTTAGTTTTCTTAATATTTAGTCTTAAGCCGGCTCTTTCACTCTCCTTCTTCACCCTCATCAAGTGGCTCTTTATTTTCTCTTCACTTTCTGTCATTAGAGTGGAATCATACACATATCTGAGGTTGTTGATGTTTCTCCTGCCTATCTTGATTCCAGCTTGTAACTCATCCAGCCCCACATTTCTCATGATGTACTCAGCGTATAGATTAAACAAACAGGGTGACAGCAGTTGCCCTGTTGTACTCCTTTCTCAATCTTGAGCTAATCAGTTGTTCCATACAGGGTTCTGACTGTTGCTTCTTGACCTNTTCTCCTGCCTATCTTGATTCCAGCTTGTAACTCATCCAGCCCCACATTTCTCATGATGTACTCAGCGTATAGATTAAACAAACAGGGTGACAGCAGTTGCCCTGTTGTACTCCTTTCTCAATCTTGAGCTAATCAGTTGTTCCATACAGGGTTCTGACTGTTGCTTCTTGACCTGCATACAGGTTTCTCAGGAGACAGGCAAGATGGTCTGGTATTCCCATCTCTTTAAGAGCTTTCCATAGTTTATTATGATTCACACAGTTAAAGGCTTTGGTGTAGTCGGTGAAACAGAAATAGATGTCTCTCTGGAATTACCTAGCTTTCTCTGTGATCCAGCAAATGTTGCCAGTTTGATCTCTGGTTCCTCTTTTTCTAAACCCAGAGTGGACATCTGGAAGTTCTTTGTTTGCATAATGCTGCAGCCTAGTATGCAAGATTTTAAGCATGACCTTACCAGCATGGGCCCCTGGAGAAGGAAATGGTAACCCACTCCAGTATTCTTACCTGGAGAACTCCATGGGTAGAGGATCCTGGTGGACTACAGTCTGTGGGGTTGCAAAGAGTTGGACATGACTGAGCAACTAACACTGTTAGCATGGGAGATGAGTGCAATTGTCAGATGGTTAGCACATTCTCTGGTACTATCCTTCCTGGGAATTGGGATGAGGATTGACCTCAGTCCTGTGGTCACTGTTGGGTCTTCCAGACTTGCTGACATAATGAATGTAACACCTTGATGGCATCATCCTTTAGGATTTTGAACAGTTCTACTGGAATTCTGTTACATCCACTAGCTTTATTAACAGCAGTGCTTCCTAAGGCCCACCTGACTTTGCTTTCCAGAATGTTTGGCTCTGGGTGGCTGACCACACCATCGTAGTAGTCCACTTCCTTTGGATCTTTTTTATACAGTTCTATGTATTCTTTCCATCTCTTCTTGATCTCTTCAGTGTCTACTAGGTCTCTGCCATTTATGTCCTTTATTGTGCCCATCTTTGGGCAAAATGTTCCCTTGATATCTCCAATTTTCCTGAAGAGATCTCTAGTCTTCCCCCTTCTATTGTTTTCTTCTAGTTTTATACACTGTTTATTGAAGAAGGCCTTCTTGTCTCTCTGTGCTGTTCTTTGGAAATCTTCATTTAGTTTGATATACCTTTCCCTTTCTCCCTTGCTTTTTGCTTCTCTTCTTTCTTTAGCTATTTGTAAGGCCTCTTTGGATAACCACTTTGCCTTCTTGCTTTTCTTTTTCTTTGGGATGGTTTTGTTCGCTGCCTCCTGTACAATATTATAGACCTCTGTCCATGGTTCTTCAGGCATTCTGTCTACCAGATCTAATCCCTTGAATCTATTCATTACCTCCACTACATATTCATAGGGGATCTGATTGAAGTTGTACCTGGCTGGCCTAGTGGTTTTCCCCACTTTCTTTAGTTTAAGCCTGAATTTTGCTATGAGAAGCTGATGATCTGAGCCACCATCAGCTCCAGGTCTTATTTTTGCTACTGTATACAGTTTCTCCATCTTCAGCTACAAAGACTATAATGAGTTTGATTTTGGTATTGGCCATTTGGTGATGTCCATGTGTAAAGTCAGGTTATTTCCCTGGTGGCTAAAGTCATCTCTTGTGCTGTTGAAAAATGGTATTTGCTATGACCAATGCATTCTCTTGGCAGAATTCAGTTAGCCTTTGTCCTGCTTCAATTTGTTCTCCAAGGCCAAACTTGCCTGTTACTCCTGGTATCTCATGACTTCCTACTTTTGCATTCCTATCCCCAATGATGAATAGAATATCTCTTTTTGGTGTTAGTTCTAGGAGGTCTTCTAGGTCTTCAAAGCACTGATCAACTTCAGCTTCTTTGGCACTGGTGGTAGGGGCATAGACTTGGATTACTGTGATGTTGAATGGCTTGCCTTGGAAACGAACTGAGATCATTCTATCTATTTTGAGGTTGCACCCAAGCACTGTGTTTTGGACTCTTGTTGATTATAAGAGCGACTTCATTTCTGCTATGGGACTCTTGCCCACAGTAGGCTGTGCTCTAAGAAAAAAGACTACCTTAATATTGCGGTAAAATCAATGCTATTTATCCACTAAACCATTTCATTTTCTTCCTAGGCATACAGATAGACGTATTTCCCAGCTCCTTGGGCTTTAAACAAGCCATGTGACTAATTCTGGCTAAAGGAATGTGGGTAGATATTGAAAAAAAAAAATTCTCTGGGTTAGAGCGATTGTTTCCCAGTGTTATAGACCAGGGTTCTTGGCCTTTCCCAATGAACAGAAATTGATCAGAGGCTAGACAAGCAGGCAAGTCTTTACTAGAGCTCCTCCTGTAGCAGAGGGGAGTGAGAACAAACTAGTTTTCCTTGCTCACTACCTGTGGTGGAGGCAAGCTTGTTCCTTATATGGGGTGAGGGTAGGGGTGTGTTCAGGGCTGGCCAGAGGGGTGGCTTAGGTGATCTGCCCATCTCTTACGTGGTGTGCAAGGTTCCTGTGCTTTTGCTCCTGACACCCAGTTTGTGCTCCAGGCTCCTCAAAAGTGGTCATTGGTTGTTGTTGTTGTTGTTTTGGTCTCTTTGTATCTCTGGGGTCCAGAATTTGTCCCAACTGTGCATGCACACAGTTGTTTTTAGTCCCATGTAGTTTCTTTGTATTTTGTTGTTTGAGGAGAGGTATGTCCAGGTGCAAGCATTGCAGCAAAGGGTCCCAGATCCCAGCCTGTCTCACGAAGATGAAAAGAGCCTGTATTGCTGGGTTAATTGCTTAGAGGAGAGCCTCTCCATCAGGTACATTTTTACTGAACTTTGTGAGCACAAGAAATAAGCTCTTAGTGTGCTAAATCACTGAGATTTGGGGGGGGGTGTTTGTTATGGCAGATTATATAAACAATACTAATAGAAACATTTTAAACTTTAAAAAATTATGAAATAGTTCAAAACTAATGAAAAATACAGAATATATTAACAATCATATCTCTACCCCTAGATTTAACAGATATTAATATTGTCCCATTTCCTTCTGGTCAATCTTCAAGAAACCCATCGGGTATGGGTGTGTTAGTTGCTCAGTCATGTCTGACTCATGTCTGAGCCTGCCAGGCTCTTCTGTCCATGGAATTCTCCAGGCAAGTATACTGGAGTTGGTTGCCATTCCCTTCTCCAGACAATCTTTCTGACCCAGGGATCAAACCTGGGTCTCCTGCATGGCAGGTGGATTCTTTACCACTGAGCCACCTGGGAAGCCCAAGAAACCCATTAGATATAACTAATAGCTAATAACCAATAAAGCATCACCGCGTCTCTAGACGTAATTACTATCCTGAAGGTGGTGTCTATTATCCTCATTCACGTTTTTTACTTTGTCTACAATATATTAAATTATGGAGTACGTTGTGTGCTTAGAAAAATAGGAGTAGTATAAAAAAGATAGCTTTTTTCATTCCATATTGTTTTTGAGGTATCTCCATGTTGGTACCTATAGGTCTAATTTATTCAATTGAACAGTTATGTAGAAACATAGTAATTTACTTATCTGTTCTCCTACTGAGAGACAGTTAAGATTATTCATGTTTTTTTGCTTCTAAAAACAATGTTGCAATGAACTTTTACAAACTCCCTTGATACAAGGAACTTCCTTGTATCATCATACAGTCAGGGGAGACCTCTCTGAGGATTTCTCATTTAAGCTGATATTGGAAGGAGGAGAAGGCAGCCACAGGTGAAAAGCTGGGAAACAAGTGTTTCAGGTGTCTGGAGTAGTGGATAAGCCCTAACACCTTAGAGAATGGCATGTACTAGAACCAACCAGGGCGGTTACAGTGAAGTGAGTGAAGGAAAGAGAGGCAGGAGGCAGAGGTGGAGAATCAGGCAAAGAATACTGTGTTAATAGCTTTAAAGGTCATACTAAGAAGTTTGGGTTTTCTTCTATGTATATGGAAAGCCATCAAAGTGTTCTCATTTTTTCTGGATTGATCAGACTATACTCACAGTATTGTGAGTTCCTTTCCTCAACTTCACTACGAATGGAAAGTGAAAGTGTTAGTCGCTCAGTTCTGTCTGACTCTTTGTGACCCCATGGACTGTAGCCCACCAGGCTCCTCTGGCCATGGAATTCCCCAGGCAAGAATACTGCAGTGGGTTGCCATTCCCTTCTCCAGGGGCTCTTCCCAACCCAGGGATCGAACCTGGGTCTCCTGCATTGCAGACAGATACTTTACCATTTGAGCTACTAGAGAATGGAGCAGCTCTTAAACAAATGCAGTTACTGCTTTTGCTCTCTGTTTTGGAGGAACTGATGATAATATCATAGAAAAAGAAAAAATTTTCAATTCCTTTCCCAATGTTTTGTGCCTGAGGGGCAGCTGTATGTTTCAGAGTGAAACTACAGTTGACCTTTGAATAACACAGGTTTAAACTGCATTATATGCAGATTTGTTTCCAATAAATGTTACTACATGATCTGAGGTAGGTTGACTATCAAGGTACCACAGATAAGGAGGAATTCTGGTTAAAGAAGGCTGACTATAAATTATACTATAAACTATATATAAATTATGGATTTTTGACTGCAAGGAGGGTCTGTGCCCCTAACCACTGGATTGTTCAAGGGTCAACTGTATATGTACCAATTTGTCAATTTTCCATCAAAAGGGCTTAAAGGGAAATGTTCTCTTTTTTCTCTGTATTTTGCAATCAATTTATTCTTTTTATTAAAATCAGATTGACTTCATGAGAGATCTAGCATTTAGGTTGATATAAGAGCTGAGGAAATATCATACTGCTAGTTCTGAATTTTATCTGCTAATTCTCAGATAGTTTTATCTGAGGTGTGATAGAATCTGGTGATGACCAAGTACAGAAACAATTGAAAATTGGGAATGAAATAATTAGGTACTTATACTATTAATACAATGCCAAACATTGTATTGTGGGCTTTAAAATGATCAATTCACTTCAGTTCAGTCACTCAGTCGTGTCTGACTCTTTGTGACTCCATGAATTGCAGCATGCCAGGCCTCACCAACTCCATCACCAACTCCCAGAGTTCACTCAGACTCAGTCCATTGAGTCAGTGATGCCATCCAGCCATCTCATCCTCTGTCGTCCCCTTNGTGACTGAGCGCCCGGGAGGGAGGTTCGAGGGCCGCATCTTGTACCGCTGCGCCAAGCCCGGCCCTGTGCCGCCATGGCCCCAGTGCAGCTGGAGAACCACCAGCTGGTCCCGCCCGGAGGCAGCGGCAGCGGCGGCCCCGCGTCAGCCCCGGCGCCTCCTCCTCCCGGAGCTGCCGTGGCAGCGGCCGCTGCGGCCGCGGCTAGCCCTGGCTACCGGCTGAGCACCCTCATCGAATTTCTGCTGCACCGGGCCTACTCGGAGCTCATGGTGCTGACGGACCTGTAAGTGCCGCGAAATCCACGCCTGTTCCCCAGCCCCCGCTTCCCGCCCAAGCGGCTGAGAGGTTCGCACCTCCTTCTCCACAAGAGGCTGCTGCTTTCTCCTCTCCGCTGGGCTGCTCTGCTAAGTCTAGAATTTCTGAACTCTTGGGGCCCAGCGGAGGTGGAGGAGGAGCTTTCCATTTGGGGTCCTGGAGATGAAGCAACCGAGACTTGTAAATTATGCACGTTGACTTTCCCTGAAAAGCCCATCTTTGGAATTTTTGCTCGATTTGCCAGCTGAACCTTATTGATTTGTTGGTTGGAAGCTTTTTAGCCCAGACTCCTAGTTTAGGGTTTAGGAATATATATTATTCGGGCGTTTAAAAAAATTCCCAAAGACAAATTGTGTTACAGCCTCTTACGGTACATTTTAAATGCAGGTTGTAATTGCTTCTGACAAAGTTTGAACTCAGGAGATGTATGTAAAATAATGCAAAATGTTGGATTCCAAGTTTGTTTTCCTGGAATGTTTGAGACTGTTTGAAGTCTTAACACATGTAGTGTAAGTAAAGACTTTTTTGGTAACTAGCCTGCTCATGGGGTCTGAGGGGAGTTTATAAATCACCAAGTTAGCAGTAAAATGCCTTGGGATATGATTAGAGTGTTAATCCCTTCAGAATAGTATCAGAATACACTGTAATGATTTTCAGGTGTGTGAAGAGAAGAAACTGAAATTTAGGGGTATATATCGTTGAATTACTGTTTAACATTTTTAAAATCAGGGTTTAGAGAAAGTAAGATTTACTAGTTTTCAGTTAGATTCATTTTTATGTTTTAGTAGACTCCAGTGTATTATTCAGTTGAAGTACATTTGTATGTAGGTATGAGGCTGTGAAGTGTCACAGTAATTTGTTGCTAGAGACTGTTAAAATATTCTTTTGCAGATGACTAAAAAAAGAGGTTCCACTTATTCCTGTAAAACATCATTCTGAGAATTTTGATATACTTTATTGAGGGGGATGGAAAGAAGCCTACCCCTGTCTAATGAGGAAGTTAAATAGCTGTCATGATTAGATTATGGTGGTAGTATATGTCTCTGCACTGTTTATTGTTGGCTCTCATATAAGAATTGGAGTAGCCATGAGAAAAATCTCATGTACCCATCCTATGTATAGCTATGGGAAAATGTTGAAAACTGCCGCTATCTGTGGTGTGTAATTTGTATAATTTGTCTTTCCATGGGGCATTTGTAGAAATTCTTGTGTTATTCTGTTTTAGCACTTAGTTATGAAAAGAGAAATATTTATTGCTGTAGGATAAGTACATAGGTTTAGTCTTGCACACTTTATATGAGGATGATTCCTACACTTATCTCTCCAGCACAGACCTCTCCACTGAGCTGCAGACTCTATCCACATGCTTTCATTTAAGTACCTAGTGGACATTTCAACGGACCAAGTCCAGAACCAAACTCCTGATTCCATTCAATCCTCCCTCAGCTCCAAAAAAAAAAAAAGCTTTTCCTATCCCACTAAGTACTCTCTCTATTCTTCCTCTGGGTGCGTAGGCCAGGAATTTTGGAGTTAATTCCTGGCTCCTCTTTCTTCCAATCCCACATCAGTAAATTCTGTCATCTCTGGCTCAGAATCCCACCACTTTTCAACCATTCCATCAAGTGTTAATCCTTTGCTCCTGTTACTGCAGTAGTTGACTAACTGGTACCTCTGCTGCTACCCTTGCCCCTCTATGGTTTTTCCTTCATGAAATAGCCAGGATGATCCCTTTAAAACTTATTTTTACTCACAACTTTCCCATTGTTCCCCATCTCAGAGTAAAAAACTTTTTATAGTCACCAATAGCGTGATCATAAAGTTTATGGTCCAGATGAGGATGCTTTTGAACATGAAAGGTGGTGCTGTTAATAACTGTGTCAGAGCAACAGGCATCAACTGGGACTATCTTGAACAAACCAAGACTATGGTCTACCTTTAAGGTCCTGCATGATGTGTCTTCTCTCCCTTACCGCCTTTGTTTAGTTGTTCAGTCACTAAGTCATGTCTAACTCTTTGTGACCCCATGGACTGTAGCCCACCAGGCTCCTCTGTCCATGGGATTTCCCAGGCAAGATACTGGGATGGGTTGCTGTTTCCGTTTCCTCCATTGTAGACCATGGAGAATTTAAGGGGAAAATTCACTGTTGTTCTTGACACATAGGTATATAAAATAACTTTTTTCTCATTTGATTTGTGGTCACCAAAATTGGTTTAGGAATAAGTTCCTAGATCATGTATTTTCCCTTGTTCCAGGTAGAGACTGTCAGGATTAATGTATTAATATAAAACCAGTATTCAGGGTATACTTTATGAGTCTTATTTCTGCCACATTTGATGTTTGTGGAGTATTGAAAGTAAAAAAGGTGGCTTGGTTTTGGCCCCAGATTTCTAAATTTTTTTCTTTTGCTTGTTCATTTCCTCCTGCCTTTCCCTCACCCATGTATATGCTCTTATCTTAGAGTTTACATTCTGCTGTGATTTTTATTTTTTTAGAGATTTAGGTTCTACTTTTTAAAAACTTTTTTTTTTAATTGAAATCAGAAAATGCTAGAATCTCACACACTTTGGTGTAAATAAGGTTTTTGTGACTTACTGCACTTTCAGGCTCTTGCCCCAAGTGGTGGACTTGTCATCCATAAAGGAATTTTAAATAGATGAGGAGGAATTGGGGAGAAGGGGATGCAGGCAGCAAAGCCTATCCTTTGTCCCTGAAGTGATACCACCTCTGGCAAGAGAAGATCCTTTTAGGGTCTCTGGGACAAGGGGCAAGAACTGAAACAATGATTCCTGTTCTTTGTGCCCCCGAAGATTCTGCTCTTTTTTTCTCTCTCACATGCACACAAGCATCCGTGGTTCTCATTCTCTCCTCTCTTAAGGATAAGGGAGAGTTCTCAAGGAGTGTCTTCTGAGTCTTTCACAGGCATAGGAACTTGCCAGCAACTGCTTTTACTTGCAGTCTTGTCATAATAAGGCCTTAATTTTTGCTTCATCCTCTGATCTACTGGCCCTTCCAACCCCTACCCAGTTTCTTTTGTCCCTTGAATCATAACTTGAGCTTCCATCCCACTGTCTACACTAAGAACTGTAGGTAACTATAAGCCACAGCTCATTTTAATAGTTTCCCTTCCTTGGACCATGAATCTCTGGAGGTGATTTTAGTTTTTCTGCACCTGTGGCATGTCAGTGGGAAAAGAGCGTCTTAAGTGGCTCAGTGTGTGTTCTTCAAGAATGGATCCGATGTAGGGGAGGCTTTAGAGTTCAGGCTGTTGAATCTTGAACCGTGGAGAATGTGGTGATTCAGGAAGCAGATCAGGACCTTTCTAAGCATCAGTGGATATGAGAGTGTTAAATGGTATCGTTTATCAGGGAAAATGGTGACATTGGTTGCTGGCTGTCAGTACTGCAGAACTAGCAAAAAAGAGATCAACATTTTCCTGGAGCTGTTTGAAAATAATCATATGCATCTCACCAAGCGACATCATAATTGCTGTATAACCCTTGGCTGACACTGGCCCTTTCCCATGCCTAGCTTAACCCACCATAACAAAGCATGAAGGGATTGGTGCTTGGAAGCAAGGTTCTGTTGAATATAGAGAGGCTCGCAACTAAGTAGTACCTTGTATTCATGACCATTTGGTCTTAAAAGAAGATTTTCTTTGACTTCTCTGTGGTGTAGTGTGCTAATAAGACTTGGGCTTTTTTTTAATGTTTGAGGTTCGTGCAGTATCTTTTGAAGAACTTTGAATGGAGAGAAATGTGTCTTTGTTAGTTTTTCCTTTGTAGCTATATCACTGAAAACTTATAAAAGTTATGAGTAGAGCCACACAAGCCTATGGTGGCTATTTGTCCAGTTTTTCTGAATGCTAAGGTATTTTAATAGAGTGAAAGTAAAGGCCATAATCATACTGTGATGAAGATGTGCATATATTTAGTCAACTTCTTCTTTTTTTCTTCTTAGGCTGCCAAGGAAATCTGATGTGGAAAGGTGAGTATGAAAAAAACCTTAAGTCTGTGTTGATATATGTTGATATATCTATGAGTGAGTGAGTGAGTTTATGTGAGTGTGAGAGAGAGGGTGTTGGGGGAGATATGTGTAGGTACGGGTAGTAGGATTGTGGACTGGAAACCTAGGCCCAGAGAGCCTAGGGTGACTTCTCACACCATTTGTTTAAGACTCCCCTGGAAGTGTAATTTCCGTATCCTTGACAATGCTTGGTATGTGGCCAGCTCTGGACCTTGTCTTCTAGAAACTGACCAGGTCAAGTGCCTCAGGGGGTAGAAAGATGCAGAAGATAGAGAACTAAATGGAGATAGCTGGTTGGTCATTTCCCATTTTCTGCAGTGATGCTGTTAGATATCTTTGGAGAACAGACATTTGCCTACTGCAGTTACTGATTTATAGTTAAGAGAATTTTGATTCAGTTGGAGTTTGGGGCTTAAGACATAACTAAATGCTAGTTCGTTTCCACAGTCCAAGGGAATAAGATAAATTAAGGTTTGAAAGATATCAGGTGATGGAGATTTAAGCTGTGGCTGTAGTATAGTCTGCTTGACTCTGTCTTTGGCACTACTTACACTCCTTGGTTGATCTTTTTTTAAATACCAAATCACTTGGGTGAATTTTAGCGTTGTTAGTGACTATGCTCCACCCCCCACTCCCAATGACCTTTTTTGATAGAATTCGACAGAGATTGAAAAGATAGAGGTAAATGAGACCTCTACCTTGAAGTACACCTGTGTTATGGTTTGGCTGGTCCATTTTAAAGGAAGGAAATGAAAATCAGGATGTGTTCTGTCCACTCTGGGGTAGAAAGGGAAACTGGGCCTTGGAGAACCAACTCTTGCTGCCTGTCACCCCAGACACCGTGGTGTCAAGGAAAAAAAACATGTAAAAGTAGTTTACAAAGGGGTATGTCTCCTTTCCAGTAGAGGAGCTCATCTGGCAAATGAAGTTCCTAGTATACAAATATGTTCGCTTTGGGAGAGGAGAGGAGACCTCACTTCCTCTGTAAGCTGTTGCTGAGTTAGAGAGAGAGCACTGAGGCTCCCAGCACTGAGGGACTGCCAGATGTGAGTGTACATTTAACACTTTGGCTGTGTCCCAGTCTTGCCTGCGATGCACTCTGCTTGTTTTATCTCTAAGGATCCTTCACAGACACTGGCAAAGAGTCATAATTGTATCAGTGTCCTGGATTCTTCTCTTTCTACTACCAATATCATATCGCAGGCTGAATCTTCAGGAAGCTTTTCAGGTTGTTGTGGGCTATGTATGCTCTTAATAGGAGCTAGACTCTATGGTCTTCAGTCAGGATTATGTTGCAGCAGCAGGTTTCATTTTGTTGCATTGCATTGTGGGGTTACTGTTGCGGAGCTGTACTAAAATTAATATGTCAGAGTCCACTTGGAGGGAGGTTGGTGTCTTTCTGGGGCCTATCATCAGTCCTGACCTGTTGAATATTTTTTTGTGTGTCTTAAGGTAAATCATGAAAGGTAGCGTTATCAGTTTTGTGGCCGACATGAAGTTGCAAGGTCTAGCTAACATACTGATTGACAACATAAAGCTTTTGGTGTAAAGCTTTTAAGGCTTTATGAGGAAAGGATAAAAATACTGTTATTGGGAGAAAAAGCATTGTAGTGGATATAGCATGAAAATAGATATGGACAGACCTAGCTTTTATTTTTAGTGCTTTCTTTAACTTTGCTTGGATAATTTAACATCCAGGCTTTTCACTGAAATTAGTTTGGTAAGGAATTGCGTAGTTAAGCTCTTTATTCAGTATTATAAATCATGCTCCTGCCAGATGGGAAATGGACCCTTGCTTTTGTAGAAATAATACAGTTTCAAGCTTTGGTAAGGGGCTTTTCACTTCTTTCTCTTACCAAAAAGGTTCAGTTCAGTTCAGTTGCTCAGTCGTATCCGACTCTTCGTGACCCCATGAGTCGCAACATGCCAGGCTTCCCTGTCCATCACCAACTCCCAGAGTTCACCCAAACTCATGCCCATCGAGTCAGTGAAGCCATCTAGCCATCTCATCCTCTGTCGTCCCCTTCTCCTCCTGCCCCCAGTCCCTCCCAGCATCAGGGT
>SJYA01003548.1:9309-21036 GCA_006410615.1 Neotragus moschatus | reverse complement strand
GGATTTCTTTGGAAGGAATGATGCTAAAGCTGAAACTCCAGTACTTTGGCCACCTCATATGAAGAGTTTGACTCACTGGAAAAGACTCTGATGCTGGGAGGGATTGGGGGAAATAGGAGAAGGGGATGACCGAGGATGAGATGGCTGAATGGCATCACTGACTCAATGGGCTTGAGTCTGAGTGAACTCCAGGTGTTGGTGATGGACAGGGAGGCCTGGCGTGCTGAGATTCATGGGGTCACAAAGAGTCAGACATGATTGAGCGACTGAACTGAACGGAACTGAACGGAACTGAAGGTGTATGATTTGGGGTATAACCAAGTTTCATGCTCACTTTTTTTGTTTGAAAGGCATGTCTAGAAAGCCTCAAATAAAAATAAGACACACTAAAGCTATTGGCTATGTGAATCACAACAAACTGTGGAAAGTTCTTAAGAGATGGGAACACCAGACCACCTTAACTGACTCCTGAGAAATGTATGCCAATGAAGAAGCATCAGTTAGAACCTTATCTGGAATAACTGACTGGTTCAAAATTGGGAAAGAAGTACAAAAAGGATATATGTTGTCACCCTGTTTATTTAACTCATATACAGAGTATATCCTGCAAAATGCTGGACTGGATGAATCACAAGTTGGAATCAAGGTTGCTGAGAGAAATATCAACAACCTCATATATGTAGGTGATATCACTCTAATGGCAGAAAGTGAAGAGAAGCTAAAGAGCATCTTGATGAAGATGAAAGAGAAGAGTTAAAAAGCTGGCTTGAGACCCAACATTCAAAAAACTAAGATCATGGCATCTAGTCCCATCACTTTATGGCAAATAAATGGGGAAAAAATAGAAAAAGTGACAGACTTTATTTCTTGAGCTCCAAAATCACTGCAACAGTGACCGCAGCCATGGAATTAAAAGATTACTCGCTCCTTGGAAGGAAACATATGCCAAACCTAGACAGCATATTAAAAAGTAGAATCATCACTTTGCTGACAAAGATCCATATAATTAAAGCTATGGTTTTTCAAGTAGTCATGTACAGATGTGAGAGTTGGACCATGAAGAAGGCTGAGGGCTGACAAATTGATGCTTTCAAATTGAGGTGTTGGAGAAGGTTGNTCCTTGGAAGGAAACATATGCCAAACCTAGACAGCATATTAAAAAGTAGAATCATCACTTTGCTGACAAAGATCCATATAATTAAAGCTATGGTTTTTCAAGTAGTCATGTACAGATGTGAGAGTTGGACCATGAAGAAGGCTGAGGGCTGACAAATTGATGCTTTCAAATTGAGGTGTTGGAGAAGGTTGTGAGAGTCCCTTGGACTGCAAGGAGATCAAACCAGTCAATCCTAAAGGAAATCAACCTTGAATATTCATTGGAGGGACTGATGCTGAAGCTGAAGCTCCAGTACTCCAGGAGACAGTGAAGGTCAGGGAAGCCCAGTGTGTGGTCCAGTTTATGCGGTTGCAGAGTCAGATGTGACTTAGTGACTGAACAACAATGATGATGAAACGGTTTGAGCCTCCTGATGACCAGCTTTCTTATCTCGATCTATTAATTATTTATTGAATAAAGCGAAAGAACTCAGTTCTTTTGCAAATGATTACACTGAGTGACTATTGCCAAGGACCTAACAGAGCCTGTTGCCAAGAGAGTGACTTTCTATAGAAGAGACAAGGGAACAGATGCCCAGTATCTGGGGCTTCCCTGGTGACTCAGTGGTAAAGAATCCGCCTGCAATGCAGGAGATGCAGGTTCGATATCTGGGTCAGGAAGATCCCCTGGAGGAGGAAATGGCAACTCACTCTAGTATTCTTGCCTTGGAAATCCCATGGACAGAGGAGCCTGGCGGACTACAGTCCATGGGGTCACAAAAGAACCAGAAACAACTGAGCATTGTAGGGGTAATAATGTTGAGACAGAAGATTAAACTGTAGAAGACTTAGCAGGAAACTGGAAATATCAGATGTAAAATGAGAAGGACTGATGTTGAAGCTGAAACTCCAGTACTTTGGCCACCTGATGACAAGAGCTGACTCATTTAAAAGACCCTGATGTTGCAAAAGATTGAAGGCAGGAGGAAAAGGGGATGACAGGATGAGATGGTTAGATTGCGTCACTGACTCAATGGACATGAGTCTGGGTAAACTCAGGGAGTTGGTGATGGACAGGGAGGCCTGGCGTGCTGCGGTTCATGGGGTCGCAAAGAGTCGGACACAACTGAGCGACTGAACTGAACTGAGATAGGGAAAGTGGCATTTGGTATTGTAACTATCACAAGGCAAGATGTATACTAGCACTCAGGCGAGCTGGGGAAATTTTTTAGCCCTAAGTGGAAAGCAAGTAACATTTAAAAAGGAAAAGTAAGTTTAAGAAAAGTAAGCAACAAGTAGTTTTCTTTGACCTTAGCTATAGAATTTATTAAGAATATCTTCTTTTAGTTCCTTCTTTCAGTTTCAAAATGTTGTTGCAGAAAACTCTATAACTGTGCAGACTGGGCTCATTTTAAATGCATGGCCACAAATCTCAAATGTCACAAACATTGCCACCCAGAGATGTTCCTACACTTCCTTAGTATATTTGCTTCTGTACTTAAAAAAAAAAAAAAGTTTCACAAGTTGTCCACTCTCTTCAAATTGCTGACAATTGCTCATTTCACTGCTCCTCGCCCCTCTGTACTCTCACTCACACGTAATCTCAGCTGATGACCTTGTCACACTCTCAGCTTGCTACTGCTACAATGGATGATGCATTTTTGCTCCCATTAAAGAGTTTCATCTAGATATCTTAAGATTTCTTTCAAACTCCTGCGATTGTCCCCTTTCCCTCTTGTGTTGTCCATCCTGGTCTCTGTACGTGAACATTTCCCTCTGCAATTAAAATACTCTATCATCTCTTGTTTTAATAAAAACACACAAAGAAGTTTCCCCTTAATAATATTTTTTTCCCTCCAGCTACTGGACATTTCTCTGCTTTCTCTCAGAGTAAATCTTGAAAGAGTCGTCACATTCACTGTCGCTACTTCTTTACCCACGTTCTCCCCTTAATCCATTCCAGTCACTTTACCAATGCTACTTAAGTCAAGGTCACCAATGGCTTCTATCTTACCAGATCAAATCACTTTCCTGTCTTCACATGAACTGATTTCTCTACAACATGTATCACTGTTGACAACAACTTCCTTCTAGTATTCAACACTTTCTATAGTCCTTTCTTCTGTATTACCACTTCTTTTCTTCTTACTCGGGCTTCCCTTGTGGGTTAGCTGGTAAAGAATCTGCCTGCAATGTGGGAAACCTGGGTTCTATCCCTGGGTTTGGAAGACCCAGGGAAAGGCTACGCACTCCAGTATTTTGGCCTGGAGAATCCATATACTGTCAATGGGGTCGCAAAGAGTTGGACACAAATGAGTGACTTTCACTTTCATGCTTTTACCTTGCTTCTTTTCTTACTCACTAGATGTCCTTTATTTATCTTTTTGCTGGATTTTCCTGTTTTATCCTTAAAACTGCACCTTCCTAGGATGCTCCTCTCCCAATTCTTAATTGACTCTTTCCTCCATATAATTAATATCTCAGCTTAAATTCACCTCCTATCCAATAAAAAAGAAATCTCCTAGTCTTTTCAATTTTTTATATTTGTCAGTATCTGGTATTTCCTCACTTATTATCTTATCCTTCTCACATCTAGACATATAAGCTCCTTGATAATAAAGACATTGTCTGTCTTATTAACTTTTATATTTCTAGGGTGTAGGGCAGTGTTTGGTACATGGTAGGTATTCAGTAAATATTTACTGAATTACTGAATACCTTCATTCAAGGCACAATATTCTTTCCATATCCAGCTCTTTGTTATCCACTTACGAAATAAGCCAACGGGCTTGGCATGACTGCTTGTTAGCATTTATGCTAGAATCAAAGATGTGGTCACTTAATGTGAAAATAATAACCATTTTCAGTCTGTCCATGTTTACTGTCCATTTATCTTACAAGTTCCAGCCTAAATATTGCCTCCTTAGGGAAGCTCTTTAAGATCCTTTAGACTATATTCTCCATGTTGTTTTACTCATCATATCTGTAATTACTTGTTACATACTTATGGACCATAGTCTCCATGAGGGCATAGGTTATGTTTTTCTCAATCTCTTTATCTAGTACAGTGTCTAGCATGGAGCAGCAGTTCATTAGATGTTTGCAGGATTGAATGAAACTGACCTTGCTCACACTGGCATGGGGGCTAGTAAGTCTGAACCGCAACATATACTTTCTTACTGAGTGAATCTAAGTTCCAATTATGAAAGAAAATCGAACTGTCATGTTTGTGGGATGACTCTATGATATGAGACAAAAATGAACGCATAAAACCATGTATTGCTCTGGTAGCCTAACTTCCCCTTCTTTCATTAACCTAAATTAAGAATCTGATATTCAGACAAGTCATTTCAGAAAACCTGAGAAGGTTCAAACCACTATAACGGCCATATATGTGGATGGTTGACCAGATAAGTCTCTGCTTAAATTAAAACAGTGTCTTGTTTGGAACGCTGCAGGTTGCTAGAGAAATGGTAAAATGGTGACATCCTTTCAGGAGGAGAGATAAGAGGGATCAAAGTTAGCTTATGTGTGGCAAAGAAGATAATCCTCTATCACATTAAGGACTGATCTCTTTCAGTATGAAAGGAAACTAGCTCTGACAGATGTCAATACGTAGAAAAGTACCATCTCCTGCTTCTGTCATAAAGATAAACTGGAGCAAGTGCCTTAACTCTTGCTGCTGCTGCTGCTAAGTCGCTTCAGTCGTGTCCGACTCTGTGCAACCCCATAGACGGCAGCCCACCAGGCTCCGCTGTCCCTGGGATTCTCCGGGCAAGAACACTGGAGTAGATTACCATTTCCTTCTCCAAAGCATGAAAGTGAAAGGTTAAAGTGAAGTCACTCAGTCATGCCCAACTCCTAGTGACCCCATGGACTACAGCCCACCAGGCTCCTCCACCCATGGGATTTTCCAGACAAGAGTACTGGAGTGGGGTGCCATTGCCTTCTCCACTTAACTCTTGAGACCATTTGAACTCCGTGGCCCAGGTGGCAGAAACTACAATAAGAAAACTATTCAGTTCAGCTGATAGCCTGCCCTTTACTTACCTCTTCTTGATAACTGGCTGACTAATTACTTACACTAAGCACTTGTTATGAAACAGACAAATGTTTCTGAGTATAATATAGTAACTCTAGGCATAGGTAGTTATACTTTTTTTTTAAGTTTAAATTTTTATTTTTTAGTTTGTTTTGCTTTACAATACTGTATTCATTTTGCCATACATTGACATGAATCAGCCACAAGTATACCTGAGTTCCCAATCCCGACCNCAAAACGTATAAAGCACCACCCTGCAGGGGGCCTCCAGCCTAGTGAAAGATGACAGAGTAATCAGATAAACCAATAAGCATGGAGAATAATATAGGTGCTAGGAAGAAGAGAAAAGCAAGGTAAGAGGACACAGAGTGCGCGTGAGGGTAGGGGTTGACTAACGCAGATAATAAGGTCAAGGAAGGCCTTCCTGAGGAGGTGTCATTTGAGCAGAGACCTGAATACAAAGAAGAAAACCAAGGGAACAGTTGGGGCAGTAGCTTTAGGGTAAACTGAAGCTTTTCTATTGACATTTTGCTCAAGGCTAAAGCCTTGAATGCTGTAGGACAGTTTTCAGTAGGCATTCTGGAGGCCTTTCAGCCTGCCTCTGCATCTCTTTTGCTTGGGAAGTTTGAAATACCCAGGCTTTCACTTGTTCCACTCTAGACCAGGTACCTGGAAGAAAGTTATCCGGCATCCCAGTCACACGACCGAGTCCTATTTATTGTTGTTCTAATGTATTAAGCACTGGTATTACAGAGATGATAACGTATAGGTCGTCCCTCGAGAAGATCACAGTCATTTTCTTGGGGATAGGCCTGGGTTGTCTTAAGTCCTTTTGGCCAAAAGCCTTAGAACCACCTGGTTAAAAATATTTGATCCATTCCACTGCACATTTTCAAAGATTCATCACAGTTTCCTCAGAGTAGATGGTTTGTGACTTGGTAACAAATTTGGACATGATCTACCCATTTGAACTATGAAAACAGTTATTTTAAGGGTTAATTTTGCTCTTGTTTGCTGATTTTACATTTTCTGGGGTATCATTTCTAAGGAGTGAAATATACAGATCTTATATATACAGCTGAATGAGTCTTTCCAAATGCATAAACCTGTGTGTCTCACATCCCAATCAAGTTACACAGTATTTTCATCATCCCAGAATTTCCTTTCTAGTCTTTCTAGTTAGTTCCTCTCCAGTAGTGGTGGTGGTCAGTCACTCAGTCATGTCTATTTGCAGCCCCATGGACAAGCCTGCCAGGCTCCTCTGTCCATGGGATTTCCCAGGCAAGAATACTGGGGTGGGTCCCCATATCCTCCTCCAGGGAATCTTCCCCACCCAGAGACTGAACCTGCACCTCTTACTTGACAGCTGGATTCTTTACCACTGAGCTACCTGGGAAGCCCAATTCTGATCATTTTCACCGTGCTGTAGTTTTGCCTATTTTTGAAGTTTATAATAGAATCACACAGGATGCACTCTCCTCTCTGCCTGGATTCTTTCACTCACCCTTAAGTCTGTGAAATTCATCCATGTTGTATGTATTAGCAATTCATCTCTTTTGATTGTTCAGTGGTATTCTATTTTATGAATATTCTTCAGTCCATTCACCTATTGATAAAAGTTCGAGTTGTTTCCATTTTGGGGCTATTATGAATAAAGCACCAATGAACATTTGTGAAAAAGTTTTTCTGTGGACATATGTTTTCATTTTTCTGGGGTTAAGTATCTAGGGATAGAAGTTACATCATAGGGTATGAAGGGATTAAGAATTTTAATATATATAAAATTTTGGCTCTGAAGCCAGACTATCTATTTATAACAGTATGAACCCACTTCTAAACCTTGACAGTCTTGATTCTGGCTAAAAAATCAGTGTATTAAGATAGTATAGCACAGTGGTTATGAGTAAGGTTTGCGGACTTGGTTTGCAAAGTTCACATCTTGACCCCATTGCTTAAAAGTTTTGAGGCCCTATAGTGTATTATTTCAGAAAAGGCAATGGCACCCCACTCCAGTACTCTTGTCTGGAAAATCCCATGGACAGAGGAGCCTGGTTAGGCTGCAGTCCATGGTGTCGCTAAGAGTTGGGCACGACTGAGCGACTTCACTTTCACTTTTCACTTTCATGCACTGGAGAAGGAAATGGCAACCTACTCCAGTGTTCTTGCCTGGAGAATCCCAGGGACAGAGGAGCCTAGTGGGCTGCCATCTATGGGGTCGCACAGAGTCAGACACGACTGAAGTGACTTAGCAGCAGTCGCAGCAGCAGTGTATTATTTAATGACCCTGGACCTGTATTCTTTATATGTAAAATACACTTGATTCATAGGATTGTGTAATGAGGATTCAATGAGACATTCTCTCTAAAGTAGTTAGTACAGTGCCTAGGCACTTCAGAAATTTTCAACAAATATTGACTTCAGGGTTGGGGGATCTAAAGCCTACCTTCACTTGCCTGAATGTTTCATTTAATATAACATCTAAATGAAAGGCAACCATACACCAAAAGGTATGTAATTAAATCACAATGAAAGACCAAACTTGGAACTTAATAAGAATCAAAATTTGACTTAAATGATTGGCCTTAAATAATAGTGCATAACTATTGATTAGGCTTCCCTGGTGATTCAGCAGTAAAGAATCTGCCTACCAATGCAGGAGACATGGGTTTGATCTCTGGGTCAGGAAGATCTGGAGAAGGAAATGGCAACCTACTCCAGTATTCTTGCCTGGGAAATCCCATGGACAGAGAAGCCTGGCAGGCTACAGTCCATGGGGTCACAAAACAGTTAGATGTGACTGAGCAACTAAACAATAGCAACAAAATAAAGTATGAATTAATTGTTCATCTTACCTTTCAGATAAACTCTATCCTCAGTAACACTGTATTTTCCTGTTAAATAATATTGGCATATGAAAGTGAAAGTGAAGGCACTCAGTCGTGTCTGATTCTTTGAGACCCCATGGACTGTAGCCTACCAGGCTCCTCCATCCATGGGATTTTCCAGGCAAGAGTACTGGAGTGGGTTGCCATTTCCTTCTCCAATATTGGTTTATATGTATATATATATATATATATATATATATATATGTACTTAATGTGTTCTCACTTTCTTGTAAACTGATAAACAGCTGATCTTGCAAAATATTAATATAAGGATCAATTCAGCAACATCATTAGGGACACTCAGACTCTGACATAAAGCTTGTTGAACTGTAACAAACATTTTTATGACTTGGCAATTACTGATTTATATATGCTTTACTTATCAATTTCAATAAAATCGATTTCCTGATTCTCTGCTGAATATAATTTTGGTCAGCTAGCATTAAGTCATAAAAAACACAAATGTACAAATATCAGGGAACTTTTCTTTCTTTTCAAGTGATTCTGCTAAGTTTGCCATATCAAGGTATCCAGCTGTTTGATTTCATAACTGCAGCAAATTCCAGAGCCACAACTCAAAACAGGTAATGATGACCTTTGATTTCATCTCCAAACTGAAACATTAATCGCTGATGCAGCTGTGGATTCTAACACAAGAGAAACTGAAAACCTAAAATGTTCCTGTTCTTCCTCAAGCTAAATCACTGAATAATATTGCTTGAGTTAGGAGTGGCTGTAATACTGGTATAACCTTAAATTCATTCTAAGGATAAGTTGAAAAGCTTTTTGAATTTTGTCCCTTTTTCCATTCTTTGAATGGACAAACCCCAAACTCAAACACTCATATTGAACAGAGAAGGCCCAAAGAGAAATATCAAATTTCTGATTTTCCCTAATGGCAATGCTGGTGTTATGAACTGAGAGTATTCTGCCTCAAACAAAGCCATAAGGGCCATGTTGGAAGCTGACATCTTTCTTTATGTCATCCTTAGAGGGTCAGAAAATGCACCCCCCATCCCAATCCCCTGTATCTTGGTAGTCCTCTGATTACATTCTGCAACTATAATATATGGATGTGTTGGAAATCACTATGTCCTTCAACTATCACATTCTGGCAAATGTCCTGAATTCCTGCAAACTAAAAAGCACTCAAAATTCTGGAGGAAAAAGACTTCAAATTAAATCACTCTGTATTCCACAAATGTTTGTACACGTTTTATGGGCTTATTGAACGTCTCAGTTCCTGAGTTCAGAGCACTCTTCTGGGTAGCTTCCTTGTGCTCTAACCCATCTGCTTACCTCTATTATAGTACTTAGCACACAGCTGTCAGTTTGAGTTTTTGCTAACATCCAAATCTCATGTCTCTCCCTGCTTAGTATCCTTCAGTGATTTCCTGCTGTTTCCAAGGTAACATCCAGACCCTTCTACTTTGGCCTCCAAAGGCCCTTCCTGTTTGGCTCTTGTTTATCTTTCTAGCATCATCTCCCGCCATCTTTTCCCTTTCATTTCCAGTGCGAGCCAACTGGCCTGCCTGTGGCTCCTGCAAGAAGCCACACTTGCATGTCTCAGTGCCCAGCATATGTATTTGCCTGCTGACTTAAATGCCTTTCCCTCAGCTCTGTTCAACTGGCCAATTCCCTTTAAAGAATCAAATCAAGTGACATTTTCTGCTACAATCATTTTTGGTTTTGCTCACGTATGAACAAGAGCGAAAACCTACGCAGAATGCAGGTGTGTCTCACTGCTCTCCCTAAGGTCCTACTGAATAACACTATCACGACACTTGTTACTTTCGAAGTAGTGGGATTTTCTCAGTAGTCTTGCCCACTACACTGTGAGCTTGTGGGAAACAGGGACACTATTTTATAAATTTCTGTATCCCTTACAGCCTGTCTCAGGGCCTGGCTCAAAGTGGGTGTTCAATAAATGTTTCTGAAACGAAAAGAAAAAAACCTTCTGAAGAAACAAACAAAAAACTTGAAATTCCAATTAACATGCTCATTTTTTTTTCAGTTCTTAACAGACATAGCTCTGACCTGTAAACCTTCGATGTGAATACAGTGTGAACACTCTGAGCCCACTTCATTCTCATCTGTGATCCTCTGGATAGTCCTGCTGTTTTCCTGCCTATTGGAAGGCAGTCCTGTGGAAGGCAGACCTCTGGCATTCTGTCAGTTCTGTGAAAAGCTATCCAGCCTCCTTTCCATGTTCTTTTTACCATCTCAATTTCCTGTTAGGGCCTGATTCCAAGACACTTATCCTTCCTCTGGGTATTGTGGGGACCTCCCCCTGCCTCTAAATCTCCCTTTCACCAACTCAAGTTACTTGTCTGGTCCCTTGACCACTGATTCCGCAGGCATGTGTAGCATGAACTCATCCTTTGCCCAGATTGCTTAATAATTTAAAGGTACTAATACATTAAAGTTTTATAAAAGCAAAACAAAAGCAAAATCAACAAAACAGAGACATACTGAATAGTGCCCAAAGTAGTATGTCTGGAGTCATAAAATGCTCAGGGTCCTAGGAGGATGGGGCATGAACCCACGTGAGTAGGAAGCACATGCAGTAGTCACTGCAGCCCAGGAACACCACGTCCTTAAATCTATAGGAAAAACTCTGTCCTTATATCCTCTGCTGGTAAACTGAATTTTAGGCCAATTTCCATGCAGTCTTTCCATGCAACCTTATGGGTTTTTCCCTCCACCAGGTTTCACTGGAGTTAATAAGGCCATATATCACTAGCAACATTTTTTTTTTCTTTCATAGACCCTAAACAGACTTCCCTGGTGGCTCGGATGGTAAAGTTTCCTTCTACAATGAGGGAGATCCAGGTTCGATCCCTGGGTCAGGAAGATACCCTGGAGAAGGAAATGACAACCCACTCTAGTACTATTACCTGGAAGATCCTGTGGACGGAGGAGCCTGATAGACTACAGTCCATGGGGTTGCAAAGAGTCGGACACGACTGAGTGATTTCACTCACTCACTCACAAACATCTTGTAGGGGGTAGGCCAGTATCCCTCTAGTAATCACAAACTCAAACAACAAGATGTGTTTAAACAGCTTCACAAATAGAATCCATCTGGAATGAAACAGCTGTTGACATTAATAACTTTGACAAATATAACTTTGTAACATAGGTCTTTCAACTGCTACTGACCCCAAAGAAGGTATCAAATAACATGCTGTCCTTATTGAATAATAATTTTCAATATGCTTTAAAGGTCTTCTCCCTCTCTTGGGCCACTGATGTTTTTGTGCTTTTGAAGAGTATTCAACGTGTCATGTTTTTACAATCCTTAAGTCACCTTATATTCATCTGCAAGCTCCACTGTGTCTCATGACTTGCTGCGGAGGTTCGCGTACTACTGACACGTCTCCTTTCATGTGTCTTGTTTAAAAAAAAGGAAAAGAAGCATGGATGCAGGACTTTTACAGTATCATTTTGAAATCTCTCATTATGTACTGTTACCATTTAAAAAATACCCAGAGGGATGGTACGGGGAGGGAGCTGGGAGGGGGGTTCAGGATGGGGAACACGTGTACAGCCGTGGTGGATTCATGTTGATGTATGGCAAAGCCAATACAATATTGTAAAGTAATTAGCCTCCAATTAAAATAAATAAATTTAAATTTAAAAAAGAAAATAAAAAAATACATCTATCCCTTGGTGGAGGGGTGATGGAGTCATTTGTAAAGTGTT
>SJYA01003547.1:0-33084 GCA_006410615.1 Neotragus moschatus | reverse complement strand
GGGCAGGAGGAGAAGGGGACGACCGAGGATTAGATGGCTGGATGGCATCACTGACTCGATGGGCGTGAGCCTGAGTGAACTGCGGGAGTTGGTGATGGAGAGGGAGGGCTGGCGTGCTGCGATTCATGGGGTCGCAGAGAGTCGGACATGACTGAGCGACTGAACTGAACTTTTATCAAGCCAGAAGCTTTTGGTGGATCAGTATTTAATGCTGAAGTTACTGCTCATTTTTCTGCTAAGTTGCTCCTAGTCCTGGTGTCTTTAGCTTACCCTGGGATCACTTTCTATGCAACATCAGCTTTTGTCAACAACTGGGCTTAACGAATCATTCAACCAGCATCTCTCAAGCACTATTACAATGCTTATTTCTGCAGCTTTGTGCAACACTTTGATCTAGGCTTTAGAGACAGACCTTATACAAATCCTGACTCTGCCTATTGCCAGTTGTGCAAAATGGAACAAATTCATACAAAGGTCTACCTTGAAGAGTTACTATAAAAATAAGAGGTAGCATATGTGAGCAGTCTTCCCTTGTGGCTCAGCTGGTAAAGAATCTTCCTGCAATGTGGGAGACCTGAGTTAGATCCCTGGGTTGGGAAGATCCCCTGGAGAAAGGAAAGGCTACCCGTTCCAGTATTCTGGCCCGGAGAATTCCATAGACTGTATAGCCCATGGGATCACAAAGAGTCGGACATGACTGAGCATATGTGAATATCTAGTAGAGACCTAATCGATGACTTTTGTAATTATGATGAGTCATGATTTTTTTTTGCCTGGACCCAGTTCTCAGTTAAGGTGCTTCCCTTGGAAATAAGAAGGAATGAGAATCTTCATGCAAAGACAAATGAAGTTGGACCCTTAACCTCACACCATATACAGAAATTAACTCAAAATGGATCAAAGACCTAAATGTAAGAGCTAAAACTGTAAAAATCTTAGAATAAAGTATAGGTGTAAATCTTCATGACCTTGGATTAGGCAGTGGTTTCTCATATGTGACCCCAAAGGGACAAGACACAAAAGAAAAAAAAATAAATTGAACTTTATTGAAAGTGAAGAACTTTCATTTCAAAGAACACCATCAGGAAAGTGAAGAGACAACCCACGGAATGAGAGAATATGTTTGTAAATCATATATGTGATAAGGAACTTGTATGCAGAATGCTGGGAAAAATCGAAGGCAGAAGGAGACGAGGGCGACAGAGGATGAGGTGGTTGGATGGCATCACCAATTCAATAGACATGAACTTGGGCAAACTCCAGGAGATGGTGAAGGACAGGGAAGCATGGCATGCTGTAGTCCATGGGGTTGTGAAGAGTCGGATGCAACTTGGTGACTGAACAACAAGGGACTGTGCGGGGAGCGGGAATAGGGAATTAATGGGTATGGGTTTCTTTCAGTATAAAGAAAATGATCTAAAATGGACTGTAGTGATGGACACACAACTCTGAGAATATACTAAAAGCCATTGTAATAGTTTGAATTGTGAACTGTATCTCAATAAAACTGTTAAAGAAAAAAGTAGAAGGAGAAAAGAACTATCCAGAACTGCCATGGCAGAGTTTACAAAGGGCAGGGGGTTCATCAGAGATCATAGAAGGTATCTCTGTGTGGGTGTGTATCCCCTGGCTGTGTATATGTACATGTGCTCAGATGTGTGTTTCAGGGTATTCTGGTCCTGGTCTGGCCCCAGGCAAAACTGTCACACAGGCAAAATTTTCCCCCAGCACTTTTCTAATTATCCCTCTGCCTGAATGTGAATAAAGGTTTAATTTACTCTCTCTTGAAATGATCTTTGCATTCCTATTGGGCATCAATTGATTCTGGATGAATGAATTTTTAAGAAAAGAATCTCAAGACAGCTTCCAGGCAGAAGTTTCAGGCAGTGGGATGGAGAGTGGTGGGCCCCTTCTGGGCTGGAGGTTGGCATAGATCTTACTCCTTGCAGGCAGGGCTATAGGAGGGTGGAGTTGCTCACATAGCCGTATGTGCCATATCCTGGCACTTTGGGACTTTACATGTGGTCAGCTAGTGTGAACTCGACATCGAATTGGGGACCCAGGGGTCCCAATTCCACAGGTAGGCCCGTCCCAGTGGGGAATGTGTTCTGTAAAAGGCTTCTCAAGTTGGCCTGTGCCTCATGCTGCTCTGACTGCCATCGCTGCTCCTTTGCAAGGGAGCTTCTTCGAGCAATTGGCCTAATCAAGTTTCTGCCCCCCTTTTAAGGCTTTGAAGAAGTGAAGTGTTAGTTGTTCAGTCATGTCTGACTCTTTGTCACCCTGTGGACAGTAGCCCTCTGTCCATGGGATTCTCCAGGTAAGACTACTGGAGTGGGTTGCCATGCCCTCCTCCAGGGGATCTTCCCAACCCAGGGATCAAACCCGTGTCTCCTATGTCTCCTACACTGGCAGATGGATTCTTTACCACTAGCGCCACNCAGTCATGTCTGACTCTTTGTCACCCTGTGGACAGTAGCCCTCTGTCCATGGGATTCTCCAGGTAAGACTACTGGAGTGGGTTGCCATGCCCTCCTCCAGGGGATCTTCCCAACCCAGGGATCAAACCCGTGTCTCCTATGTCTCCTACACTGGCAGATGGATTCTTTACCACTAGCGCCACCTGGGGAGGCTTTCAGTTCAGTCCCTCAGTCGTGTCCGACTTTGCAACCCCGTGGACTACAGCGTGCCAGGCTTCCCTGCCCTTCACCAACTCCTGGAGCTTGCTCAAACTCATGTCCATTGAGTCAGTGATGCCATCCAACCATCTCATCCTCTGTCATCCCCTTCTTCTCCTGCCTACAATCTTTCCCAGCATCAGGGTCTTTTACAATGAGTCAGCCCTTCTCATCAGATGGTCAAAGTATTGGAGTTTCAGCTTCACCATCAGTCCTTCCAATTAATATTCAGGGTTGATTTCCTTTAGGGTTGACTGGTTGGATCTCCTTGCAGGCTAAGGGACTCTCAAGAGTCTTCTCCAACACCACAGTTCAGAAGCATCAATTCTTTGGTGCTCAGCTTTCTTCATAGTCCAACTCTCACATCCATACATGACTACTGGAAGAACCGTAGCTTTGACTATATAGACTTTTGTCAGCAAAGTAATGTCTCTGTGTTTTAATGTCTCTGGGAAGGCTTTGGTCTGCCTCACGTGAGGAATATGCACAACGTGTGGGGAAGGGGGCTAAAGCTGGACTATATGGCAGCTGCAATGCTGTGTGGGCCATTCTTTAAGGTGGTGGGCATGGTTGTTGCTCCAGACTTTCCATCTTATTCCTGGTTAAGTTTTTGTAATCAAAGTGGAACACACCCATGTAAAGAAATAACAGAGCCCTGCCAGAATCCCACCAAAGTCCCCTTTCTGGAAGGGCAGCCAACTTTAGTTCTTTTCTTCCTGTACCTACCCTCATTTCTCTAAATAAACACTTCTTTTATTCCTACATTTACCAATTTGGGGATATTATCTGTTGACTTCCTGCTAAGCTAGCTGAGAATTTATCACCATTATATGGTTATGTCACCATTTTTTCATCCGTTTATTGGTCAATCTAGTAATTTATGCAATATACTAACACTTTTTATGTTTTTTGTCCCATTAATTATCATCTGCATCTTTTGAATATCCACTTGGTAAGATGAGATATTGGCTCCTTTTCCCTCCTCCTCAGCTCTCTTCCCCACTGACCCCTCTCACCAGGTAGTATTTTGGTACAATACCTGGTCCCTATTTTTTTCTTTTAATTTAATTTCTGTATTTTAATTGGTGGCTAATTATTTTACAATATTGTGGTGGGTTTTGCCATACATTGACATGGCGTTGTCTTCAAAAGCTGAAGATATGAAAGATGAAATTGATTTGTATTGAGCATTTGCTATGTGCCAGGAACTATGGGTGCATCATCACATTTAATCCTCATAGTAACTCTGAAAGGGGAAATATCATAATGATAGTCTTATGCATGAAAAAAACTGACCAGACCATGCATCTGGAAGGAGGCCAAGCTGAGATTTAAACCAAAGTTGGATTCCAAAATCCCTACTTTTTTCCAGAGCTCCATGTATTCTTCAGCTTCAGTTTCATTTGCAGCTTTTCCAGTTTCCTTTGTGTGGCCAAAACTTGGACTGGAAGTCTTCATCTATTTTTGGAACCCCACAGTGATTCTGGCTTGTTCACTGATGCTGCACTCTCTTCCAGAGGGAAAAGGAAAGGGCAGCTTGAGAGGGAGCAGAAGGCAAATGAACATCCCTGTAGTGGGTTTGGGGTAAGTGGGTCATATGGTTCAGTCACATGCCTGGCAGGCCTCACTCGACCTGGTATCCCATGCCTTTGGAAGCTAGCGCAGTAGTCCCAGGTAGCCCCTGAGGTGACACAGGGAATTATTTTACAGCATCACCAGGGCTCTTCCAGCCAGTAGGCTGTCTTTGATACAAGAAGAAAATACAGAATTTTGAAAGTTGTAGCTGACTCAGATCACTGCTGTGGCGTTGCGGTCATAGACACATGTGGGAAACTCCCAAATTGACTTTCCCACAGAGCTGTTTTGGAGTAGGGGACAGAAAGAGGTGGGGGTGGAGAATGTATTTTAGTTATTTATTTGATTAGTATTTGTTTAATCGTTGGACCATTTCAATCAGAGGCACTGAGTGGGATTTCTCCAAGGGTCACTTCCGGGCATATGGAAGAGTCGAGAGGTCAAGAGGCCCTGGCTCAGTTTTCCATACTGGGAAAGAGAGGCTATAACAACATAAAACAGACAACCCCAGATTGCTCCTATTGGTCTTGAGGCTGCTGTCATAAAGAAACATTTGGACATCTGTGCCCACCCACTTTCCCCCAACCCAGGTCCCCCAGGATTTCTTCGTGTCTGTTGGCATTCCAGCCACTCACCCCATTTTGGAGTCATCTTGATTCTTCCCTCGTCCTGCCCTTTGCCAACCCATTTCCTTCACCCTAGCCACCCCCCTCCCCCTGCCGTCACACACACACACAGAGGAAGCCCCAGTCTGTTGATTTGCAGTGTCTTACACATTCATTCTTTCTCCTCTCTTCTTAGTTACCCTCTACCTTAGGCCTAGACTGTCAGTTTCTTCAGCCATTTTCTGAGCTTCCAATTACACTTCCCACCCTACTGGCCAGGCCCAGTCCATCTTGTTACCACTGATGGGTGGATCTTCCTACAGGACAGTTTTCTGAGACCTGTTCAGACTTTCCCAAGGCTTCTCTGCTGCATCCAGCATAAAATCCAAATGCCTCAGTTTGACATAGAAGGCCCCGTGCTCTCTGTCGTCAGCCTTAATTTCCAAGCTTAGTTCTTGACACTTCCCTACTGGACTGAGATTGTCTTGAAGATAAAGAACATGTCTGGTTCAATTCTTGGACCCTGACAGCACAGCAGGATGCCTAGGACCTCATGGGGATAAGGACTTGTTTGCTGAAGAAATGACATAACAAATGAGGTGAAGACTCATTTTGTTAAATAGCTGTCCTGGGCTTCTGTCACTGACTAGTTGGGTGACCTTGAATAAGTCCTTTCCTCTCTCTGGGCTTCTTGTCCCCAACAGCACTCCCAAACTTGTGGCTCTTTGGCCCTAAAGGCCTGCAGAACTGCTTTGCTAGTTGGTACATTAAAATTATTTTAATTGCCTTTTTGTAAGGCAAGTGGGCTCTAGTTCCCCACCCCTCCCCCATTTTCTTACCCCCCCCCTTCATTTTCCTTAGCTGCTTGGAGTCTAAAGGCATTTACATTTGTGACCCTTGAATGAGGTGGTGGTTATGCACCTTTCAACTCTGGCAAGGCCAGGATTCTCTGTTTGACCTGCTTTGAAATGAAAATTGCAAGTGCTTTGCTTAAGTGGTTTCCAATGTCATCTCACAGGCAGTAGTCAGGCCTGACTGGCTCCGCCTTCCCAAAACAGGCCACCAAAGAACAATGGTGTGTGCCCTTAGTATTCTGATTTTGACAGCCAGTTGCAGGGGGAGATGTTATTCCATTGAAAGTGACTGTCTTCACAGAACCCAGCACAAGTGGGACCCATTTACAATCTAGAAAGGACCAAGCACAGCATGCCCATTGGCAACCAGCTGGGCATACATACACAGGGAGCATTGGTTGCAGGCACAAAGTATGAATTTAGCCTAGGTTGGCTGGCAGGATCCTTTCCAGGACAAAGTGCTGAATGCGGAGTGTGTGCTAGCAAGCCAGGCTCTCGATCTCCGCCTGGCTCTCAGTGGCCTGGTCTACACTGAGACTCCACAGAGAAGTACAGAGTGGGCAAAGAAGGTCAGGGACGGCATTCTCACCACTGGGTGTTTGCTTTAGCTGGTCCCAAGGGCCACATGAGCTGAAAACCTATCTGGTCAAAGGCTGACAAGGCTCGGCTTACCTGGAGATGCCAGACCAACACAGCGGCTGCTGGGAGGCACTCGCCCAACCTGGACGGCAGCTGAGCCCCGTACATTTGGGCAGCATCTGGGTGAAAGGTACTGGGAGCTGGGCAAGGGGCTGGTGTGGGTATATATGTGTCCATCAGTGGGCACAGTCACTGAGTAAAAATGGAAATTCTGATGGCCCGTGGTGCCAAATGGCTGCAGTGACTTGGGGGTATGTATAGCCCGACTGCCCCTAAACTCAATGTGGAAAATCTAAAGGGACTATCCAGTTAGGGGGCACATATGGTGAAACCACCCTGTATGTAGTAGTTATAGGCATCTGGAATGAGGACAGGGAGGATGAGGGAGGCAGAGGAGAGAAGAGGAAGTGTTTCTGACTAAGCTGCTTCACGTGTCTGGGACAACCCTAGGGAGCTTCCTGGGATGAAGAAGATTGACTGTGGTTTTGCTTCCCTGTTTCTGCCCTTTCCTGCTTAGCAGCTTCTGAACTCAGGGAGGTGAATCCCTAGTACTGTTTTTCAAAGGCATATAAAATGGAGTAAGTAAACTTTCCAAAGAAACTTCGTTTAAAATGTATTTTATTGACATATAGTTGATTTACAATGCTGTGTTACTTTCTAGTGTACAGCAGTGTGATTCAGTTACACGTATATATCTATTCTTTTTCTTATTCTTTTCCATTATGATTTATCACAGGATATTGAATATAGTTCCCTGTGCTGTATAGTAGGACCTTGTTTATCCATTCTATATATCATAGTTTGCATCTGCTACCAAAGAAACTTTATGGAACACATTTCAAAGTCCTAGAGAAATAGTTTTAAATTATTTTTTAGTGTCGGTTTCTTTTGCATGACTGCACCCAACTCACGTCAGGAAGGCACTGGATGAGACATATAAGACTGTCTCATGTGCAGAGGGGTGGGAAGGGGTGGGAACACCTACTTGGGGAAGTATAAGATTGCACAGCCATTGAAGGGCTGGAGAGGCTGCTGGCTGGGGATTGGCTGCAGCAGGACCAAAGACCATGCACACAGGGGGATGTGATGTGGCAGGTGGTATGACTGTGGCTGTATGGTGTATTACATACATGTTTCTGACATGACCGGGAAACCTAGCTGTAGTTGTTGTGTGTGGATTTGTAGCTTGCTGGTTGAAACCAGCAAACATAGGGAATGCCGGAGAGCCCCAGTGTCAGCTAGATAGGCGTAAAGCCACATGTTCTCACCTAATTTTCCCACAGTCCCCGGGCCCTGTGTCTGACAGCACAGTTGTGGCATTGTTGGCACACCTAGCTACCCCAGGTGCCCTAGAAAGCCAGCTCTTTCTGCCTAGAAGGTAAAGAGGATAAGGCGAGGCTCTTGGTTACAAAACCATACCTGTGCCTCGTCTTCAGCCAGGGGCCTTGTCATCATCACACAGTGAGGCTTCTTGCTGAAATGCAATCTCCTTCTGAGATGGGAGCCACTGAGGGGACTCTGTGGTGGTTGTTCTCTATCTTTTGAATACTAGGGGGTCAGGGCAGCCAAGCCCTGGTCTGGGCTCTGCAGCAGCTTCCTGTACAATGCCCAAGCCCTGCATCCTCTCCTACCATTATGACGAGTTCTCACCCACTTAGGGGGATTTGAGGTGGAGACGATGGTCCTGTAGTTGGTGAGCATTTGAGTCTTCACCCCCATGGCTGCTAACTGACCGGCCAAGCTTGCCGTGGTCATGTGGCTTCCATGTTGGGGGGGGGGGGAGTTAGTCTGAATGAGCCAAACTTGTCCTGTCCTTAGTGGTAGGAATTTTTGCCGGGGGGCAGGCGCTGGGGGTCCCTGAGCAGGGAAGGCAGACTGGTCTGTATGCAGAGCCATCCTCCCCACACCACCCTTGGCAGGTAGCAGAGCTGAGAGCTGTGGTGTGACCAAGCATAATGCATGTCTCCTCACATGGTCAAATAAAACGACCAGACTAAAAGTATCTTCAAGCCATATTAGGCCTCCTGGCTGCTGGCTTGTGACCAATGTGAGAAGTAAAAGTTAGTTGTGCATCACTAATACTTTGGGCCTGGCAAGATCTTTCCTTATCTTCCAAACCTGGCTTAACTAGCATGTCTGTGACACTTTCTCTGACTTCCCTCCTTTGGCCAAATGAATTCTTCTCTCTCTGATCCCTTAGAACCTCTATTGTAGCATATCACACCATTAATTCATTAACTCATTCATTCAAGGGCTATCCTGGGGTTACAGAGATGAATAAATAAAAGATCCCTGCCATTGAGGAGCAACTAGTCCAGTTAAGAGACAGATGGGAGAGCAAACAGCAACTGTCAAATGTGTAAAGGCTCAGAGCTCTGTGAATGAGGTTCCCTCTGTGTGTGTAAAATCTGAGAAAGGCAGGCTTCAGGTGAGAGGAGGTAGCTTGGCCAGTTCCTGGTAGGAAAATCAAGTAAAGCAAGCTGAGGTGGGGGCAAGGCCATTCTTAGCCCAGGGTAGCCCCTGAGCAGACACTTGGCATTATAGCTCTGGAAGGCCAGCTCAGGCCCTGGTAAGTAGCTCTGTGACAGGTAGGTAAGGAGTTAGGGGGACTGGGAGTGGCAGGAATAAGGTGGATCATTTAGGGCCTCCTGGGCTGTGCTGCAGATCTTGGCCTTTACTCCAGAGGTGGTGGGGAACCAGGGAAGGGCTTGGAGCAGGGGCGTGACCAATCTGACTTTGCTTTAGAAGGCCCCCACTGGAGCCTGATGGGGTAGGGGTGGGGAAACAGATTGAAGACAGGGAGGCCAGCCGGGGAGCGGCATCCCCAGTGCCTGGGCTTGCTCGCTTCATGCTTGCTCAACTAGAGAGTGCACGAGTGAGGCAAGGAGGGAGGATGCGCAGCTCTGGGCTGGCTTTCACAGGCATCCATGTGGGTGTCTTACAGGCATCTGAAACTTACAGTGTTCAAAGCCAAACTCCAGACTGTTCCCCACAAACCTGCTGCTCCTACAGTTTGGCCCATCTCAACTACGGCATCCCCAACTTTCCAGTTGCTCAGGATGCAAACCCCAAAGTTGTTATTGACTTCTCTCTCTCTCCATTCCCATCTCTGCTTTTACCTTATCATGTTACTTCCACCTTCACAGTATCCAGAATTGAATCACTTGTTACCGCTGTGTGCCACTATCATCTGTCACCTAGATATTAGCACAGCCTCCTACTAGGTCTCCCTGGTAGATAAAGTTATTGGATCCTCTACATCGACTCTTGACACAGCAGTCAGCGTGATCCTGATGAAACATGTCAGGTCATGTCTCGCCTCGGCTCAAAACTCTCTAATGGGTCTCTACTTCAGACTAAAAGCCGAAGTCCTTACAATGACCCACAAGGCCCTGCGTGATCTGTCCCTCCATGAGCTGTCTTATCTCATGTCTTACCGCCATCCCCCCCACCCCTTACTCACTCTGCTCTAGCCACACTGGCCTCCTTACTATTCCCCCACAGCTTCAAGATCTTGGCATTTGCTGTTCTCTCTTCCTGGAATTCTTTCCCTCCAGATATCTGTGGGGTGTACTCCCTCACTTCTTTAAGATCTCTGTTCACATGCCACCTTCTCAATAAATTATTTGATCATCCTCTTATAGAAAAGAATCCTCAGCTCTGCTGGCCTCCTGAATCCCTTTATTGTTTAATTTTCCCCAAAATCAGACATCACCTTCTAATTTAGGTGCCTGTCACATAGCAGGCATCGAATGAGGACTTACTGAATAAACAAGTAAACTGAGGGGATCAGTGAAGTTGCCTTGGGCCATCTTTGGACCTTGTGACCTGGGGTTCACAGGAGCAGGTTGTGTAGGGGAAGCAGAGAACACACTGGTCCATAGAAGTTCACAGGTCTCGCCAGGGTGACCTTGGGCAAGACCCTTCTGCTCCATGATCCTTAGTTTGCTCTTTGATAAAGTGAGGGATCTGGTATGATGATCTCTAAAGGAGTAAACTGAGGGCCTGGCCAGCTGGGTTTGCGACTCAGGCCCCTTGAACACAAGGGCAGAGGTCCTCACCCCAGCCATTCTCTTTTGCTTTCTTGATCTCTTCCAATGTGCCCTCTTATTTTCAATCAACATCTATAAAGAAACCATGGTAAAGCTGGTCATATAATGATAGGGGAGAGGTGACTGCGCATCAGCCACATTCAGTCAAGACAGCAGTGGCCCATGAAGGGTACCTGGCTCTGACCTAAAGGCCTGGTGCAGGGGAGAAGTCTGGCAGAGACCAGTAGTTGGGAGGATGTCCTACTCCACTTTCCAGAGCAAAAGCTTCTATCACACCTACCACTCAGGTGGGCCCATCACTGGAGCAATGGCATCTCCTCTCCTAAACTAAATTCTTCCACCTAGTCTAGTTGGGGCCTAGTATTTTGCAAACATTTCTTAAAATTTACCAGAGGGATGGTACGGGGAGGGAGGTGGGAGGGGGGTTCAGGATGGGGAACACATGTACACCTGTGGCAGATTCATGTTGATGTATGGCAAAACAAATACAATATTGTAAAGTAATTAGCCTCCAATTAAATAAATTTAAATTAAAAAAATTTAATCGTTGCAATAACAATATGAAGCAGGCATTCTTCGACCCATTTTCCAGAAGAGTACACTGAGTCTTGGAGGGATTAAGGAATTTGCCCAAGCTCCCAAGGAACCTCTCATCCTTCTACAGGAATCACTTGGAAATCTGCTGACCAAGGTCTAGGAGGCTCATCTGTGTAGCTGGAGCTGTGGGAGAAGCAGGAGGGAGGATTCTTCATTCTTCCTTCTGCTCCTTCTAGGACATAGGTGGAGCCCATGGAATGGAAAACAGGCCAGCCCAGATGGAAGTCATCACTCTCCCGCTGGCTTCCTGGAGGCTGGGGAGAAGGGAGTCACCATCCTTGCCTAGCCCTGCCAGAAATCTGGGTGTCCTGAGAGTATGAGGCTAGTGAACTGCAGGGACGATGTGTGTGGGGTACTCCATGTGATAAACTATTTTCCTTTCTCATTCCAAAGATCAGAGAGCACTTGGTGAGCAGTTCTTTGTTCCAATGGAAACAGAAAACCAGAAAAGCCCAGTGGGAGTTAGCCAAACTTTCCTTTGTCCTCTTGGGCTGGGAGGATGAATGGGAGGACCATGCAAGGGGGTGGGGCAAGTCCCCCATAAGGGCAACAATTCTGTAGAAGGGGATCCAGAACAGAACTCTAGCCAAAAAAAAAAGATCCATAAAGAGCTAAGTACACACTAGTGAGGAGGCCTTGCAGGCTCCTTCATGCAGTCTCACTCCATGTGCTTTGGCTAAGTCAGACAGCCCCCGGCAAGAGGCCGGGACTCCAGAGACACAGCTAGTGCTTTCCTGGCCTATGGAGTACCAAAGGCACCTCCATGACCACTCTTCTGCATGAATCCTCTGAGCTCCCTGGCTGGGTCTGTTTCCTGCCCCTTCCCCACATCATGCTCCCACCAAGAATAATAAGGACTCAAATTTGTCAAGGTCATTCAAAGTTTGCCAAGTACTTCCCCATATAATAGCTCCTAAGGAGGCAGGGGAGTCTACTGGTTAAGAACACAGGCTCTGGGCCCAGACTGCCTGGCTCTGCTGTGTGATCTAGCCTTGTACCTAGGTTTTCTCATCTGCAAAATGGAAATGATCACAGGTCTACACCTTAAGGTTGTTTTCAGATTAAATGAGCTAATGTTTAAGCTCCCTTAAAGGAAAGATCGTTCTGTCTTTTATTCACTACTCTATCCATAGTGCCTAAACAGTGTGTGGTACCTGGTAGAGACATGGCAAATATTTATTGAATATATATGAAGTGCTTGGAATGGGAACTGGCACTTAGTAAGCACAGCAAATGTTAGTTGCGGTTATCTTTCACACTCTCACAACAATTACAAGAGGAGCACTCAGTTTCATGCATGTCAGTTTCCTTCCTCCATAAAGTTCAGGTTCAGAGTCAAGGCACTGTTGACTGGGAAAAAAAGAAAGGCACAACCTAAAAGTTGAGAGTTATGTTTTGTTCAGCAGACATTCTGAGGACTTCAAACCCAGACACAGCATCTCAGATGACACTGAGAAACTGTTCCTAAGAGGCAAGTAGGGGAGCCAGGATATATAGGAGTTTTTGCAACAAAAGACCAGGTAGTTGGAACATCAAAAGATTACTGTTAATAAAAGAAAACCAGATATCTCAAGTTAGGGAATTTGGTGCTTTTCTATGTATGGGAAGATACAAGAGTCTGGACTCACTGAAATCGTACCTTTGATATGCTCCTCAACTATCTGGGGCCAGTATCCTGTGCTTTTTCATCTTGAGTCTCCTCAGGGTGCACTGTCAGGGCGACTGCAGCAGTTGACTGCTACATGGCAGGCATTCTGTTTCTATCCTGAGTTCCCTTAGGGTTGTGTTATAGCTGCCGGGGCAGCTGTAATGTGGTGGCACGAAGGCTGCGGCACCTTTTGTTTACTGATATGGCACGCAACGTTTTAGTTCATAGCACCAAAGACAGGCAACAGATTGAAAACTGACAGAGAGAGTTTGGGCCACAGAGGATTAGGAATGCAGCCCTCAAATCTGAATAATAGCATCCAGCCACACATTCATTTGTTCACTTGTCCTTTCCGCAGATATTTCTTGAATACCCCCATGGTCCAGGCCCTGAGCTGTGAGCTGGGGATATACTGATGACAAGACAGACAAGGATTCTGTGTTTGAGGAGCTGAGATTCTGGTGGCAGGAGACAGGCAAAAGAAAGAAAAGACAAATGATTTCAGATAGTAATAAGTGCTGTGAAGAACATAAAGCAGTATAATGATATGGAGAGTGGCTGAGGTGTCTCTCTAAGGGGGTTGAGAAAGGGACATAGGAGCTTTCCTGGGAATTCTTGGCCTCGGGTCAAAGGCCCTTGCCTTGTGTTGGTCAGCACTACCTCATCCTGAGAGTATTTATATGCCATCTGCCCAAGGCAGGAGTCAGCTGCTAAGTGTAGCTCTCAGGGGTCTGTGTATGTGGTTTTAGGTGTGAGGGGCTGGAAAGAGGGTGCTGCGAACATATGGTACCTGCATAAAAAGGTGCTAGCATTAGTAATCCTCTGGCAAAAGCTGTTGGCCGCTTAGGGAAATGGTGGTAGAAGCCTGAGAGCATCCTCTGAGGTCCTTCTTGCACTCCCAGAGAGGAGGTGTCACGCTCGTGCTCCTTTGTGGTGCCCTGTCATGTGTGCACACACCACCTCAACTTCAAGACAGCCCAGGCACTGTCTCCACCATTACAGCCCTTGTCACCCTTGAGTGCCCTTATTCATTACATGTTTAGGCATCTCCAGAGCCTGGTACAGAACTGATGCCTAATAAATACTTAGAGAATGAAAGAATAGATGTTGACTGCTTTCCTTCTGCTCCCTTAACTGACTGGCTCATTCTCACTGACATATCAAGACTCAGCTCACACGATCATCTTATTTCCTTGCATATTACCAGCAGAGCTCTTGCTCATCCTCTAATTCTTCTGTGAAGCTTTCCTTGACCTCCCCAGGCAGGGTTGGCCCCTACCACCCCTGAGCACTCTAGCACATTCTGTTTCACCTGCATCATAGCCCTGATTGCTCTAGGGGTACTATTTGCTACTGCTCAGTCATGTCCCCTAACCTGAATTTTTCTCAGTGGCAAGGAGTGTGTTTCCGTTATCTCCACATCCCCAGCAGCAGCCCCTAGAGGGCGCTCAATAAATATTAGTGAAATTGATGGAAAAAACAGATGAATTGTCAATTTTGCTTTGTGCTAGGTAGTGATATGCTGGAGCTGGCTTGGGCTTCTTGTGGCTCATGAAAGCTGATTGTTCAATATTTAGGAAGTCTATGAAACAATTGTTAAACACAGCCATCGTTAAAAATTAAATTATAAGAGAAAACGAAAAATAAGCCAAGAATGAGGGACATTCTACCAAATAAATGACCAACTAAATGCAATATGGGATCCTGGATTGGATCCTAGAACAGAGAAAGGACTTTTGTGGAAAAATTGGTTAAATCCAAATAAGCTTTATACTTTAGTCAAGAATATTGTAGCAAGCTTAATTTTTCAGTTTTGATACCGTTTTATAATTATATAAGATGTCAACATAAGGGAAGATTGTGTGAAGGATATAGGGGAGTTCTCTGTACTGCTTTTGCAACTCTTCTGTGAGTCTAAAATTATCTCAAAATAAAAAATTAACTGTTGAACAAAAATATTAAATTATATAAACCTTCAGTTAAATAAATTATGTTAAAAATAATAAATACTTAAAATTCACCAGCTCTTAGTTATTTTACTATGATCTGTGCTCTTGAGCTGATTCACATCTACTGCGTCTGAATGGTGTACTACCGAACATCCTTTCCCACTCTGAGTTTGGTGATGTCACATAGGTTGCTTGAAATAGGCCACAATGGGAGTATTTATAACATGAAAATCTGAGAATGCTGCAAATGAGGGTTTAGATTCTTGTTTTGTTCACTGTACTCTAGCCTTGAGAAAGTGATGGAGAAAATGTACATTAAACTTAAAAGAGTGTTATGTTTATAGCCCTAACATCCTCATCTCATCCTCAGAAATGTTGTCTATCTTCATGAATAACACCAAAAAAAAAATGGAAGAAATATGCTTCCAGTACATGGAAATTATTATCTGATTCAGAAAGGAGTTGTTTGAATCACTGATTAATCTGTCAAGTTCTGACACTTCTTCATGGTTTAACTTTCTTCTTTCTCATTAACATAAAGGAAAATATCAGCCACCATTCAAGTAGAAATTACACTCTTCTTTTGCAGCTGTAAAATGGCTATGGATATAAGAGTTCAGCAAAATTAATGAATGCATTATAAAAAATGTAACTGGTTATATGGAATTTGCAATAGAGTAGTATTTCATTGTTATTCATAAATTGTGCATTTCACTTCTTACAAAAGAAGTAATTTATGTATATATATGTGCATTTTTTTTTACAAGCCAATGCTTAAATATTTACCAGAATACCACTTGTCCTAAGTATCAAATGCATCATTGGAAAGAGAAGAACATTGCCAGGTACCTTCTCTGTGCCAAGCTGTACTATTTTTTTTACGTTCATGATATTAGTTGCCCTTCACCTCAACTCTGTGAAGTGTAAGTATTATGGACATCATTTGTGAGGATGAGATGAGGATATTAGGGCTCAGAGAAGTTAATTGATTGGACCAAGGTCAAGTAATTTCTATATAGTGGAGTCAGGATTAAACCCTACATCTGAATTCAGAGCCAGTTGTAATAGTTTCCTATTGCTGCTATAACAAATTACCACAAATTTACTTAAAGAACAGAAATGTATTATCTTACAGTTCTGGAAGTTAGATGTCAAAAATGGGTCTCATTGGACTAAAATGAAGGTGTTGGCAAAGCTGCATTCCCTCTGGAGCTTCTAGGGGAGGATCTGTTTACTTGCCTTTCCTAGCTTCCAGACACTACTTGCATTCCTTGGTCTTCATCCCCTTCTTCCATCTTTGAAACCAGTATCTCTCTGACCCCCACTTCTGCTGTCACATCTCCTTCTCTAACTCTCTCTTGGCCCTCTCTTTCACTTTATAAGGACCTTTGTGATACATTATGCCCACCTACGACGTGTGAAAGAGTCTCTCCATCTTGAGGTCAGATGACTAGCAACCTTAACTCTGTCTGCAAACCTTATTTCTGAACTTTGCTCTTTAACCTAACGTATTCATCGGTTCCAGTGACTTAGGGCATGAACATATTTTGGGAGGGGCACAATTTTGCCTACCACCCTTGTGCTTTTTCCATGATGCTTAACTACCTTGCCTCTTGTTTTAGTGGTTACATAATCTGATACGAGGCCAATAGTATTTTCCTTGACACTTGCATGCCACATGTTCTTATGCCCTCCACTTTGGGGTAAAATGCCTTCATTCCTTCAGATAAGTTCCCAGCTGCCAGAGAGCCCTGTGGGAGAATGGTTTCTAATCCTTTAGCTTTTAATATTGGACATATATTTTACCTTGGCTCTTACTAAAGTGTTTTTTAAATAGTTTCCAGGATTTTGTGGATTGCTGGCTTTTTCAAAGCTCCATGCATTTTTTTCCCTTTCCCCAGTGTTTGTATGGGACCAGAGCCCCCTTCCCTATATGGTAGGTCTCATTGTACTGTGGTTTATCCAGTCCCACCTTCTGAACCTGTTTTTAGTCACCAGACAGGATCATGCATTACTTATTTGCACTTCTCATACATTTTTACACTGCTGTATTCTAGAAAAGGCCCTGGACTTAACTAAAGTGGCTTTTCCCAGGCCTACTGATGAGGCATCTGTCTGTCTGTGTTTAATATTACTCTCTGACTGGCTTTCAGAATCAAACTTTCTAAGTAGTAGTTCCCATCTTCCTTTGTTTCCTCCACTCTGGGATTCCTGATTTAGGTGGTCATGAGAAACCTCCTCCATTGAGACTAACCAGAGACCAGAGGTTGCCCTTCCCCCTAAGAATCCTTCATAACAACCAGACACACCTCTTCGCTGCCTCTCAGTCCTGACTACAACCTTCTTGGTTCACCTGTCTATCCTTTCCAAAAACTTTGTGCTCTTCCCTTCTGCCTATCAGATTCACACTCACACTTTGGAGCCCGGTCTGAATCTGACCACTTTGAGGGAAACTTTCCAGGTCATACCAGCCCAAGGAGCTCACATCCTTGTCTGAGCACTTCCAGAACTTCCTGTCAGTAAGCCTTTCAACAATGTATCATCTGTCATTATGGACAGGTTGCAGACTGGTGGCTGATGGGCTGAATATGTTTAGTTTGGTCTCTATGTGGTTTGTTTCTTTTCTAAATTATTTGCTAACAAGTCACAATTACTAATCTTTCCATTCAATCTCGATTTCTGTCTTCCTTTAGAAACAGAGAAATCTGGTAGCACTAGCCCTGCATCCGCACAGGGTGGGGGTTAGCTGGATTGGGATGGCAACTTGCCCGTTAGGTGGGCCTCTTGCTCTCTACTTTGTCATAGTCCCCACCCCTTATGATGATGATACTACTCCAGCCGCCTTTACTTATTTATAGTACTTGCCTGGCTCTTAAAGGCATATGGAAATTCTGAAATATTCCACACTGATCTAAACGTCCAACTACATTATAGTCTGTTGAAGGAAAGAAGCTTTATTTTGAATTTTTCCACCTCATGCGAAGAGTTGACTCATTGGAAAAGACTCTGATGCTGGGAGGGATTGGGGGCAGGAGGAGAAGGGGGCGACAGAGGATGAGATGGCTGGATGGCATCACTGAGTCTGAGTGAACTCCGGGAGTTGGTGATGGACAGGGAGGCCTGGCGTGCTGTGATTCATGGGGTCGCAAAGAGTCGGACACGACTGAGCGACTGAACTGAACTGAACTGTGTCTCGCATGCAGCTCTGTACATAGTAGATGCCCGATAAGTATTGGGAAAATAAAGAATTTCCTGAATCATCCTCTAGATGACTCTATAATGTGTAAAAATTTAATTTTACTACAAGGTAAAACTTTATAAATGTACCATCTGTTGAGAAAGTACCATATACCTGATACATAATCGATGCTCTGAACAACAGAGAAGGTACCTGAGGCTCAGAAGGCCTCTATACAGTAGGGCTGGGGCTGGAGATCTGGTAGTTTCTGGGGTAATGGTAAATTCCTATTCTTGATGAGGAAGCTTTCCTAAATGTCAGTGCTGGAAGCAGAGAGGAACTGCCCCCTGAGACTTTCTGGTAATGTTTGTCCACAAGCTCTCAGAGTTGTGGACAAAGCTTTGGATAGAGATTAAGCATTTATTCAATTTCCTTTCTGTGCTGGGCATTTATGAAGTAACTCTGTACTTACTCTTGGACTACCAGGAATTCTGAGCATACTGGGTAGCCCAGGATGATGACTGAAAAGATATGGGAAATACAGCTAGATTGAATCTAAATGTTGATGGGATTTGGAGCCCATTTGGTGAGTCACATTCAACTGAGAGATGTGTCTGCTGGTTTCCTTGCCCATATGTGCACAGAGATTATGCTATATTCCCTCATGCTGTCATTGGTGGTACTGACGTGTGGTGTGGGATGGGAAAACATGCAGAAATAATACATGTTTCATTGCACAGCAGCAAGCAGAAAGGAATGTGAGAATACTGTAGACTCCCACTGGGACAGAAATCTGGTGTCATGTGTTACTGAACAGCTGCAGGAAAATTTGTGTGGACCCTTGGAGGCAGCGAGGTGGGTTCACCAGACGTTGGTTCTGAGTAACTTTTGAGAGCAAAGAGGTTGTACAGGAAACAGACATGGCACATCTAGAAGCTTGACCTTGGAGCCTTCATCTGCTTTCTTTGCCACCCCGTCCCCCTCCTGCTACCACCAGTTCCAGCTGTGGCAAGGAGAGAAGGGAAGCAGAAGGCCTCAGCCCCAGGGTACCAGGTTCCTGTGGGCCTGCTGTGCTCACAGGTCCTGCTTAGGGCCACCAGAATGCTCAGAGCAGCTGCGTGGGCTGTAGCCCTGGGACAGAGGGAGCCCCCTGGGCCTATCCTAAAGGAAACAAGAGAGAACAGGGGTGTGGTGGGAGAGGCAAGGCAAAGGACCCATATAGGGGCTTTTATCTTTCAGATTCTGTAGGAATTTATAAGACTATAAGAAACATAGAATCCATAACTTTGAACTCACCTAGAACCAGGTTCAAGCCCTCCTCTGTTCCTACAAGGGTGGCCTTAAGCAAGTGATTAATCCCTCCAAACCCAGTTTACTTCTCTCTATATATAGTGTGAAGAGTCATGAGGCAATGTTTGTATGGGGCCTGGCCCATAAGTTTTCTAATGATGCAGCTGAGCAATAAGCTATCATATTGATTATTATTTATTGTGGGCTTACTGTGGATCAGACACTGTGCTAAACCATTTTGATCCATTCTTTCTTTAATCTTTCAAAGAAAGATAAAGAAATTGAGTCACAGAGAGGAAGAGTGACTCACTGAAGCTCATCCAGCCAGTAAGTGACGGAACCAGCACATACAGCATGCAGAGTAGCTCCAGAGCCCACACTTCCAACCAAACCACCTGCTGTGCATTCACCCCACTTCTCACATGAGGAAACCTGAGCTTCAGGAGGCACTAACCTCGGAGGCAGAGTTTAGGGCTTTAGATGTCTGGCTCTGCTATTTCACATGCTGTATATCCTTGGGCAAGTCACTTAACCTCTCTGAGCTTCAATTTCCTGATTTGGAAAATGTCCAAGACCAAAGCTTCTGGCAGCCTGTACGGTGAGCAGTATCCTGTGGGAGAAGGTGGAGGGGATGAAGCTCAGAATCTTCCAAAGACAGAGAATAAGAAGAAATGGATGTGACTGACTTTATGAAGTGGAGACACGTCTGAAGTGGAAACTTGCCAGAGTGAATGTGCCCGGCTCACACAACCCATTTAGCAGAGAGCCTACATGGGCCGGGTTGGCAAGAATACGACCAGCTCAACAAGCACCCACACAGTGAGCTGCAGTTGCTACCTAGAGGGCAGGCGGTGACCATGAAGCCAGGCTGAGCACTACAGCACATTCCCTGGCTCCTGCTGGTTTCCAGAGTGGCAGGGAGCAGCCAAGCCTTGTTCCAGGAGTGGGGAGGAGAGTGAAGAAAAGGAACAGAATGCTGCCTCTGCTTTGGAAGTTATAAGTAAATCCATCTGGAAGTGTTTGGGGGCTGTGGGAGCCTAAGGCTGGCCCCTGCAATTCAGGCCATGTGGCACATATTTCCATTCACACCAGACCTCCCCCAACCCCGCCCCAGTCCCAGGAGACTGTCTGATTGGCTTTGTCTGTTTTGGCCTGAGCTGGGTAGGAACCTCTCAGGCCTCCACTCTGCTTCCAGCCCCTGCCCCAATCCTTCTCTCCTCCCAGGCCAGCTCCAGCAAGATCATGTGTGAAAAAGTACTTTGAAAAGTTCACATGCTATTTGAGTGCTGCTTGAATGAATGAATGAATTTCAATTCATCATTTAACTAGCAGTACATTCCGCTCACTAGGAAGGGACCCCATGGTAGTTATGGAAGGTGATGCATTATTGACTTTTAGCCTCTATCTCAGGATCATCTTTATCCTACCCAACTAAGAGACAGGGGACGAAGGCACTGCACAAGTCTTGTTCATTTTTCTTTCCCCAGCACCAAGGGCAATGCTCAGTAGAGAACAAAATAGAATCCTTGCCCTCAACCGAGCTCATGGTCACAGTGTTTCCCAATGCAACTACTACTGGCCCTTGAGGTGAGACAATTCTTTGCAGTGTGGGACACTCATGTGCATTGCAGGATGTTCAACATCATGACTTCTGGCTTACTGAGCACCCCAGAGTCATTGTGACAATTATAAATGCCTCTATGCATTTTCAAATATTTCCAGGGGCTGGGAGGACCTACCCCTAGCTGAGGGCCACCCCTGAAGGACTTGAGAGGACATGAGGGGAAGGAAGGCCATCCCCAAGGTGTGAATGTGTTGAGTCTTCCAAGTCCACGTGGAATTGGTGGTTTATAACTAGGAAATAAAATTTGTCCCAGAAAGGTGTAAAATAATCCTTCAGTGGCTGAATTAGGCCCCAGAAGCCCTTAAGGTAGCTGAGGTCCATGGTTCTCCTGGACTGGCCTAGGGCTGAGGTACAGGCACCGCAATGACTGTTTTGAACATGCTGATGAGATGGTATTTTGAGAATGTTCAAAAATAGCCACTATCTGATCCCAGATGTAGCTTTGAAGTCAACCTCAAGATATATTTGGGATAAATCCACTTTGAAGTGGAAGTTCTGGTTGAGATCAGCATTTACTAAGATCATCAAAGGAGAAGGTATGGGGAAAGAGGTGAAGAGTGAATTCAGAACCAGAGGCCAAAGCTAGAGAAATAGGCCCTGGGGACATCTCTGCCCCTTCATTTCCATTCCTAAGGTCAGCACCCTAGTTCAGGGCTTCCACTCATGCCAGGACCATTGAAGCAGGCTCCTAACTGGCCTCTGTTTTTCTTCTGGTCTCTCTGTCTTTCAGAATTATCTTTTTTAAAACATGGCTTTCTTCATGTCCCTTCTCAGCATTCACCAGGTCCAACCACCTCGGCCTTGTACCCTAACCCCCTGCAGTCTGCTGCCCAGCAAGCTGGCTCTAGATTCTCCTTTAAGACTTGTTGGTACTCATTTCCTAGACCTTAATATCTGGCTACACAGAGCCCCAACCACACACTGACCTTCTATCCTCAACGCCACCTCCTCCCCTGAAATACCCTTTGAACCTCTCTCCATTTTGAAAAGTAAATTCATGCTTCAAGGCCAAGCTCAAGTCTCCCCCTTTTGTAAAGCTTTCCTTGACCCCTCAGAGGCAAAGAGACACTTTTGCATCTCTGTACTCACCCCTCCGTCTCTTCATATACACCACGGGGCTTCTGTCTCTCCCACTAGACTGGGAGTTCCCTTAGGGCAGCAGCCATGTTTCCCATTGTCATCCCATTACCCAGCCTAGTATAAAGGGATGGGAAAGTGGGCTTCTGGATGAGCTGATAGGACAGTGCAAAGAGAAAATACAATGGTTCCCCCCAAGCCTGACCATGGGTCCAGTTGAGTCACTTTTTTTTTTTCATTTCAGAACAGAGAGAAATTTTTTTTGGTACTAGGGCTGCCGTACTTCACATAAGGCTGTCTTTCTCTCTTTTTTTAATTTATATAGTTGTAGTTAAGATAGTAGAGTAGAAGGATGTGCACTCATCTCCTGTGAGAACTCCAAAATTGCAACTAGCTGCTGAACAGCCATCAACAGGAGAATGTTGGATTCCATCATAAAAAGATACTCTGTGTCCAAGGGCAAAGGAGAAGCCTCAACAAGACAGAAGGGGGGACAAAATTGTGTTTAGAATCAAACCTCATACCCACCAGAGACACTCAGAGGGTGCAAACAAAACCTTGTGTGCACTAGGACCCAGGGACCCCACAAGAGACGAGACAGAACTGCCTTTGAGTGTTTGAGTGTCTCCTGCAGAGGCACGGGTCAGCAGTGTCCTGCTGCAGGGACAGGGGCTCTGGCTGCAACAGACCTGGGAGGCGTGGTGTGTGGCATAAGTCTTCTTGGAGGAGGTTGCCATTAGCCCCACCATAGAGCTGCAGATGCCCCACAAACTGCAGAACAATTATACCAAAGAAGTTCTCACACTGTTGCAAAACTACTAGACCCCACAACAGATTTCCCAACCTGGGGATCAAGCAAAGGGACTGAGAACTCACAGGGAATTTTACTTTGAAGGCCAGTGGGAAATTTGATTACGGAACTTCCACAGGACTGGGGAAACAGACTCTTAGAGGGCACAAACAAAACCTTGTGTGCACCAGGAGCCAGGAGAAAGGAGCAGTGTCCCCACAAGAGACAAAGCCAGACTTGCCTGTGAATGTCCAGGAGTCTCCAGTGGAGGTGTGGGTTGACAGTGGCCAACCACAGGATCAGGGGCACTGAATACAACAGCTGGGAGCCACAGCATGCTGGCATAAGTCCTTTTGAAAGAGGTCACCATTACCGCCACTGCATCTGCCATAGTTTAGCCTCAGGCCAAAATACTGGGTACTGGGAGGGAACACAGCCCCACCCATCAGCAGAAAATTGGATTACTGAGCATGGCTCCACCCATCAGAGCAAGACCCAGTTCCCCCTCAGTCAGTCTCTCCCATCAGGAAGCTTCCACAAGCCTCTTATCCTTACCCATCAGAGGTCAGACAGAATAAAAACCACAATCACAGAAAACTAACCAAACTGATCACATGGATCACAGATATGTCTAACTCAGTGAAACTATGAGCTATGCCATGTAGGGCCACCCAAGAACAATGGATCATGGTGGAGAGTTCTGACAAAATGTGGTCCACTGGAGAAGGGAATGGCAAACCACTTCAGCATTCTTGCCTTAAGAACCCCATGAAAGCAAAAGATATGACACTGAAAGATGAACTCCCCAGATCATCTACTGGGTGCCCAGTATGCTACTGGAAAAGAATGAAGAAATAGCTCCACAAGGAATGAAGAGGCTGAGCCAAAGCAGAAACAGTGCCTAGCTGTGTATGTGTCTCGTGGTGAAAATAAAGTCTGATGCTGTAAAGAGCAATATTACATAGGAACTTGGAATGTTAGGTCCACAAATCAAGTTAAATTGGAAGTGGTCAAACAGGAGATGGCAAGAATGAACATCAACATTTTAGGAATCAGTGATCTAAAATGGACTGGAATGGGTGAATTTAATTCAGGTGAACATTATATCTACTAATGTGGGCAAGAATCCCTTAGAAGAAATGGAATAGCCATCACAGTCAACAAAAGAGTACAAAATGCAGTACTTGGGTGCAGTCTCAAAAACGACAGAATGATGTTTGTTTCCAAGGCAAACCATTCAATATCACAGTAATCCAAGTCTATGCCCCAACCACTAATGCCAAAGAAGCTGGAGTTGAGCAGGTCTATGAATCCCTACAAGACCTTCTAGAACTAATACCAAAAAAGATGCCTTTTTCATCATAGAGGACTGGAATGCAAAAGTAGGAAGTCAAGAGATACCTGGAGTAACAGGCAAGTTTCCTCCTGGAGTACAAAATGAAGCAAGGCAAAGACTAACAGAGTTTTGCCAAGAGAATGCACTGGTCATAGCAATCACCCTCTTCCAACAACATAAGAGATGACTCTACACATGGACATCACCAATACTGAAATCAGACTGATTATATTCTTTGCAGCCGAAGATGGAGAGGCTCTTTACAGTTAGCAAAAACAAGACCAGGACCTGACTGTGGCTCAGATCATGAACCTCTTATTGCCAAATTCAGACTTAAATTGCAGAAAGTAGGGGAGAAGGCAATGGCACCCCACTCCAGTACTCTTGCCTGGAAAATCCCATGGGCAGAGGAGCCTGGTAGGCTGCAGTCCATGGGGGTCGCTAAGAGTTGGACACGACTGAGCAACTTCACTTTCACTTTTCACTTTCATGCATTGGAGAAGGAAATGGCAACCCACTCCAGTGTTCTTGCCTGGAGAATCCCAGGGAGGGGGGAGCCTGGTGGGCTGCCATCTATGGGGTCGCAAGAGTCGGACATGACTGAAGTGACTTAGCTTAGCTTAGGGGAAATGACTAGGCCATTCAGGTATGACGTAAATCAAATCCCTTATGATTATACAGTGGAAGTGACAAATAGATTCAAGGCATTAGATCCGATAGACAGACTGCCTGAAGAATTATGGGCCGAGATTTGTAACATTGTACAGGAGGTGATGTTCAAAACTGTCCCCAAGAAAAAGAAATGCAAAAAAGGCAAAATGATTGTCTGAGGAGGCCTTACAAATAGCTGAGAAAAGAAGAGAAGTGAAAGGCAAAGAGAAAAGGAAAGGTATACCCATCTGAAAGCAGAATGTCAAAGAATAGCAAGGAGAGATAAGAAAGCCTTCTTAAATGAACAATGAAAAGAAACAGAGGGAAACAATAGAATGAGAAAGACTAGAGATCTCTTATGGAAAAGGCAATGGCAATGTACTCTAGTACTCTTGCCTGGAGAATCCCATGGACGGAGGAGCCTGATGGGCTACAGTCCATGGGGTCACGAAGAGTCGGACACGACTGAGTGACTTCACTTTCACTTTTCACTTTCATGCATTGGAGAAGGAAAGGGCAGCCCACTCCAGTATTCTTGCCTCGACAATCCCAAGGATGGAGGAGCCTGGTGGGCTGCCATCTATAGGGTCGTACAGAGTTGGACATGACTGACACAACTTAGCAGCAGCAGCAGCAGCAGCAGAGATCTCTTAAAGAAAATTAGAGACACCGATGGAACATTTCATGAAAAGATGAGCACAATAAAAGGCAGAAAGGGTATGGACCTAACAGAAGCTGAAGATATTAAGAAGAGGTAACAAGAATACACAGAAGAATTATACAAAAAAGATCTTAAGGACCCAGATAACCACAATGGTGTGATCACTCACCTAGAACCAGAGATCCTGGAGTGTGAAGTCAAGTGGGCCTTAGGAAGCATCACTAGAAACAAAGCTAGTGGAGGTGATGGAATTCAAGTTGAGCTGTTTCAAATCCTAAAAGATGATGCTGTGAAAGGCCTGCACTCAAAATGCCAGCAAATATGGAAAACTCAGTAGTGGCCACAGGATTGGAAAAATGTCAGTTTTCATTCCAATCCCAAAGAAAGACAGTGCCAAAGAATCTTCAAATTACTGCACAACTGCACTCATTTCACATGCTAGCAAAGTAATGCTCAAGGTTCTCCAAGCTAGGCTTCAACAATATGTGAACCGAGAACTTCCAAATGTTCAAGCAGGATTTAGAAGAGGCAGAGGAGCCAGAAATAAAATTGCCAATATCTGTTGGATCATAGAAAAAGCAAGAGAATTCCAGAAAAAACATCTGCTTCATTGAATATGCTAAAGCCTTTGACTGTGTGCATCATAATAAACTGTGGAAAATTCTTCAAGAGATGGGAAAACCAGACCACCTTACCTGCCTTCTGTGAAACCTATATGCAGATCAAGAAGCAACAGTTAGAACCGCACATGGAATAATGGACTGGTTCAAAATTAGTAAAGGAGTACATCAAGGTTGTATATTGCCATCCTGCTTATGTAACTTCTATGCAGAGTGCACGATGTGAAATTCTGGGCTAGATGAAGCACAAGCTGGAATCAAGATTGCCAGGAGAAATATCATAAACCTCAGATATGCAGATGACAACACCCTTCTGGCAGAAAGTGAAGAGGAACTAAAGAGCCTCTTGATGNTCCTAAAGGAAATCAGTCCTGAATATTCATTGGAGGACTGGTGCTGAAGCTGAAGCTCCAATTCTTTAGCTACCTGATGCGAAGAGCTGACTCTTAGAAAAGACCCTGATGCTGGGAAAGATTGAAGGCAGGAGGAGAAAGGGTTGACAGAGGATGAGATGGTTGGATGGGATCACCAACTCAATGGACATGAGTTTGAGTAAGCTCCAGGAGATGATAATGGACAGGGAAGCCATAGGTTGCAAAGAGTCAGACATGACTGAGTGACTGAACAACAACAAATTTTTAATTGAAGAATAATTGCTTTACAATATTGTGTTGGTTTCTGCCATACATCAACATCCATTGGCCATAACACACTTGAGCCACTTTTAACTGCTATCTCCATGAGCACTGTCTTTGGATGAGGGTTAGTGAAAGAAGTAAGGGAGAGAAGGAAAAAGATGGAGAGCCAAGGTGTTGGGCAGGCAGAGGGAGTTGAATGGAGAAGAGAGGAGAAACTGAAGTCGTGAAAAAGGAGAGAGCCAAGGTCTGCACCAACAGCTTCCACACAGTAATTCAAATAACCTAAAATGAAATAAGAAAAGATTTGGGATTCTAGAAATGAAAGCAGCTGCCTAGGCAGGTCAGTTGAATATATAGTTAATTAATGGGCATTAGTGCCCTTCAGTGCCAAGCTGAGTATAGAAACTGTCCTGCTGTGATCAAATGCCAGCTGCCCAGGATGCCCGTTTAACAAAGAGCCAAAAAAAAAAAAAAAAACCAGTATTGGCATGAAAGAGCCAGAGAATTCCTCAGATAGCTCTTCCTAAGGGCACCAGGGCCCACTGGAACTCCATAGTTGCCACTGGCCCTGCTCTTGCCAAAGATAAGTGGACAAGAGAGAAAGAAAACATGTAGTGAACAGGTAGTATCCCAGAGGCCACACTGGATACATTTTATGCACACGAGCTCTTTTGATCCTTAATGTAACTCTGTGAGTTAGGTATCATCTATATTTTACAGATTAGAACACTGAGGTCCTGGGAGGGTTAAGAATCTTACCCAAGGGTACACAACTTCAAAGTCCTGAATCTGAGATTCCAGTGCAGGTCATCCCCTCCACGACTGGCAGCAGTTTTCTCCCTGGTCTTGCTGACTTTGGCTGTGGGGCTGATCTCTGGATTGATTTCTTTGAACATAAACAAAATACCATCCATTTTCCCTGGCTCTGGAATGAATCTTCAGAATCATGTGCTGTTTTCCAGCTTCCAGCTGGGTGTCTTTGCCGGGTGTTCATGAATATGAAGCAATAGGCCTTATCCTGAACATCAACAGCATGCATTCAAAAATACCAGGCTGCTTTTCTTCCCAGAAGACATTTCAAGCTAGGAACTTTTAGCCTATGTAACTGAGTTTTTATTTTCTCTTCCTCCCAGTGATCTGCCAATAATCTGGTTGATAGCTGCTAGGCAAACTTTAAAATCCTTATCAAAATCATGGTACCTTTACTCGTTTAGTTTCTTTAGTCCCTACCCTGATATTAAGTCAATGTTACACATACTTTCCTAATAAAATGTTGATGATAAAACAAGGTTTAACAAGTGTTTCAAGCTTTCAAACGTCATAGTAACTTTGAGATATAGCCCTCACTGTTCTGACTATCCCTGGGACCCATCCCTATCAACTCAATCATTGATGGATGCCATCTGTCTGCTGCCAACCTGTGAGTGAGGGTGGGCAGAGGCCGGGAGGTAGGAACAGGACAGGTTTGACAATGTTTCCCAAAATTTTGATGTGATATGGTTAGGCCAACTCACAGAGGAGCCAGTGGAGGTAAAGAGGCTGGACCCAAATCAGGGGCCAAAATGGCATGCAGTGCAAACCCTATGGAGTTGTGGCTTTAAGGTGGGGTAGGTTGGCTGGAAAGTCTGTGATGATAGTTTTATGGAATTGTTCTGGAGTCAGGTACACTTTGGGAATCTTTGGGGCTGGGCCTTTGGTCTAGAGTTGTGTGTCCTGCACAAGTAGTAAGGGATTAGGATTATTGTGCTGTATGCAGGGCCTTCTGAAATCTCATGGAATAACAGATTTTCAATAATATGCAGTGACAAGCAGGCGACAAGTCTCTGATCTTGGATTTGGGATTTTGCTATGGTCATTTTAATGAACAGGATTCTTCTGCATCACCTTCAAAATCTACTTGGAATCCAATCACTTTTTACCATCTTTGTTGCCTCCATCTAGTCCAAGCTGTCATCCTCTCTTGCCTGTCACTGGTCTCCTTAATGATGCCGTTAAAACAGTCCGTGTCAATCTTTTGCTCAACAAACATCTTCTGATTGTTTCCCATCTCACTCATATTAAAAGCCAAAGACTTTAGAGTAGCCTTCAAGGCCCTCAGAATCTGCCCTTCCCTTACGTCCCTGACATTATCTGCTCCAAATCCCTCCGTCACCTCCCCAATCCCAGCCACACTAGACTCCTGATCATTCTTTATGCTTTCCAGGCACTTTAATGTATTGTGCTTGCTTTTCTTTATGCATGGAATGCTTTTCCCCAGTGCATCAGTCAGGATGCTGGGAGGGAGCGGTTATGGGAACTGCGGAAAGTTGCTGTCTAAAGAAGGCCACCTGAGAGGAGCTGAGGTCTTTGGTGGAGGGATGCAGCCAACCCGTGATGAACCTGAACACTGAGAGCTGATGAAAAATCTCATTTTCTCTTTCCTTCTGATCTCCTTGCAGGTGCCTCCCATTGGTCAAACCTAACCCGAAGCCAGAGGGCGAGGGAACCTGTCAATGCAGTCCATACAGGTCAGCCTACCAGGGCACAAAGCTGGGTGGAGAGGGATGGACAAAATCTGAAGGGGAAAATTTAAAATGTCCACAACCTCTGGATATCTTTGTAGCTGGCTCCCTCACTTCCTCCAGCTCTCCACTGAAATGTTACCTTCTCAGTGAAGACTTCTCTGGCCGCCATTTCTTAAAATTTCAATCCCCAGCACTCAACACCTTCCATCCTTCTTTCATGCTATTGATACATTTTTGTATAGCACTTAACACCACCTAACATATAATTTATTTATCTTGCCTATCATCTGCTCCCCCACTAGAATGGGAGCCTCATAAAGGCAGGGACTTTGATTCACTGCTATTATCACTGCCTAGACTAGTAAACAGTAGGTGCTCAGTGAATATCTGGCCAATGAATGAATGCACTCTCAGAAGCCACCCGAGGGTGAGTCTGCTCTCAGCCAGGCACAGCTAGGGGTAGTTGTCCAATTGCTATTCACGCCTGCTGCTCTCAGTTTCCTTCAAAGAGTCTTGACGGCTGCCACATTTTCAAATCAGAGGGTGGGGGGGGTTGGTCTTTGGTGCCTTCAGCATTGAAACTTGCATGACAGCTTTTCAACTGGAATCTTATGGAAACTGCTAGTTCACTGATTAGCATGGCTGAGCTTTGTGTGTTTCTAAGTCGTCAGCAGCAGTGGGTAAGTTCACAGTCATGGGGACATTGGCCCTTCCAGGTGGTACTTCCATACATCAGTGGTAGTGCTAGTGGGCCTGATTCCAAGTAAAGTGGACCCAGGAGGCACTTCCTTGAGGCTCAAGGGCAGGAAGATATGAGCTGGGCCCTCTGACCATATTGGTGGTGAAATATGGGTAGGTCAGATCAGTACAAGCAAAACAGGTTTGAGTTCCTAGTACACTGTTGTTGTGTCCAGGATAATGTTTTTACTATACAAGTGGCATATGAAGATATTTTCATTGTAAAAAAAATGAAACAATCTAGCTACAGTTAAACCCTCTTCATTTCCCAGCTCTGCTCCCCAGAGGTAACAACCACTGTTATCAGGGAAGAGTACTCTCTTCCAAGTCTTTTTCTATGTACACATAGTTTGGTTGTGTGTGGGTAGTTAAAAATAAATAGTATTACACTGTGTACACTGATCTTTAACTTGCTTTATTTCACTTAACAATGTATCTTGGAAACCTAACCATGTCAGGACACATGGATCTAATTCATTTTTTTAATTAATTAAACTTTTTATTTTGATGTAATCGTAGATTCACATGTAGCTTAGAAATAATAGAGATATCTCATATAGCCGTCACCCAGTTTTCCTCAGTGGCAAACTCTTGCAAAACTATAGTACAATATCACCTGAAGGATAGTAACATTGATACAGTCAAGATACAGAAAATTTTCATCACCACAAGGATCCTTCAAGTTGCCCTTTCATAGCTACCCCCATTTTTCGTCCCACCTTTCACCTTCTCCTTAACCCCTGGCAACCATCAATCTACTCTCCATTTCTAAACTTAAGTCTTATCAATAATGGTATGTAAATAAAATCATCCAGAATGTAATCTTTAGGAATTGTTTGGTTTTTCAGTCAATATAATTATCTGGAGATTTATCCAGGTTGTTGTATGTATCGATATCCTATTTCTTTTAATTGCTGGGTAGTTTTCCATGGCTTGGATGTAGAGAAATAGTTTATCCACTTGCCTGTTGAAGGACATGTGGATTATTTCCAGTTTGGGGCTATTACAAATGAAGCTGCTGCGAACAATCATGTAACAGGATTTTATGTGAACAGAAGTTTTCATTTCTCTGGGATAAATGTCCAAGAGTGCAATTGCTGGGTCATATGGTTCAACAGTTGCCAAGTTTAGCTTTTAAAGAAACTTGCCAAACTGTTCTATAGAACAGCCATACTATTTTACATTCCCATCAGCAATATATGAATGATCCAGTTTCTTGGTATCTTCTCAAACATTTGGTGTGGTCATTTTTTTAAAAAAGTTAGTTGTTCTGATAGACATGTAGTGGTATCTTATGGTGGTTTTAATTTTCATATCCCTAATGGCAAGTGATTGAACATCTTTTCATGTGCTTATTTGCCATCCATATATCCTTTTCAATGAATTGTCTGTTCGTGTCATGGTTTGATTGTCATATACAAAATCTAGCCTATATGCCTAGCTCTAGATTCCAAGTGTTTTCTTTTCTCTAAACATTTTATAGTTTTACATTTTCTCATTTAAGTTCATGATGCATTTTCCAGCTTTATTGAGATATAACTGGCATATAATATGGTGTAAGTTTAAGGTGTACAACATGATGATTTGGTGCACATTCATATATATATTTCAAAGTAATTACCAAAGTGAGGTTAGTTTGGTTTGAAGGGGGGTTGTTTGTTATTTTTTGGCTTCACTGGGTCTTTGCTGCGGCACCGGGGCTTCTCCAGTTGCAGCGCACAGGCCTCTTTTGTTGCGGCGCAGGGCTTCTCTAGTTGTGGCGCATAGGCTTCTCTTACTGTGGAGCATGGCCTCGAGAGCGCATGGGCTCAGCAGCTGTGGCATGCGGGCTTCTGCAGCTGCAGTGCGAGGGCTCTTCACTTGTAGTGCGAGGACTTAGTTGACCTGTGGCACCTGGGATCTTAGTTCCCCAACCAGGGGTGGAGCCCACACCCCCTGCATTGAAAGGCATATTCTTAACCACTCGACCAGCAGGTAATTCCCAAGGTTAGTTTGTGATGCCTTTTAAGGTGATTTTTTTGAACTTTGATAGGAATTGCACCAAACCTGTATATAAATATGGGGAGAACTGACATCTTCACTGGTGAAGGAAATGGCAACCCATTCCAATATTCTTGCCTAGAAAATTTCATTGACAGAGGAGCCTGGTGGGCTGTGGTCCATGGGGTCGCAAAGAGTCAAAGATGATTGAGCACCTGAGCATGTGATGTCCATTACTATGTTGAGTCTTCTAATTCACAAACACAGTATATTTCTCAATTTATTTAGGTCTCCTTTGAATTCTTTCATCATCATTTTGTAGTTTTGAGAGCACAAGTACAACAAAACTAAATTTTGTTATATTTTACACTTAAGTATTTTATTTTGAGAAATTGTACATGTTATTGTAGTTTTAAATTTTGGCATCCACTTGTTCATTGCTGGTGTATAGGAATAGGATTTATTTCCATATGCTTATCTTGTATCCTGCAACCTTGCCAAACTTAATTTATTAGTTCTAGGAATTGTTTTGTGGTTTGTTGGAATTTTCTTCCTACACTCTTAAGTTGTCTCCAAATAGGGACAGTTTTATTTCTTCCTTTTCAATCTGTATGCATTTCATTTCCTCTTCTTGCCGATTATACTGGCTAGAACTTTCAGCATTGTGTAGAATTAGAGTGGTGAGGGCAGACATTCTTGCCTTGTTCACAGTCTGAGGAGAAAAGCGTTCAGTATTTCACCATTAAGTTTAGTGTTAGCTGTGTTTTGTGGCTGCTCTTTTTCAAGTTGAGAAAATTCCGTTCTTTTCTTATTTCTGAAGGTGTTGTTTTTTCTTTTTTAATCATAATTGGTGTTGGATTTTTGTGAAGTGTTTTTTCTGTATTGATTTACATAATCATGTGATTGTTCTTCTTTAGTCTCTTAATATTGTGTATTGCATTGATTTATTTTCAGATATTGAAACCATCTTGCATCTCTGGAATAGCCTTCACTTGATAATGGTGTATAATTCTTATTACTGAATTCTATTTACTAATGTTGTGTTTAGGAGTTTTACTTCTATTTTCATGAGAAATGTTCGTCTGTAGTTTTCATTTTTATTGTGTGACTGTCATCTGGTTTTGGTATCAAGATAATATAAGCTTCATAAAATTATTTGGAAAGTATTTTCTCCTCTTCTGTTTTCTGGAAGAGATTGTATAGAATTGGTGTTAATTCTTTAAAGATTTGGTAGAATTCTCCAGTGCAACCATAGGACCTGGGTATTTCTCTTTGGGGAGTTTTAAAATTATGAACTCAATTTTCTTAATAATAGTGATCAATTCAGTTCAGTTGCTCGGTCGTGTCCGACTCTTTTCGACCCCATGAATCGCAGCACGCCAGGCCTCCCTGTCCATCACTAA
>SJYA01003546.1:0-19487 GCA_006410615.1 Neotragus moschatus | reverse complement strand
GACATTACTTTGCCGACTAAGGTCCATTTAGTTAAGGCTATGGTTTTTCCTGTGGTCATGTATGGATGTGAGAGTTGGACTGTAAAGAAGGCTGAGTGCCAAAGAATTGATGCTTTTGAACTGTGGTGCTGGAGAAGACTCTTGAGAGTCCCTTGGACTGCAAGGAGATCCAACCAGTCCATTCTTTAGGAAATCAGTCCTGGGTGTTCTTTGGAAGGAATGATGCGAAAGGTGAAACTCCAGTACTTTGGCCACCTCATGCGCGAAGAGTTGACTCATTGGAAAAGACTCTGATGCTGGGAGGGATTAGGGGCAGGAGGAAAAGGGGACAACAGAGGATGAGATGGCATCACTGACTCGATGGATGTGAGTCTGAGTGAACTCCAGGAGTTGATGATGGACAGGGAGGCCTGGTGTGCTGCAGTTCATGGGGTCGCAAAGAGTCGGACACGACTGAGCGACTGAACTGAACTGAACTGATACTAGACTAGCATGAAAGCTTCTATCTGCACTCCTGTCTGGACTCTCTTTCTTTCTCTCAAACTGTCCTCAGCAATGACATGGCTTATTCTTCCCCAAATAACATAACAATCCTCTCATTCCTTTTCATCCTTTCAGTGACTCCAAAGGCTCTTCACTAGAAGAGAAGCCAACCCATAAAGCCTAGCACTCAGTACCCTTCATTAATGATTTTTCTAGTCTTGTTTCCCTCAGGCCCTTCTAAATGCCACAAGTCAGGAAGGTCTCCACTGTCTCTCTTCTTTCAGAGCATAGCAGGGGTATGTAATGGGCTTCCCAGGTGGCACAGTAGTAAAGAACCCATCTGCCAATGCAGAAGACTGGGGTTCAATCCCTGGGTTGGGAAGATCCCCCTGGAGGAGGAAATGGCAACCCACTCCAGTATTCTTGCCTGAATAATCCCACAGATGGAGGAGCCTGGTGGGCTGCAACCCATGGGGCTGCAAAGAGCTGGACATGATTGAGCACATATGTACATAGAGGCATGTAGTAGGAACAAAGAAAATAAACAGTCATCAACATGGAATACCACAATACACTAAAAAGTACAGACAGCACAAACCGAAACCCAACTTGCAAAGTGCTTAAAAAATACTGATATTGAAAACACTCAACATCAAATCTTATAGGACATGACCAAAGCTGAGTTTAAAGGGAATTCATAGCTTTAATACTTGCCTAGTTAAACAAAAAGAAATGAAAATAAGCTAACTGATAACTCGCAGACCAGGAATTGGAGTTGACAGAGCAGAAAACAAGATACTAGATTAAAAGTTCCTTGGGTAAAGGGCCTGAATCAATACTGAATATGGTGCCAAGAGAGAAGGGGCCTTATCTCTCTTCTCCACTACTACATCCCAGCACTGGGAGAGTACCGGCAATATCAAAGGCACTCAACAAATATTTATTTTATGAATGAATCACATGCAACTGCACCGTGCTAAGCATCTCACACCATTTAATCCTCCCATCTACTCTGGGAGACAGGCGCTATTCTGATTGTCCCCATGATACTGATGAGACAGATTGAGCCACAGAATGGTATAAATGTCAGAGCCAGCATTCAAACCCAGGCTGCCTGGCCCCTAAACCCACCCTCTTAAGCACTAGGCTATACTGCTCCCCTGGCTGGCTGAGTTAAGTCTGAGAACTCCCAGCACAGTAGTTTTGAGACAAGGTACATCAGTGGAGGGGGAGAAGGAAATGGCAATCCACTCCAGTATTCTTTCCTTGAGAATCCTATTGACAGAGGAGTCCATGGGGTCACAAAGAGTTGGACACGGCTGAGTGACACACACACACACACACACACACACACACACATCAGTGGAGGATGAATGACCTCTCTGGAAAGGACAGGTCTACAGGTTTTGGATATACAGCAAAGCAGACCACCCCCAGTCTACATAACCATCCTCATCACAACTGATTTGTTCTGGGCCCCTTTTCTCTAGAGCCCCGCTAAGTGTCTGGGTGATTTAATGTGCTAATCTGAACTAAGGCTTACTCAGCTACTCCCCTCCACGATGATCTTGCCCACCTCTGAGATGATGTAGCCATTGACTCTACCCTTCACTTGACACCAGGCACATAGTACATATGCAAGGTCAGCCTTACTTCAAGCACATGCACTATGTCACCAAGCACGAAGTAAATAGGTAAGGTCAGCCTTACATGTGGAAAGCGGCTAGCCTTACTAGACTTCGTAATTCGATGGTTTCTTAAATGGGAGGCATAATCTAATTATGCCCCACTGTTTTCATGTATCTGCCATCTGTACCTGACCCAGTGCCTAGTATATAATGGGTGACAGATAAATACTTACTGATGAGCAAGAAGGGCTTATGTGTATCTCTTGGGAAAGCAGGTAGCTAGCTGCTTGAACAAGACATCCTGGACTTTCATGCTCGATCCCATTTAGCATCATAACTGTTTTGAAAGAGTGCAGAACACAGATGGAGAAGGCGATGGCACCCCACTCCAGAACTCTTGCCTTGAAAATGCTATGGACGGAGGAGCCTGGTAGGCTGCAGTCCATGGGATCGCTAAGAGTCGGACACGACTGAGCGACTTCACTTTCACCTTTCACTTTCATGCACTGGAGAAGGAAATGGCAACCCACTCCAGTGTTCTTGCCTGGAGAATCACAGTGAAGGGGGAGTCTGGTGGGCTGCCGTCTCTGGGGTCACACAGAGTCGGACACGACTGAAGCGACTTAGCAGCAGCAGAGCACAGAAGAGTTTCCAAAGAGGACACTGCCAATAGCAGCCCTACTCCTGAGATTGGAAAGTAGGCCAAATCCTAACTTGATGGGCTCCCCTCATCCTGGTAGCTCAGACAGTAAAGAATCCACCTGCCAGTGCAGGAGACCTGGGTTCGATCCTTGGATTGAGAAAATCCTCTGGAGACGGGAATGGCAACCCACTCCAGTATTCTTGCCTGAAGTTTTCCACAGACAGAGGAGCCTGGTGGGCTACAGTCCATAGGGTCAAAGAGAGTCAGACATGACTGAGAGATGAACACTTCCACTTTCCCTTTTCCCATCTGTCCCCGTTGCTCTAGAAACCCTGAGGAAGAAAGGCACCTGGCAAACTCATTCTAAAGTATTGGGTTGGCCAAAAAGTTCATTAGTTGTAAGTTAAAATAAAAGACATATTTTCCTTTTCAAGAAATGTATTGAACAATGTATTCGTTGAACAAACAAACTTTTTGGCCAACCCAATATAATTTAAGGCATGATCTTCCCCTTCATAAAAGCAGTGCTTAACTCACAGGAATGAAGCACTGCTGATGGAATGTCAGGGATATGAAACATGGGTGAAGCTATTTGGGACAGGCTGTTTTTCACCAAGGTTCTTCCAGACTCACTGAGAATATAAGACCTTCCTTGTCCATACTCGAATATCATACCATATATATAAATCCACAAAGCCATCAGCTCCCTCCCCAGGTCTCTTGAGCAGCTTTCTCTTCCCTTTCTCTTCTCACTCAACCCCCACGAGCAGTTGGTGCTAAATTGCATTTTATGCCATTGCTCTGACAATTGCTGTGATAAGTCATATATCAGTAACTATAACAACAGGCTGTCACAGTGCTGGAGCTCTGCCTTTCTGGGAGATAAAAACAAGATTTGTTTACCTGGGAGCAGTCAGGGATGTGAGCAAACACAGGACTCCTAAAGGGCCTCAGGTCCAGCTCGGCAGGTGACTCTCAGGAAGGCACTACAGAATCCAAACACCTCACCCTTTTCACAGAGGCCCTCCCCTAGCTCACTAAAGGGCTGGGAACAGCTGAGCTCCCTCAGTCTTGACTGGATAAACTAGTGCCCTCTATGGATTTACTGACAAAGAAGTTTGGCTTCAGGCTGGCAACCAGACACCCTTTGCTCCACCCTGGCCCCAGACCATCATGCTCTTCTTCCTCTTCTGGCCTATCAAAAACTGCTCTCAAATGAAGACCAGAGGCTGGGCGTAAATGGCTGATACTGGCTTCAAGTACTGGCACTCACATGGACACCTGCATCTTTAATAGGGACCAAATCTTAAAGTTAAGATGGTAATGCTCTATCAGATAAAATTTCCTGAAGCAGACAATAAGTAGAAGACTGTGTGTGTGTTATTCTGTGGTCTTCTTGCTACTCTAGAAAACCAACCCTCTGGTAGCATCCACTCCGTAACCACTGCAGCCTATTCCCTTAGGGATAGATGTTGGCCACCTGAGGGGCTTGGGATTCCTTGGGGGTGAACACTGAAATAATTCTCATTACTCTCTGCAGTCTCTCAAAAATGTTTATACAGAAGGTTTAATACAACCTAGTTCTTGTCCATCAAATCTGCTCCCTTTGCCCACTGTATCTTGGAACTGACAGGGTAGCATCGTCAGCTGGGGAAGCAAATCCAGTTCCAGTCCCAAGAGGAGCCTTGAATCCGTCTATGGTTAAAACTGGCTCAAAGATCAGGCTTTGTGCTTATGGAAAACTTGTCTAAATGAAGACGCCTAAACCCTGTTGCATGGGAGAAGGCAATGGCACCCCACTCCAGTACTCTTGCCTGGGAAATCCCATGGGTGGAGGAGCCTGGTGGCTGCAGTCCATAGGGTCGCGAAGAGTCTGACACAACTGAGTGACTTCCCCTTCTCTTTTCCCTTTGATGCACTGGAGAAGGAAATGGCAACCCACTCCAGTGTTCTTGCCTGGAGAATCTCAGGGACGGAGGAGCCTGGTGGGCTGCCGTCTATGGGGTCACACAGTCGGACACGACTGAAGTGACCTAGCAGCAGCAGCAAACCCTGCTGCATAACTACAGAATCAGAATCTTGAGGGTTTGGGCCTGGAATCAGGATTTTTATAATTTTTAGTTTGTATTGGGGTATAGTTGATTAGCAAATAATGTGATAGTTTCAGGTGAACAGCAAAGGGACTTGGCCATACATATACATGTATCCTTTCTCCCCCAAACTCCCCTCCCATCCAGGCTGCCACATAACATTGAGCAGAGTTCCCTGTGCTATACAGTAGGTCCTGGTTGGTTATCCATTTTAAATACAGCAGTGTGTACATGTTCATCCCAAACTCCCTCACTCTCCCTTCTCTCAATCCTTCCCCCACCCCCAGCAACCATAAGGTCATTGTCTAAGTCTGTGAGTTTCTTTCTGTTTTGTAAGTAAAAAAAACGATACAAATGGAACCAGCATTTTAGTAAGCCCACTCCCACCCATATCNTGGTTGGTTATCCATTTTAAATACAGCAGTGTGTACATGTTCATCCCAAACTCCCTCACTCTCCCTTCTCTCAATCCTTCCCCCACCCCCAGCAACCATAAGGTCATTGTCTAAGTCTGTGAGTTTCTTTCTGTTTTGTAAGTAAAAAAAACGATACAAATGGAACCAGCATTTTAGTAAGCCCACTCCCACCCATATCCAGGAAAGAGGTCTATGTGCCTCTCTGGATTTGTTCCCTACAGTTGTCATAACTAATTACTACAAACTGGGTGGCTTAAAGTAAAAGTATTCTCTCACAGTTCAAGAGCCCAGAAGTCCGAAATGCAGGTATTGGCAGACTTGGTTTCCTCTGGAGGCTCTAAGGAAGAATCTGTCCCATGCCTTGGTTAGTAGCTGCAGCACTCCAATCTCTGCCTCCATCATTACCTGCAATTATCCTCGGTGTCCTTCTTCTGTGTGTCTGTGTCCAAACCCTCTTCTCTCTCCTTGATAGAGACACCAGTCATTCGATTAAGGGCCCACCATAATCCAGAACTACCTCATTGTAACTTGACTACATCTGCAAAGACCCCTTTTTCCATAGAAGGTCACATTCATAGGTGCCAGGTATTCAGACTTGAACATATCTTTTGAGGGGGATACAATCCAACCCACTACACTTTCAATGAGAAATATTAGTCTAGACAAGTGGTTTTCAAACATTTTCAGTCCCTGAAGAGCAAGCATAACTAGAAAACCACTGCTCTAGAAGACAGAATGACAGATTCTATTCCTGAGTTTGAGATATTAGCCAGCTTATAGCTAACAGACTGACTGACCTTGGCCAAGGCCTAAGGTCTTTTCCAAGTGTCCAGTTATTGAACCATCCTACAGCTCAATTTCCTCATCTATAAAATGAAGCTAACAATATCCATGCCTACTTAATATAGGGGCCTGTTGTGAGGAAGAAATAAGATAAAGATATATTAAAGGTTTTTTTTGAAACAAAATTTTGAAACAAAATTTCATGCTAGATAGAGTTCAGTGACTATTATTTCCAGCTCCACTCCATCAGTTTGACTTAGCCTGTGATGCTGTGTGGAGAAACCAGCTGGCCAGTGGCATTCACCACTAGGCACTGCCAGTACTGCAGTGAAAGGGAGAGGCTGGTGAGCGAGCTGGCCCAGCTCACAGATTACCTCCTTCTCCCTGGCCTTGATGACAGTGGTCTCCTTCTGCTGCCATGACCTCACAGTCATCACTCCTCAGTCACTGGAGTCTATGGGTTTGAGCAACAGGGAGGTAAAGCTGCTGTCCTCTGCCTCAACAGCCCACCCAAGTCATTTTCTTTCTTGGTTACTTGCGTCAACACAGGCAGGTGGAAAGAGGCCAAGCCAGCCTTCTCCCCATGGCCCACCCCTCAGGGCTCTGCCATAATTACTCATTTGTCTGTGGCAGATGGCTTCAAATTAAAATGGGTCTCCAAGATGACTTAGCAAGATTAAGTCTCAGCAACACAATAAGTTGTTTGTGTTTAGACTGCAGAAAATCAGCAACAAAGCACTCGCTTCTCCCTTCCCCTATCTGACTCTTGGTCCCACGGAGAGATCGCAGAGCATAGAAGGGACACTGAGGGCCTGGGCAAAGGTGACTGATGCAGAGAGAGGGGTCCTACAGTTTCTGACCTGTAAATCTCAAACACTCGATATGAGAGAAGAAAGGAGAGAATGGCAAAAGTCACCCTGCTACTTACAGGCAGCTTGAAGTGGTAGAAGGATCAGAAGCTTTGGTTGTTTTAGTAGGTGTGCTTCCTTGGATAAGTCACTTAATCTCACCAAGTCTCAGTTTCTTCATCTGTGAATGGGAACAATGATGGAGCCTACTTCAGAGTTCTAGTGAAAACTAAATGAAATAATCCATGTATATTACTTAGAACAATGTTTGACATAGTGAATACTCAATATATGGGCAGTTGTGCTATTCCTGCTCCTACTAGTTGAAACTATGCTGATATTTTCTACTGTGTAATGTCATTTACTCATTTTTAATATTTATTTATTTTGCTGCTCCATGTCTTAGGTGTGGCATGCAGCATCTTTAGTTGCGGCATGCAAACTCTTAGTTGCAGTATGTGTGATCTAGTTCCCTGACTTTGAGGGATCTTACCCAAGCCCCCTGCATTTGGAGTGTAGAGTCTCAGCCACTGGGTCACCAGGGAAGTGCCTCATTTATTCATTTTTAAATATATATAAAGCACATACTAGCACACAGTGGCTAAGAGTTCAGACTGTAAGACCTTAGGAAAGTTGTTTGTCCTAATTGAGCATGTTTCCTTATCTATGTAATCAGGTTACTATTACCTACCTGATCAGTTGTTGCAAGATTTAAATGAGAATTGTTTTTTAACATCTGATACACTTTGTGGCACATAGGATTCAATAATGATACTCATATCATTAGAATTAATACAAAATATTATTAACCCTTTGGTACCTGAATTGCCCAATATAACAGTAGGTATTTATCACTATAATAATCTGAGTTACAGCTTTAATTCCATGAGTCATTCCAGGGTCAAAGAGCTAAGCCAGAAACCTGGGTTGTGTCAATCAAGTCAAGAAAATAAATCAGCCACTTCATTGGAAGAAAATGTCAGAATGACCGCATGGCAGCATATTAACCAAACTGATGAAGTGAATTCTCTCTTCTCCTGTATCTGTGATGACTTTCTATAGACATAGTCTACTTCACTCACCGAGCACAATCATAGAGGTTAGAGGTAATGTGCCCAGGGTCTAAAGTGATGTGCCCAGGGTCCCTCAGCTGAGCCAAAACTGGCACAAAAGCTTCCTGTCTCCCAAGCCACTATTTCTACTCCCCTATGCTACCACCAAGGAATCATCAGAAGCAGTAACATTTACAACGAAGCTGAAAATCACCAAAACAGTTACACATAGTGTCTATCTAAAACAACTCATTCATGACAGAATTCCAGCGAGTGATTCATTCTCTTTAGCTTGATTCAAGTTTCTAAGTATGTCTGAGTACTAATCATATGCCTCACGATAAAACTGAAAGACACAGCGAGTGCCCTCAAGAAATGGATAGTCTCATGGGGAGAAAAGATATGCACAGGCTGTCCAACCCATCCACCCCTCCCAGTGGGCCTGGCCTCCTGTGTTCCAAGGGACACAAAAGACTTAAGCTAGTGATGTTCGCCTTTCAGAAAGAAAAATGTAATTAATCTTGGTCCCAAGTAAGCCAAGGGAGCATAATACTTCACAAGGAAAAACTGTGAAAGTATCTCAATAGCAAGTCACTAAATAAAAACACATGAGGTTTTTTCAGCCATGACTAACACCCCTGTCCCATCCCTTTCAGGGTTCCCACCAACTCAGGGCTTCGTTCTGTAGCCTGAAGCTCATGGTTGTATGTGGCCCACATACACATGTCTACTTAGGGACTTCCCTGTTCTCCTCTGTCCCTGGGCTGTGTCTCACACGTGTATATTACCCCCCACCTCCTCCTTCACATCACATGCATAGTTATCTAAAGGACAGTCATCTTCTGTCTCCTTTTCAAACCAGGTTCCTTGCTGTTATTCATTTTTTTCAACTTACGGTTCTTGTCGCAAACTCAGTTCAAGTGTGAAATATCAGCACAAAACTCAGCACTCTCCTCCCAGCTGTCCTATCCCAGAGCACCGAACATTGCCTTGTACTGATTCCTTTCCATACGCTAACAACAAACATGGCACAGAAATAGAACCGGGCAAGGAAATGTGTGTTACATTATCTAAAATGTGTGATGTGGATGACAGGGAAGGCCAATCTGGTTACAAGTAGACAAAGAGGTTTCAGGGGAGGAGCACTTCAGAAAAGAAATGGGCTTTAAGCTGGAAAGGAAGAAAGAAAGTGATGGGATACTTGTCAGAATGAAGTGAATGAGCAATGACGTGGGTAGTGGGAATGATGTCGGCCAGTTCACAGTGGGTTCTGGAGTGAAGGGCTGGTGATGAAAGTCATGCCTGGGTCTCTTATTACCCTCATGAGATTAACCTCATGGGGGAAGGCCCCAGATACCTCACTCAGAGTCAGGACACTTGGCCAGGTGGGTCTTCAGTCTTGTCGGACACAGTATTCTTGAGTCCTTCTTCTCATCTACCCTCCTTTATCCTCTGATCCTAGTTGTAGTCAAGGAGAAGGAGTCTATGGCCACCCAGGGGCCTTTTGAACAGGGATGCCCACCAACAAATATTTGTGAGGAGCTGGACATACTGATCTTTGGCTCTCTTCTTTTATCTTCTTCCCAAAATGTCACTCTCTCCCTCCTCTCTTCCACGTACTCTCTGTACTCACAGGTCCAATATCTGTGTCCCACTTTAATCTTTTAGCTTGACAACTCTCTTGGTTTCCAGGATAGCATGACTACCTGATTGCCCCTGCCTCTCCGGCCACTGTCATTCAGTCTCTTTTACAAATCCTTATCTTTTTATCCCTTTGATATTGATGCTGTCCACAGTTCTGTGACTTTTCCCTTTCTAGCCCATTATCTATTAGGAGACTTGTAGTTTATTTTCCAAATTTCAGAATACATTTTAAATGTACCACAAACATTTAAATCCCCTATGTCAAATAATTGAGTTAGACAAGGGTGTGGACCTAGTGTGATTAGATTGACTAGTTTTCTGTGAGTATGGTTTCAGTNTCATCTATTCATCTGCTGATGGACATCTAGGTTGCTTCCATGTCCTGGCTATTATAAATAGTGCTGCTATGAACATTGGGGTACACGTGTCTCTTTCAATTCTGGTTTCCTCGGTGTGTATGCCCAGCAGTGGGATTGCTCGGTCATAAGGCAGTTCTATTTGCAATTTGTTAAGGAATCTCCACAGTGTTCTCCATAGTGGCTGTATGTTTTTTTCTCAACTCTTTATTTATTAAGGTCATTAGCAATTTATTCATTCTTCAAAAATGTTCACTTGATTTATTAAAAAAACAATCTACCCTGAGTTTTACAGCAACTCTGGAGCAAAGAGCAAAGCTCATTTCTACTCTCAATTTAACTTTTCTGCATAAAAGTATAGGTTTGTTTTAAGTGATGCTTTAAATGTCTTAGTGTCTGTCTCTGATGTAAGAGAGCTTGTATGAACGGGTTTTTATGCTTCATCACTTTTATTCATAAATTTCCAGTTTAGTGCTTAAGTATCTTTGTTCAAAGGAAGGAAAGTCTATATGGTTGTTTTAGCTAGAGTTTGACAAGTTGGAGGCACAGAAAAGAATGAGACAGGCCTATACTTTATGTACAAGAGAAGTCGAAAGGTGACAGAAACAGGAAGAGGGGTTGGTCTTAAGCAGAGGAGTGAGTTCTGTTATCGAGACAATGGCAAAAATCCATAAAATGCATCCTTTGCCCTAACTTCGTTGGCACAAAGTTGTTACTTCAGAAAAGATGGCAAGAATCAAATTATATGGCAAATCATTTTCCTAGATTTCCTTAGTAGGGAGGAATCATAAAAGGGAGGAAATGTGACAAGTCTGTCTATATATACTCCTTCTGATCCAAACTCTCCAAATTGTCTACATTGATCTGATACATAGGATATTTTCCAAACACTTAACTTTGTTTGACCTTGTGCTAACATAATCCTCTAGATTGAGAATGTGTTTGGGACACTGAGAGAGTAGTCTAAGACCAGTGTCAAGTAGGATGATCAGGCAGCCCTGACTGATATGCTGGAAAGATTCTTGATAATGCAGAGGCTTTTAGTGTCTTCTTGTCTAGCACCCAATAAAATGGCATTTTGCCTTGGAATAGAATAGCCTTAACAAGCTCAAATAGGATAAGCCTTCCCTTATCAATTGCCTGTTTAAGTTATTTTTTCCCACTTTGATTTGAGAAGGGCTAGTCATTTGGAGAATTCACAAAAAGGATAAATCAAGCTTTCCTCTGTTTGAAGTAGGTGAACTGCAATTAGAGACTCATAATATTTAAAGGAGGCTCAAAGAATAGAGGAAACTATGAGATGTCCATGAGAAAAGACTTTAAGCCTTGAATCATTCCAGACAACCCTAGAATATGACCACCTCCCACCACCACCACTTCCCCCTAGTCAAAGCCACAGTTACCTCTTACCCAGATGATTGTAGCTGCCTTCTAACGGATCTCCCATATAATCTAATATACTAACAGCCAGTCACTCTTTTAAAACCTAAGATCATGGCATCTGGTCCCATCACTTCATGGCAAATAGATGGGAAAACAATGGAAACAGTGAAAGACTTTATTGGGGGGGGGCTCCAAAATCACTGAAGATGGTGACTGCAGTCATGAAATTAAAAGACACTTGCTCCTTGGAAGAAAAGCTATGACAAACCTAGACAACATGTTAAAAAGTAGAGACATTACTTTACCAACAAAGGTCTGTCTAGTCAAAGCTATGGTTTTTCCAGTATGTATGAGAGTTACAGAGTTGAACTGCAAAGAAAGCTGAATGCTGAAGAATTGATGCTTCTGAACTGTGGTGCTGGAGAAGACTCTTGAGAGTCCCTTGGACTGCAAGGGGATCCAACCAGTCCATCCTAAAGGAAATCAGTCCTGAATATTCACTGGAAGGACTGATGCTGAAGCTGAAACTCCAATATTTTGGCCACCTGATGTGAAGAACTGACTCATTTGAAAAGACCCTGATGCTTGGAAAGATTGAAGGCAGGAGGAGAAGGGGATGACAGAGGATGAGATAGTTGGATGGGATCACTGATACAATGGACATGAGTTTGAGTAGGCTCCAGGAGTTGGTGATGAACAAGGAAGCCTGGTGTGCTGTGGTCCATTGGGCGCAGAGTCAGACACGACTGAGCGACTGAACTGAACTGAACAGCCAGAGTCACTCTTTTAAAACCTAAATCAGACCATGTCACTCTACCCAAAGCCCTCCAAAACCCCTTTCCAAAGCCTTCAAGGCCCTGTATGATCTAGGCTCCTGTTCTTTCCCCTCATCTACCACTCTCACCTCACCCGATTGCTCCAGCCACATTCACCTTTTACAGGAATGATCTAGCCTCAGTGCCTTTGCCTTTGTTCCTCTTTAAAGCATTGGGTTGGCTAAAATGGAAAAATCCAAATGAACTTTTTGGTCAACCTAAAGCTGCACACCTGGCTCCCTTCCTTCCTTTAGCTATCTGCTTCAATGCTATCTTATCAGGCAGGTCTTCCTTGATCACTCTGTATAAAAATAGTTCCTCCACACTGCTCCCTACCTCTTGCTGAATGTCAAGATTCTTCATAGCACCGAGCACTTCCTGACATATATGTTTGCTGTCTGTGTCACCTCTTCAGAGGACTTTGCCTATTTTATTCATTTTTGAATCCTCACAACAGGTTTTGGAACACAGCAGGTACCCTGTAATTTTTTAATTGAGATATGACTGATTTATAATAGTGATTTAGTTTCAGGTACACAAAACAGTGATTTGCTATTTGTATACATTGTGAAATGATCACCACAGTTAGTCTAGTTAACATCCATCTTCACACATAATTATATGCAATTGTTTTTCTATCTTGTGATGAAAATTTTAAGATCTACTCTAACAATTTTCAAATATTCAACACAGCATTATATTTGCGACCCCATAGACTGTAGCCTGAATCCACCAGGATCCTCTGTCCATGGGATTCTCCCAAGAATTCTGGAGTGGGTTACTATGCTGGCCTCTGGGGGAATCTTCCTGATCCAGGGATTAAACCTGCATCTTCTGTGTCTTCTGCATTGGCAGGTGGTTATTTACCACTAGTGCTACTTGGGAAGCCCCAATTTATCCATCACCACACATAATTACATACAATTGTTTTTCTTTCTTGTGATGAAAATTTTAAGACTACTCTCTTAACAACTTTCAAATATTCAACACAATATTATTAACTATTAGATAATAATCATGTTGTACATTCCATCCCCAGGGCTTATTTATTTTATACCTGGAAGTTTGTACCCTTTGACCCTCTTTGCTTTTACCCCTTATTCCCCTACTCCCACCTCTGTCATCCACCAATCCAGTCTCTGTATTAGGAAGTTGAGCTTTGTTTGTTTGTTTTTTTCAAATTCCACATGTAAGTGACATCACACAGTATTTACTTTTTCTGTCTGACTTATTTCACTTAGCATAATGTCCTCAAGGTCCAGCCATGCTGTCACATGAATAAGTGAAATTCATAGAACCTGAAAAGACTGTCTACTCCATTTCCTCCCAATTTATAGATGGGGACAGTGAGACTCATAAAGGGAAGTGATTTGTCCAGGCTCAATGGAGTGACTTGTACAGCAGAGCCAACTTCTGACTTTCAATTTGTCACTTCTACTATTAATACATTAAAATATAGTTCTTCTGTCTTGGAAGCCACACAGAGTGAATTCTGTGACAACCCATAGTCACCCATTCTGGACTGTTTTCTTTGCATCTAACCTAAATCTTGCATGTTATAGACTAAATAACTACCTCTACTTCAGCTCTTAGTAGAGAGGAAAGACAGTCTAAAGATTTATAAGCCTTTTTTCAATCAAATATTTTCTACTTTAAGGAACTGATATTTGCTCTAAACAAAAACCCAGGCCAAGGTTTCTGATCCAAGGTGCCCCAAAAGACTTCCTTCACTCCCATGAAACAAGTCTCTCTTTTTAGATGACAGGGATCTAGAGATTCAAGGTAGGAAGGTCACATGGGTGCCTAAGTGACAATATCTTTGACTCCAGATTAGTGCACCGTAGACAGGAGAGCACTAAAATGTCTTCTATAAATGAAACACGTGTGTCTAAAAACCAAACCTATTTAGTTTGTAACTAACACCCTCTGACTATTATTATGTGGTCATAATTCACAGCTTTCACTAGCCAAATAGCCTTCCCCTGGACTTCTGAGGAGGTACACAGTGGTGAGCGCTGACTTGTCCTTAATGTCATTATTTTTCTGCCTTCCCTATTGGGAACCTAATTTTTTTCCTCCAGTGTTAATGTCCCCATCATTTTATATAATAAGAGAATGCTGATTTCTAAATTAGCTGGTTCCCACTGGTAAACCAGTAATTCCAGCAAGGTGGGCTTGCATATTCTGCTGTCAGTGCTAAGCTTTTCTGGGTAATAGCTTGTCAGATTAGAACAAGAAGTGTTCTCTGGAACCTGGAACTTACTTTAGAGATAATACCATAGGTCTTGTTTGGGAGGAGATACTTGAATGAGCTAAGCTGTCTTTAACTGGAGATCATTATTTGGTCATTTCCACTACTTTGTATTTAAACTACCTAGGAGGAAGTCTGAATAAATTCAACTAAACAGTTCAGGTGGTAGCCTTGGTCTTCCAAGGCATTTCTATGCCCGTGGTCTTCAGGATCGGAGATCTGGTAACCAGACAGAAAACTGTGGTATAATGAGAAGACTGAGCTAGCCCTCTCAATCCTGAGCTGCTTCTTTAAAATCAGATTGAAATATGTCTTGAAAGACCCTTGAGCCTACCAACATAAGCTGGCCAGATGAGTGAGGAGCCACCTTGTAACTAGAGGGAATGAACTATAAGATAGTAAAGCATATTTTTAAACAGACCAAGTGGCTTTATTGTGCTCCCCAAGTGATGCTAGTGGTAAAGAACCTGCCTGTCAACGTAGGAGACACAGGAGACGTGGGTTCAATCCCTGGGTCAGGAAGATCCCCCAGAGGAGGAAATGGCAACCCACTCCAATATTCTTGCCTGGAGAATTCCATGGACAGAGGAGCCTGGAGGGCTACAGTCCACAGGGTCACAGAGTCGGATATGACTGAGCAAGTAACACTATAACACACTACATAACAGTTGCAGGATGAAGTCAACATGAGAACTCTGCTCTCAGACTTTTCTCATCATATCATGCCCTATACCTGATATACACATTGCAAAATCACTAGATTGGAAGAGCCAGATCTGGATTGGCAGATTCTTTGCCATCTGAGCCACCAAGGAAGCCCCAACTGTTATGTAGCCTTAGGCAAATTACTCAACTTCTTCATAGTTTAACCTCTTATCACTGAAAAGTAAAAGGATAATGCTAAATAATCTCACAGGGATGCTCTAAAGAAACAAAAAGTATTTTAAAATTATTGAAAAATTACATTACAAAACCACATTAAATAGGTACGGTGTCTGCCCTAAATGGTTTAGTAGAGAGGCAAGAATACAAAGCCTCAGTATATATAAAAACCACAGAGGAGTTCACTAATAACTCCACAGGGAGTGATGCCATTGATGCATTTCTAGAAAAAAAAAAAAAAACCCTCTGGAGTTCTGATGGATATCTGTTTGGCTGTGGTCCACTTAATCATAGAATCCTCAGGATTAAATGCAACACAGTGGCAATCTAGTCATTCTTTTGTCACTGCAACCAATCCAAGGCATAGTAACCTCTAGGCTCCAAAAGAGTTAAACATCCCTATGTTAATTTGATGGAACAGAACCATGGCAAGGTCTGAAAGAGGTCCCAACACAATTCTGTGCAAGTGTCAGTTGCCCCAAATTCTCAAATATATGCCTGGAGCCTCCAGGGAGTCTCGAGTTTACGAACAAATGGTGTTATGAGACCACAGATAAAGGAGAGTTTGCTGGAAGCTAAGCCTCCTCCTTGCATACCTGATCACCTTTGCTGCTCTTTTCTGACAAAAGACAAACAACCCTCTAGGTCTCCTCCAAGAGCTGGGTCCTGTTTCCTCCCAACTGGAAACTGGGGGTAGAATCAGTAAGCATCTGTGAACCTCGAACACTACCACTCTTGCAACTTTTCATCACTCCAAGATTCTCATTCCCTGTTGACTGAATATGAAAGAGAAAATTTATCAGTAGCAAATTTAGTGTGGAACATTGTCCTTTCTAAAGCCTGCTTTCCATTAGCCCTGGCCTGCATTCCTGAAAAAGTGCTACAGAGTAAAAGATCTCATTGAAGCACTAAGGTAATCTGGTTGTGTGTGTCTTTCAAAGAGAGGGAAATGTTTGGCAAGTGATTGAAAGGTCATCCTGCCGTGGAAAATATCTTTGGCTTTCCAAGTTTCAGATTTGGGGCATGTTTGCTTCAGGAAAATAAGGACAAGACAGCTGATGTTTTCCTAATTCAGCAGAGAGCAGCATACAGCTCACTCTTCTGGAGGGAAGATAACAGCCCACACTCAGCCTGTGTGCATACTTGGGAGAAAGAGAGGCAAGAGGCAGTAGCAGTAGGATTAGAAACCCAAAGTAGGGACTTCCCTGGCAATCCAGTGGTTAAGACTCCCCTTTCCAATGCAGGGGTTGCAGGTTCAGTCCCTGGTCAGAGAATTAATATTCTACATGCCAAGTAGCTAAAAAACCAAAACCTAAAACAAGCAATATTATAACGAATTCAATAAAGACTTTAGAAATCATCCACATTAAAAAAAAAAACTTATAGAAAAGGAACCCAAAGTAGCGCTCCCTTCTCCCATTTCCAGCTGGAGGAAACCAGGCTCCTGCTCCTTCTTTTTAACACTTGGTCTGTTCTGATAAGAACAAAAGGCATTCCACGTGAGAAGACAAAATTGACAATGCAACTGCCAGTTCAAAGAAAAACAATTCAAAGAAATGTCTGAAAAAGGGAGAAATTATCGTGGGGGGTGGCATTTTTCTTAAGCTTTTTCCTCTCAAAATGTAATAGAGGGAAAATATATGAGTAAACACACTATGTTGTATGGGCATTAGTCTTTGCTCATCATAGACTGTATTTGTTTTTTTCTTAATATAAATTTATTTTAATTGGAGGTTAATTACTTTATAATATTGTATTGGTTTTGCCATACATCGACATGAATCCACCACAAGTATACACGTGTTCCCCATCCTGAACCCCCCTCCCTCCTCCCTCCCCGTACCATCCCTCTGGGTCATCCCAGTGCACCAGCCCCAAGCATCCAGTATCCTGCATCGAACCTGGACTGGTGATTCGTTTTATATATGATATTACACAGGTTTCAATGCTATTATCCCAAATCATCTCACCCTCTCCCTCCCCCTAGAGTCCAAAAGACTGTTCTATACATCTGTGTCTCTTTTGCTATCTTGCATACAGCGTTATCGTTACCATCTTTCTAAATTCCATATATATGCGTTAGTATACTGTATTGGTGTTTTTCTTACTGGCTTACTTCACTCTGTATAATAGGCTCCAGTTTCATCCACCTCATTAGAACTGATTCAAATGTATTCTTTTTAATGGCTGAGTAATACTCCATTGTNGGTCATCCCAGTGCACCAGCCCCAAGCATCCAGTATCCTGCATCGAACCTGGACTGGTGATTCGTTTTATATATGATATTACACAGGTTTCAATGCTATTATCCCAAATCATCTCACCCTCTCCCTCCCCCTAGAGTCCAAAAGACTGTTCTATACATCTGTGTCTCTTTTGCTATCTTGCATACAGCGTTATCGTTACCATCTTTCTAAATTCCATATATATGCGTTAGTATACTGTATTGGTGTTTTTCTTACTGGCTTACTTCACTCTGTATAATAGGCTCCAGTTTCATCCACCTCATTAGAACTGATTCAAATGTATTCTTTTTAATGGCTGAGTAATACTCCATTGTTGTATATGTACCACAGCTTTCTTATCCATTGGTCTGCTGATGGACATCTAGGTTGCTTCCATGTCCTGGCTATTATAAACAGTGCTGTGATGAACATTGGGGTACACGTGTCTCTTTCAATTCTGGTTTCCTTGGTGTCTATGCCCAGCAGTGGGATTGCTCGGTCATAAGGCAGTTCTATTTCCAGTTTTTTAAGGAATCTCCACACTGTTCTCTATAGTGGCTGTACTAGTTTGCATTCCCACTAACAGTGTAAGAGGGTTCCCTTTTCTCTGCACCCTCTCCAGCATTTATTGCTTGTAGACTTTTGGATATCAGCCATTCTGACTGGTGTGAAATGGTACCTCATTGTGGTTTTGATTTGCAGTTCTCTGATAATGAGTGATGTTGAGCATCTTTTCATCTGTTTGTTACCCATCTGGATGTCTTCTTTGGAGAAGTGTCGGTTTAGTTCTTTGGCCCATTTTTTGATTGGGTCGTTTATTTTTCTGGACTTGAACTACAGGAGTTGCTTGTATATTTTGAGATTAGTTCTTTGTCAGTTGCTTCATTTGCTATTATTTTCTCCCATTCTGAAGGCTGTCATGTCATCTTGCTTATGGTTTCCCTTGTTGTGCAGAAGCTTTTAATTTTATTTATGTCCCATTTGTTTATTTTTGCTTTTATTGCCAATATTCTAGGAGGTGGGTCATAGAAGATCCTGCTGTGATTTATGTCGGAGCATGTTTTGCCTATGTACTCCTCTAGGAGTTTTATAGTTTCTCGTCTTATGTTTACCTCTTTAATCCATTTTGAGTTTATTTTTGTGTGTGGTGTTAGAAAGTGTTCTAGCTTCATTCTTTTACAAGTGGTTGACCAGTTCTCCCAGCACCTCTTGTTGAAGAGATTGTCTTTAATCCATTGTATATTCTTGCCTCCTTTGTCAAAGATAAGGTGTCCATAGGTGCGTGGATGTATCTCTGGAATTTCTATTTTGTTCCATTGATATACATCTCTGTCTTTGTGCCAGTTTGTGTCTACTGTCTTGATGACGGTGGCTTTGTAGTAAAGCCTGAAGTCAGGTTCTAGGTTGAAGTCACAGGTTGATTCCTCCACTTCCATTCTTCTTTCTCAAGATTGCTTTGGCTATATGAGGTTTTTTGTATTTCCATACAAACTGTGAAATTATTTGTTCAAGCTCTGTGAAAAATACCATTGGTAGCTTGATAAGGATTGCATTGAATCTATAGTTTGCTTTGGGTAGTATGCTCATTTTCACTCTATTGATTCTTGGGATCCATGAACATGGTATATTTCTCCAACTATTAGTGTCCTCTTTGATTTCTTTCACCCATGTTTTATAGTTTTCTATTTATAGGTCTTTAGTTTCTTTAGGTAGATATATTTCTAAGTATGTTATTCTTTTCGTTGCAATGGTGAATAGAATTGTTTCTTTGATTTGTCTTTCTATTATCCTCATTATTAGTGTATAGGAATACAAGGGATTTCTGCATGTTGATTTTATATCCTGCAAATTTACTATATTCATTGACTAGCTCTAGTAGTTTTCTGGTGGAGTCTTGAGGGTTTTCTATGTAGAGGATTATGTCACCTGCAAACAGTGAGAGTTTTACTTCTTTTCCAATTTGGATTCCTTTTATTTCTTTTTCTGCT
>SJYA01003545.1:50297-87176 GCA_006410615.1 Neotragus moschatus | reverse complement strand
TTGGTGATGGACAGGGAAGCCTGGCATGCTGCAGTCCATGGGGTCACAAAGAGTCAGACACAACTGAGTAACTGAACTAAGCTGAGCTTGTTCTTTCTAGCCTAAACAAAACAGTGCCTGTGGGATTTATTTGAGTTTTTAAACTTGAAGTCCATTCATAAAACCCAAGCTTCCTCTTCTCAGGCAGGAGCTCTGTGATCAGGCAGTTGGGATTACAGGCCAGTCCTCGACCCAAGGAAGTAAGAGAGATGGTGTAAGAACGAGGTCCACCAATCTCCTTCAGGTTTACTATAGCCACAGCCCAGGCTAAGTTCAAGAGAGGGCGTTCCCACATCTCAAAGTTGTCCTCCTGAAAAGCAAGCCAGAAAAAGAGGTGTGATAGTTTGGTAATTAGCAATAAGCTGCCATATTATTTGTGGCATTATGTCTTGGAATTATCAAGCACTTCTAGAGAAAAGTAGCACAAAGGAGCCTCATTACTGACTACGATATCAACATTAAAAAATGCCTTCTTAAAAGACCAGTGCATATCCTCCATAAAGTAACAGATTTCAGTCCAAGACAAACTTGGTACTTGAGTATTAAACCATCTTAAAATATACACCCCCAATAAACATTTGGATGAATTGTAAATGATAAGGCAAGAGAAGATGTTCCTGGCCAATGCCTATTTTCTCCCATAGACCATTATTTACTATACCTTTCTAAGCCGGTAACCCTGCTTGCCTAAGCGGTCCTGGTTGATGGCAATTACATCCTTATCCTGAAGAAGGGCTTTGGCTTCAGGGCTGATACTTCGGAGATCATTGGACATGAGTAACGGAGCCGCCATGATAGCCCAGAAGGCCATCTGAGTTATTTGCTGATCCCGGCTGAGGCCAAAGTTGCCAATCACCAACTGGGACAAAGAATGAAGTAAGAATTCAAGGGAGATAAAACATTCTTAAAGCTACCTAGACATAGAGACAAGTCACCTTCCAGGGCATCCTGCTCTGATTACTCTCACATAAAGCCTCCTCCCAGGAACTTCTCCCTTCTGATTTATCCCAGGTGTCAAGTAGGAAGGAAACAGGTCCACTTCAGGAGCTTGAACCAGAGGGCTCAGGTTCTTACCATATCTGGGTCATTCCAACCTCCTGGTCCTGCAACAGGAACAATTATTTTCTGGTTAGAAGATGTCCAGTCCAAGGTATTCCTTATACTTTCCCAAGAATCATAAATGTCAGCAAAATTTCTCCAGTGATTGCAGTACTTTCGGATTTCTGTGTAATTGGGCTGTGAAAACAGAGAGAACTCTTCTGTTTACTTTCTACTAACATTCTTGTGATAGGAAAACAATCATGTTTTAAAAAGGCACTTGTAGCCTCCTTAGTTTACAGATTAAAGGTCCCTATGAAAGGTAAAAGTGAAAGTGAAGTCGCTCAGTCATATGCGGCTCTTTGCCCCCCATGNGACATGAGTAACGGAGCCGCCATGATAGCCCAGAAGGCCATCTGAGTTATTTGCTGATCCCGGCTGAGGCCAAAGTTGCCAATCACCAACTGGGACAAAGAATGAAGTAAGAATTCAAGGGAGATAAAACATTCTTAAAGCTACCTAGACATAGAGACAAGTCACCTTCCAGGGCATCCTGCTCTGATTACTCTCACATAAAGCCTCCTCCCAGGAACTTCTCCCTTCTGATTTATCCCAGGTGTCAAGTAGGAAGGAAACAGGTCCACTTCAGGAGCTTGAACCAGAGGGCTCAGGTTCTTACCATATCTGGGTCATTCCAACCTCCTGGTCCTGCAACAGGAACAATTATTTTCTGGTTAGAAGATGTCCAGTCCAAGGTATTCCTTATACTTTCCCAAGAATCATAAATGTCAGCAAAATTTCTCCAGTGATTGCAGTACTTTCGGATTTCTGTGTAATTGGGCTGTGAAAACAGAGAGAACTCTTCTGTTTACTTTCTACTAACATTCTTGTGATAGGAAAACAATCATGTTTTAAAAAGGCACTTGTAGCCTCCTTAGTTTACAGATTAAAGGTCCCTATGAAAGGTAAAAGTGAAAGTGAAGTCGCTCAGTCATATGCGGCTCTTTGCCCCCCATGGACTGTAGCCTATCAGGCTCCTCCGTCCATGGGATTCTCCAGGCAAGAGTGCTGGAGTGGATTGCCATTTCCTTCTCCAGGGGATCTTCCCGAGCCAGGAATTGAACCTGCTTCTCCCGCATTGCGGGCAGACGCTTTACCGTCTGAGCCACCAGGGAAGCCCGATAAAGGTCTCTATGAGGAGAGCTAAATCCTTATCATTAATATAATGGAATTTCATTGTAAGACGTTTGCTTCAGAAGTAGGCTATATAACTTAAAATGGTTCTAACACTGTTTTTGCTGGAAATTTAGCAAACAGTAACTAGGTGCAGCAGTCCTCCCGTATGTGTGGGGGATGCATTCTAAGACTCCGAGTGGTATTATATGGACTACCTTTTTCTCCCTATACAGGTACCAATGGGTGGGTAGTGGACACAGCATGCATATGCCGGACAAAAAGGATGATTCATGTCCCAGGCGGGATAGAGTGAGATGGCGTAAGATTTTATCACAATACTCAGAACGTGTGCAATTCAAAACTTATGAATTGTTTCTGGAATTTTCCATTTAATATTTTGGACTGTGGTTGACCTTTGGTAACCAAAGCCATGAAAAGCAAAATTGTGGGATGGGGGGACTACTGTATTGGGATCATGGAGGGTTTTAATTCTTTCTATACTTCATGGTCAAACTTTTCCAAAATGCACATGTATTACTTTTATAATCAGAAGCAAATACAGTGATTTCCTATAAGATACTATAAATCAACTATACTTCAATTAAAAAATAACTAAAATAATCTTCATAAATAAGAGTTCCAAATTACACAGGACTCAGCCAGCAGATGATAAGGCAATTTGAATCTCAGGCATATAATTTGTTATGTTTAATTAGAAATAAAAGTTTGTAGATAGGCAGGTGGACTATCTGAGGTTTAAGATGTTTAGAAAGAGGTTAGAGAATTTTGCAGAGATTAGAAGGAGACAACAGGGAGTCATTCTATAAGTAATTATTCAATACTTTCCATAAGGTAGGGATACACTGATAAAGTCAGAAAAGGTCCCTGCCCTCCTGAAGCTTACATTTTAATGGAGGAGACAGACAATAGGTAAATCAACAAATAATTGCATATAGTGTTAAGCTCATAGAAGGAAATTGAATAGGTTAACATGATAATGAAGTGGGCTGATTCAGGATATATTTTGTAGGCAGTACTAAAAGGATTGCCGCGGTTAGGTTGTGACCTATGAGACAAGAAGGAAGAATCAAAGATGACTGGCTTCTCAGTTGCTGGTGGCTTAGTCTCCAATTACAGCAGTGCGGATTGTGAGAAGTGGATGGATCCTGGGAGAAATGGCAGGATGAGACTGTTAAGTAAGGCTGGACTTTGACAGGGACCTTCGTCTCCTTGGCTCTTGAGTTCTGAAAATCTACCAGCCAAAGCTCTACTGGATTCTGGGCTCACTAGCTCACCTTAATCATGGGCCGCAAATAAAGGGGCCACTCACAGGAGTACACAATGCTTCTGCCAGTCCTGTTCAGGGCCAAGGACATTTGCTTATAACCTGTATAAGAAAACAATGTGTAAAATAAAGAAAGGGATTTCCAGCTGGGACTGTATGTTTTTAATACAAGCTGCCTGGAAGGGCCACATTTCTATTTTAAACCAGCAGCACAGAGAGGCGACTGTTCTGTGCTTACACTGTGCGTAGTGCCACCCAGCCTGCTGGGACTGTTCTGAGGAGACAGTGTGGGATGGTGGCTATATTGAAGAAGGGCAGGAAGGAAGATGTTCTCTCTGTGACTGTTTGACATCTGGGATTCTTTTCCCAGTGATGGACAGAGAGTTAACAATTATCTGGAGTCAACTCAGAGCTCTCTTACACGAAAAGTTCATGGCATTAGCTGTGGTTAGGCACATATGGCTTTTACATGCACGAATGACGGACAATGTGAAAGAAGAGGCAGGAACTCTGGCATACAGAGAATCATTGTTTCCAATATCATGACTGGATATTTCCAAAGTGAGGAGTAGTTCTTTGGATGCTTAGCTACCTTGTCCTCAAAGTTCTGCCTTTTGCTCTTGGCTAAATCTTGTGGATGAAACATACCCTCTGCCAAATGTTGTATACTGTCACAGTAACAACCATCAAATTTTAGCAGATCTACTCCCCAGTCAGCGAAGGTCTGGGCATCAATATCATAGTATCCAAAACTCCCAGGAAAGCCTGCGCAGGTTTTATTTCCAACATCTGCATAAATCCCTAGCTTCAGTCCTTTGCTATGAACCTGAAATGAGAGAAAAGAGTCACCTTGCTAGAAAGGCAATCATGAAACAGAGAGAACCATTTCAGGCTGGAGGCAGAGACCAGTACACTTCACCAGGTAGATACTGGGCGTTTCCCTTGCCCCCAAGCCCATAAAATTATCCAGATTAGTTTTTCAGGAGATAAAAAGCAAAGACCCCAGTTCTGCTGAGTTCAAACTCTACATGTAACAATAGCATAGAACTGATGTAAAAGCTGTCAGTTGCTCTGATCTTCATTTGACAGGATCTTAAAAGTTACATTTTCAGGGCAATGATAGATTTATTTGGACAAAGACTCTTTCCTTGACTGAATTTTAGGCACCTCTAAACCCTGTCTCAAGTAGGCCTCTACCTTAGCTTATCCTGCGTAGTTTTAGTAAGAATCCTGCAAAGTCACCCTCCCCCCTCCACGTTTTAATATGTGATCAAATTCCTTGCGCCCCAGCCTTGATGTCCAAGTCCTTGGCTTGCTTCCCCTCTTCCTGATATCTCCTCTTAGTAATTGTTCATCCACTGACCCCCACAATCTGGCTATTTAAAACCCCACTCATCTTTGGTGTATTTTGGATTGAACTTGGCTCTTTCCCCTATTACAACAGTACTGAATTGTACTCAGTATCTGTCTTCACTGCCTTTAACTAGTGTTTGGCTCCATTACTCTTTAACAATCTCTAGAACATACTCCTTCTATCTTCTAAAGTTGTAGTCTATAGTACAATTGTGATAACTGCTCAAAATTTATATGGAAATATATGCACGCATGTCAAGAACCAAGTTCCCTTTTTCTCCTAGAGAATTCAGTGGTTTCAGCAAAAAGAGAACTTCTCCAAGATGGGCCTCAAGAACTATTGTGAAACACAGATCTGCTGATGGGATGAAAATTCTACCCAACAAGCCTTACAATTTGGATAGGAACAGCTATTTTACTTTCCAAGTGTTTTGAGCAAGATTATGTACAGAAATGCTTATAGTCACCTGAATGAAAAAGAGAATTACCCATATACTCACATAATCAGCTAGGTAGCGGATCCCACCAGGAAAGCGTTTAGGGTCTGCCTGGAGCCTGCCTTTTGAATCTCTTTTTGGAGCCATCCAACAGTCATCAATGCAGATGTACTCATAACCCACATCCTTCCAGCCATCTGAGGCCATGATCTCAGCCATCTGCAGAAAGAGCTTCTCGCTGACAGGCAAATTCCAAGAATCATTACAATTCATTAGACAAATGCTTGACTACTCCGATTTATTAGGCATCTCGAGGTTTTGCAATTTATTTTTCAACCCATGATAATTTGGTAGTAATTACAACCAATGAGGGTAAAATGAACTGGCCCTTTTTCTTCTCACTCCTTCCCCTTCTACCCCTAAGAACCTCAAACAATTAAAAGAGGAATGAGAAACACAAATAGCCTCTGAGAAGGCTATTAGAACTAAGAAGATAGTTCAGTAAACTAAAACTACAAAGTTAACATAATCAGTAGCTTCTTTAGATATCAACAATAACCTATTCAGAGAAAAAGACACCATTAACAAGAGCAACCGAAAAAGCAACAGACAAAACCTAAAATACCCAGAGGTAATTTTAAAATTAAATGCAGGGCTCATTTGAATAAACTATGATGTTTCCAATAGCTAAGAAAAGAAGCAAAAGGCAAACGAGAAAAGGAAAGATATACCCATTTGAATGCAGAGTTCCAAAGAATAGCAAGGAGAGATAAGAAAGCCTTTCTCAGTGATCAATGCAAAGAAATAGAGGAAAACAATAGAATGGAAAAGACTAGAGATCTCTTCAAGAAAATTAGAGATACCAAGGGAACTTTTCATGCAATGATGGGATCAATAAAGGACAGAAATGGTATGGACCTGACAGAAGCAGAAGATATTAAGAAAAGGTGGCAAAAATACACAGAAGAACTATACAAAAAAAAAGTCTTCACAACCCAGATAACCATGATGCTGTGATCACTCACCTAGAGCCAGACATCCTGGAATGTGAAGTCAAGTGGGCCTTAGCAAGCATCACTAGGAACAAAGCTAGTGGAGGTGATGGAATTCCAGTTGAGCTATTTCAAATCCTAAAAGATGATGCTGTGAAAATGCTGCACTCAATTTGCCAGCAAATTTGGAAAACTCAGCAGTTGCCACAGGACTGGAAAAGGTCAGTGTTCATTCCAATCCCAAAGAAAGGCAATGCCAAAGAATGCTCGAACTACCGCACAGCTGCACTCATCTCACACACCAGCACAATAATGCTCAAAATCCTCCAAGTCAGGCTTCAACAGTTTGTGATCCATGAACTTGCAGTTGTTCAAGCTGGATTTAGAAAAGGCAGAGGAACCAGAGATCAAATTGCCAACATCTGTTGGATCATCGGAAAAGCAAGAGAGTTCCAGAAAAACATCTACTTCTGCTTTACTGACTATGCCAAAGCCTTTGACTGTGTGGATCACCACAAACTGGGGAAAATTCTGAAAGAGATGGGAATACAGACCACCTGATCTGCCTCCTGAGAAATCTGTATGCAGGTCAGGAAGCAACAGTTAGAACTGGACATGGAACAACAGACTGGTCCCAAATAGGAAAAGAAATGCGTCAAGGCTGTTATGTTGTCACCTTGCTTATTTAACTTATATGCAGAATACATCGTGTGAAATGCTGGGCTGGATGAAGCACAAGCTGGAATCAAGGTTTCTGGGAGAGATATCAATAACCTCAGATACGCAGATAACACCATCCTTATAGCAGAAAGTGAAGAGGAACTAAAAAGCCTCTTGATGAAAGTGAAAGAGGAGAGTGAAAAAGTTGGCTTAAAACTCAACATTCAGAAAACAAAGATCATGGCATCTGGTCCCTCACTTCATGGCAAATATATGGGGAAACAGTGGAAACAGCGACAGACTTTATTTGGTGGGGAGGGGGGCTCCAAAATCACTGCAGATTGTGACTGCAGCCATGAAATTAAAAGACGCTTGCTCTGGAAGAAAAGCTATGACCAACCTAGACAGCATATTAAAAAGCAGAGACATTACTTTGCCAACAGTCTAGTCAAAGCTATGGTTTTTCCAGTAGTCATGTATGGCTGTAAGGGTTGGACTATAAAGAAAGCTGAGTGCCAATGAATTGATGCTTTTGAATTGTGAGGTTGGAGAAGACTCTTGAGAGTCCCTTGGACTGCAAGGAGATACAACCAGTACATCCTAAAGGAAATCAGTTCTGAATATTCATTGGAAGGACTAATGCTGAAGCTGAAGCTCCAATACTTTGGCCACCTGATGCGAAGAACACACTCATTTGAAAAGACCCTGATGCTGAGGAAGATTGAAGGCAGGAGGAGAAGGGGACAACAGAGGATGAGATGGTTGGATGGCATCACCCACTCAATGGACATGAGTTTGAGTAAACTTCGGGAGTTGGTGATGGACAGGGAGGTCTGGCGTGCTGCAGTCCATGGGGTCACAAAGAGTCGGACACGACCAAGCGACTGAACTGACTGACTGATGACGTTCCAATTCATGAGAATATACAGAGACACGTTATTTTGTTCTTGAATAGGGAAACTCAGTATTAAAAAAAAAAGCAAACTCTCCCTGTACACTTCTAGACATTTACTAAAACGTTTAATCCCCAAAGGACTTTTTAAGGAAGTTTGCAACATGACTCAAAAACGTCACCTCAAAAGTTACATACATGAATAGTCTACAAAATATAAGTGAAGGTGGTGCTCTACTATTAGCAGTAGAATACACAGATAAGTAGAATCAAAGAGGAAGTTCAGAAAAGAGATCCTTCAAGCCATTTGATATCATGAAATTTAGTACATATTAAATATAATATTGCTTATAGGAGAACAAAGTCCAGCTGGATTAAAGATTTAAATACTTTAAAAACCCATAAAAATGCTAGTAGAAAATATAAATTTTGTATTCCATTTTATATTCAGATAGGAAAGAACTTTCTTTGCATGATGCCAGAGCCAGAAATCATAAAGGAAAAACCTGGTGTTTGATATATGAATATCAAAACCAACATATAGCAAGAACCACTGTTTTGGGAATTCCTTAGTGGTCCAGTTGTTAGGGCTCTCAGCTTTCACTGCCAAGGGCCTAGGCTGGATCTCTGGTTGGGGAACTATGATCCCACAAGTTGTGCGAAATGGTCCAAAAAAAAAAAAAAAAAAAAAGAATCACTGAATTCACAACTTATAGTAGACCCCAAACAAACAAAAACCAAAAAGTAAACAAAATAACCCCAAACACTCCAATTGAAAAATCTGCAACAAACAAGCAGTGCAGAAAAGAAATCGTTCAAACCACCAACCGATTTAACTCATTAAAAGATGTTCAACTTTATCACTAATCAGATAAATGAAAATAAAAACACCTACCAGATTGGCAAATTTCAGAAGAATAACAAAATGCAGTGTTGGCCAGACTGTGGGGGAAAACAGGAACTCATACACAAGCATGAGTCACTCAGTCCTGTCTACTTCTTTGCAACCCCATGGACTGTAGCCCACCAGGTTCCTCTGTCCATGGAATTCTCCAGGCAAGAATACTGGAGTGGGTAGTCATTCCCCTTTCCGAGGGATCTTCCTAACCCAGGGATTGAAACCCAGGTCTTCTGCACTGCAGGCAGATTGTTTACCTGCTGGGCCACCACCACAGAAGCCCACATGGTTGTTGGGAAGGTGCATTTGTAAAACTTTGGGGGGAGGACAGTTTACAAAATGAGCATACTCTTGGACCCAGGATTTAGACTTCTAAGGAAAAAAAACAGATGATGTACAAGGGTGGTTATTAGTAAGTTTTGTTCATAATAATGAAAAATCGAAGAGTGTGAGTAGTTATGAACAGGAGATTGTTTAAATAAAGTATGGCGAATACATACACTCTGCACTTATGAAACTCTCATTCTGTGCCAGGCACTGACTCTTCAATTTACAAAGGGATCATCAGTTTGCCCAAGATCACCTGGCAAAGTAACAATAAGCTAGAATTTGAACCCAGGCAGGCAGACTTCAGAGTCTTGTTAACTGCTCGCGACATAAACGTGATGTCATTTTTACTGAAAACCCCTTTAAAAAGAAATTCGTGTTTATATTTACATAGAAAAAAAAAAGGAAAGGTCGCATATTAACACTTTAACCATGATTATTTCTGGGTGATGAAATGAGGGGAATCTCTTTTCTTTGTACTCTTCTTTACTATCCACATTTTTTGCCATAATCATGCATTAATTTCATAATTAGATACAAAAATAAGACAACCACCACTTAGGAAAAAAAGGAAAAGACAGAAAGAAATATGGGATGGCCATAATTTACTCCAGAGTCATGATGGATTTAGTCTGAAACTTAGAAAGCCAATTAACTCTGTCATGTTTGACCAACATCTGGAAAGACATTCAAAGGAATAATTTATGGCCACTGGGATGTACCATGACTGCTGCTTACAGAGGGGCCTCTGCACCAAGGTTGTCTTTATTATGTTTTTAAACAATATCTACCAGTGATTCTTAACCTTTTATAGATGGAGATCTATTTGAGAATCTCAACAAAGCTCAAGATCCTCTCTCCAGAAAAACACATATATTCACATTTGCAGATTTGCATTAATTTCCCCATAGATTCCAGGCTAAGAACATTCCTTGCCTGTGCCCTCACTCAGTCGTGTCCGACTCTTCGTGACCCTATGGACTGTAGCCCGACAAGTTCCTCTGTCCATGTGATTCTCCGGGCAAGAATACTGGAGTGGGTTGCCCTTCCTCCTCGAGGGGATCTTCCTGACCCAGGGATTGAACCCGTGTCTATTCTTTATCACTAGCGCCACCTAGGAAGCCGTGGTAAAGAATCCGCCTGCCAATTAGGAGACGCAACAGACGCATCCCTGGGTCAGAAAGATCCCCTGGAAGAGGAAAGGGCACCCCACTCCAGTATTCTTGCCTGGAAAATTCCATGGGCAGGGGACCCTGGCAGGCTGCAGTCCACGGGTCGCAAACAGTCAGACACGTGGGCTGAGCATGAGCATGGGATAAGAACATTCCTTCCATATGCCTAATTGTGGGGGTTTGGTATTGCACTGTGCTGTGTCCTTCAGATGGGTTATCTTGTTGAAAATCAACCTGTGTGAGATAAGAACTCTCTTGCAGATCAACAGGGTTGGTTCCCTGAGGTAAGAGTTGCTTTCCCAATCTGCAGACAAAGGACGTGTCGGTCTGATAGGATCAGTATTTGTCTTATCCACTAAAGATCCTCCGCATAACCTTCCAGCCAGACGCCAGACGCAAGGGCTATTAGGTGGGGAGATCTAGGAGACACTATGGTCTCTCTAAATTCCCTCAAATTAGAGCCAAGGAACCCGTGACCCCAAAAGGGGAGGAAATGACACCCGCTTAGTCCTGTCTCTCCTACTCACCACAGCTGTTCTCAGTGCTAGTACCCTGCAGAGACAGAACTGCTGCTGCTAAGTCGCTTCAGTCGTGGCCGACTCTGTGCGACCCCAGAGACGGCAGCCCTCCAAGCCCCTCCGTCCCTGGGATTCTCCAGGCAAGAACACTGGAGTGGGTTGCCATTTCCTTCTCCAATGCATGAGAGTGAAAGGCGAAAGTGAAGTCGCTTAGTCGCGTCCGACTCTTAGCGACCCCATGGACTGCAGCCCACCAGGCTCCTCCGTCCATGGGATTTTCCAGGCAAGAGTGCTGGAGTGGGGTACCATTGCCTTCTGCAGAGACAGGGCAGTAGCTCTCAATAAGAGTCTGAACGAACTGGATGGTAAATGGAGAAAAACCTTAGGTGGGTGAACAGGCAGAAAGACGTGGAGAAGCAGAGGTCGCTGGCCAGACTCCCACTCCAAGGGGTCACATGGAGAAAATCCAGAGCTAGTCCCCATCCAGGGGTCACAGAGAAAATTCAGGGCTAGTCCCCATCCAGGGCAGTTTGCTGGGGATAAAAAAGCAGCAGCGATAGGGGAGCTTTGCCTCCGGCTCAAAATTTTCTCGCTGAGACCCTCCATCCTTCCAAACACATCCAGACAAATACATGGAAAGGCGAAGGGAAGAAGGTACCCAATATCTCTGATACCTGATACAGGAATCCGGCTCTTCTTGGCAGTTCACGTTGCACATGAAGCGCTCCCAGTGCAGCCAGCCCATGGTAGGGGTCATCGCCAAGCCGTTGTCCAGGCCCCAAGCCCCAGGGAGCCTGCAGGGAAACAGGACCTGGAAGCAAAAGGCCAGCACGCAGCCCCGCCGCAGGACTCTGCTCACCGGTCTCACCATCGCGGTCTTCATACAGCACAGGTTTCCAAGTCACCTGGGGTTTTAAATTTAACCTACGGGGGTAAAAAGGTGGAGACGGTCCGCGGAACCCGCTTTGGTCCACATCACCAATCATCGGTGAGTAATTTAAGCCGTGACGTGAATGTTTCTCCGGCAACTGGGATGGTTATCCCCAGAGGCCGACCAATGACCAGTCACAGAAGACGCGCCGCCACCAACCACTCTCTCTCTTTCTGAACGTCGACCCGCCCTGTCTTTATACCAGAAGGAAGTGCAGCACTTTAATGATCCGGGGTTAGAGCCTAGCGGTGCTCACGTGACCGAGATCTCACATGACGTAGATCCTCACGTGACCTATCGCTTACGTGAGCAGAAGTAGTTGTGGTCGTCGTCTACCGTCTCGCTATAAGCCGTTTGAGGGAAGAAAGAGGAAAATTATCCGGTATCGTTAGAGGTTGGTGTGTGGGTAGGAACCGGGGACCCGGGGGTGGTGGTGATGCAGACCAAAGCGGGGTCCGCGGGCCGCCTCCGCCTGTTTCGTTCCTGCTTTCCCCTCCCCCGCTCCCCCTTCCCCCATCTCAGTGCCGGGAAGCCGCCTTTGCTGCGCCTGGTGGGGAAATGGTGGACGCTCGTGACTGTCTGTGTTTTTGTATATCTGTCTGTCTGGGCGGGTTTCAAAGGACCCTTAAGAGAAACCGTAAGCTGAAAAACATTGGAAAACCACGTCCCCGGATTAGGAAAAACAGATCTTGAGTCCAGTGGTCTGAATGCTAGTCCACCCATTCAGGCACCCAGTCTCCAGTGCCTGATTGTCTGTAGGGAGAGGCACCAAGCGAATTTGATCTGGAGAATCACATCTAGGCAAATACTGCGTGCCTGACCGCGGCGCCCAATGAATGTTTTTACTGAATTAAATATGTAAATAACGTTTATTTTTCCGGCTTTTAACAAGCTACATGTTAAATTTTTGGACTTTGGAAAAATAACGGTATGCTATAAATTGAAAAAAAATACACGTAATTCATCACTCGCAGATAACTAGTCAGCATTTCGGTCTGTAAAACGTCTGTATATAACACGCACGTAAATGCACAAATTCTTAACTCACAAATGGAATCCGGGTTCCTACTTCAGGCAACAGAGTCCTTGTGGCCTTCCCAGGAGACACAGTGATGAAGCAGAACCTCCGTGTCCCCACACGGGATGTTAAGGCCTAGAGGGCTATAGAGACGATTAAATGGAATGGGTTGTCCAAGAGTTAAGGCAAGGGAGAAATCAGTGTGTAAGAGAGCTGTAGGGACATTAGATGGAATGGGTCGTCCAAGAGTTAAGGCAAGTAAAAAGCCAGTGTGTAAATCTGTCACTCAGACCTGAAAATTATCTGTAGAGAGATTTAGCACTCCACATGCATTGTTCCAGGCACATCTTAGGGAGTTAGTGAATGTTGACTTCAATCTTTGGTGTAGTTTTAGAGATGTTAGTACACTTTGCACTTTCTTTCAAAGAGGCCCACCGTTCCCAGACCTTGTCAGATAAGCCATGCACATACAAAAAATAGAATTTTTTATCAAATTTCCTATACCAAATATCACAAAAGTAAACATTTTCATTTTCTGTTTTTTTTTCCTGAAATAAAAGTTTCTCTCTATAGAAAATTAGGAATGCACAAAAGAATTGAAAAAAGTTGAAAAAACCATAAACTTACCACTCAGAGTAGCCTCTATTAACGTGACAAATTCCGCATGCATGCACTTTCCTAACTTTTAAAAGAATTCCAATTACAATGATTTTTAAAAATTAAACTATTTAGAAGTATATAGAGTAAAAAGTGAAATTCCTCTACATTCTTGCTACCCTACAGTGTTCCTTTTCTCAAAAAACACCTTATATGCTTCCAGAACTTGTCTGCATTTACATACATATAGATGTGCCTGCTTATATTTTAAAATAAGTAGGTTCATACTATACATTATTCCTTCATTTAGTTTGGAAATCTTCCAGGGTCAGGGCAGATTAAAAAAAAAAATACAGCTACATGGCTTTCTGTTTTAAGGCTAAAGTATGATTCACTCTGTCATTCCCCTATTAGTGGGTAATTAGATTTCTAATTTTCTGCCATCACTAACAATGCAACAGTGAACATTTGCGAGTATTTCTGTTGACCAGATTCCTGGAAGGAATTCTAGCATGGTCGAAGGATATATGAACATATATCTTTCTCACAGTTGTGGTTTATAAAACAGTTATGATCTTAGGTCACAAGATTATAGCATAAGTAATTTCTTATGTTATTAGATTTCCAGTTTTTAAAGTGGGTAATATTTCATCTTTCTTAGTAAAATATCTTTCAAAGAATATTTAGCTCCATAAACCTTTGTCTGAATTTCAGATTTTCTTAGGGCATATAACCAGAAGTGGATTTACTGTATCAAAAGGCATGACATATTTCCAGATTGCTTTCCAGAGATACTGCATCAGCTTCCACTGCTCTGGGAGTATATTAGTTTAGGAACCCTGAATATCAGTATCAATTTATCCTTCCTATTTTGCTTTCACTGTGGTGATGGATGAAAAATGGCAGTTACTTGTAGTTTTAACTTGTATTTCTGATGATTGATGAGTATTGAACATTTCCCAGACTCTTCTGTATCTTCACATCTGTATTTCCCATACATTTAATCTGTTACCAAGTCTCCCAGAGTCCACTGCTTTGAATGCATAGCTCATATCTTGCCTCTCCCCCCTTTTAAAAAGTATCTTGCCTCCCCCGTTTTTAAAGTGCTGTTGGCTTAGATAAACACCTTAACATATCTCTAACAGAGCTCTAGTTGCTCTTGGTAGTGTCACCCCCACCCCCTCTGTTGAGGTCACACTGTTGCCATGGTGATCTTTCTGCAAGGTTCTGATTACTTGACTCTCCTCCCCTCACTTTCCTTCTTCTGCTTCCTCCCCTCACTTCTCTCCCCTTACCTCCCTCCCGCCTCTCTCCTCCCCTCAGTGCCCCATGTAAAATCCTTAAAAGGCCTCTAGCCTTTGTCTGCCTGCTAAGACCTGGATGAATCTCTACCTTGCCAGCCGTATCTCTTCCTTGCCTCCTCCTATTTTATGCTCCATCATAATTTTTAGAATTTGTGGATCCCTGAGCTGGTTAGTCCTTTTCACTTAACTATTCTACGCTGATAGAATTGACCAGTCAATCCCTGCTTTATAACACCCTTTCACCCTGTCCATAGTTATGTCATAGTAGAGAAATGTTTATTTGCCCATTTTGTCTTCAGTACAGATGTACAGTGCCCCTGTAGGACCATGAGTCATTTCTGGGCTTATTGATCCTTATATGCCAGAACCTAGTACTGGATCTGGCAACTGAACAATGTAAAATGAAGATGTAAATTCTCTGTAATGTCTTTTTTCCATTTATCTCTTTGGCCTTAATATTTACTTGATTTTTAAAAAATTTGTATGAGTTTTTCAATATAATAATGATAGTAATGTATTTGTTGTAGTTATCTTGTTTGTTGTTTGGTTTTTATGTTTAATCTTACTTTTGATGTAATGAAGTTTTCCATTTTTATATAATCAGATGTAGCTGTCTTTTATGTGTGGATGTCTCACTGATTTAGTTGCCATTCATTTTGTGTATCTTTTCATCTTTTGTATATCTTTCCTGACTTTGTGTTTATATATGATGAATGTGGAAAACTTAGAACATACAGAAGTAGCCAAAGAAAACATTCCCTGAAACAAAGTTCCCATAATCTTACCACCCAGAAATAGCCACCATTAATGGTATCCAGCACATAAAATAGGTGTCAAATAAATAGTTGTTGAATGAATGAATTAGAAATTTGGTGAAGTCTTTCTGTTATACAAATGTCTTAAGAAAAAGCTATCGGTGTAATTTTCTATTAATAGTTTGCTTTTTCTCTCTCAACCATATTATGAACATTTTTCCATGACAGTAGTCTTAATTTTTTTTCAGCTATACCAAAATTACATTGAACCGAACCTGCCAGCAAGAATTCAAGAACCACCATGATGCTGAGCACAGAAGGCAGGGAAGGGTTCGTGGTGAAGGTCAGGGGCCTGCCCTGGTCCTGCTCAGCTGATGAAGTGATGCGCTTCTTCTCCGATTGTAAAATCCAAAACGGCACCTCAGGTATTCGTTTCATCTACACCAGAGAAGGCAGACCAAGTGGTGAAGCATTTGTCGAACTGGAGTCTGAAGATGAAGTGAAACTCGCTCTGAAGAAGGACAGAGAAACCATGGGACACAGATATGTTGAAGTATTCAAGTCCAACAGTGTTGAAATGGATTGGGTGTTGAAGCACACAGGTCCGAATAGTCCTGATACTGCCAATGATGGCTTCGTCCGGCTTAGAGGACTCCCATTTGGCTGTAGCAAGGAAGAGATTGTGCAGTTCTTTTCAGGGTTGGAAATTGTGCCAAATGGGATGACACTGCCGGTGGACTTTCAGGGGAGGAGCACAGGGGAGGCCTTTGTGCAATTTGCTTCACAGGAGATAGCTGAAAAGGCTTTAAAGAAACATAAGGAAAGAATAGGGCACCGGTACATTGAAATCTTCAAGAGTAGCCGAGCTGAAGTCCGAACCCATTATGACCCCCCTCGAAAGCTCATGGCTATGCAGCGGCCAGGTCCCTATGACAGGCCAGGGGCTGGCAGAGGGTATAATAGCCTTGGCAGAGGGGCTGGTTTTGAAAGGATGAGGAGGGGTGCCTATGGTGGAGGGTATGGAGGCTATGACGACTATGGTGGCTATAATGATGGATATGGCTTTGGCTCTGATAGATTTGGAAGAGACCTCAATTACTGTTTTTCAGGAATGTCTGATCATAGATACGGAGATGGCGGGTCCAGTTTTCAGAGCACCACAGGGCACTGTGTACACATGAGGGGATTACCTTACAGAGCCACTGAGAATGATATTTACAATTTCTTCTCACCTCTTAATCCCATGAGAGTACACATTGAAATCGGACCTGATGGCAGAGTTACTGGTGAGGCAGATGTTGAATTTGCTACTCATGAAGATGCTGTGGCAGCTATGGCAAAAGACAAAGCTAACATGCAACACAGATACGTGGAGCTCTTCTTGAATTCTACCGCAGGCACAAGTGGGGGAGCCTATGATCACAGCTACGTAGAACTCTTTTTAAATTCCACAGCCGGGGCGAGTGGTGGAGCTTATGGTAGCCAAATGATGGGAGGCATGGGCATATCCAACCAGTCTAGTTATGGAGGTCCTGCTAGTCAGCAGCTGAGTGGTGGTTACGGAGGTGGATATGGTGGTCAGAGTAGTATGAGTGGATATGACCAAGTTCTGCAGGAAAACTCCAGTGACTATCAATCAAACCTTGCTTAAGCAGAGAAGGAGTACCAAACAACAACAGAAATAACAGCCGTGCATTTATGGGAGTTAACTAGATTAGGAATGGCATCAGGCATATCCAGTATGATTGGTACATGGGACTGATCATTGATTCTGATCACTCTTGGTCAGCTAGCTTCCTTTTCTTTTTCCCTTCATTCCTTTCTTTCTCCTCCCCGCCTCCTACCCTCCCTCCCTCTTTCTTTTTCTCTCTTTTTTTTTTTAAGAAACAAAAATTAAGTTTAACAGTTTTGCATTACAGGCTTGTAATTCATGCTTACTGTAAAGTGGAAGTCAGGATTGTTTTAAAACTTCAAGCTCAGTAATTTTGAACACTGAAACATTCACATAAGATGTAATAACAAAGTTCAGTATTGACCATAACTGTTAAAACTTTCAGCTTTCTTCAAGTTAGTTATGTTATAGGAGTGTACTTAAACAGTAAGCATATTTAGGTTAAAGCAATTTCACTTATGTTAAATGTTGCTCTTATACCATGATACATTGAAAACTTCGGATGCATGTTGAGAAACATGCTTTTCTGTAAAAACTCAACTATAGGAGCTGTGTCTACGATTTCAAGTGAAAACATTTGGCATGTTTGTTAATTCTAGCTTTTTGGTTTAATATCCTGTAAGGCACGTGAGTGTACACTTTTAATTTTTTAAAAAAAAAGCTCTGGGACAATTTTGAAATGTAATACCAATACTTTAGAGTTTGGTCATGTTGTTTGTATGAAATTCTGAGGCTTTGATTTAAATCTTTCCTTGTATTGTGATTTCCATTAGATGTATTGTACTAAGTGAAACTTGTTAAATAAATCTTCCTTTTAAAACCTGGAAAAATCTTGTACAGCTTCATTTTTATTACATTCTGTCTTGCAAGCCATTTCTTTTATATAGTCCTCTGCTGGTGAAATTTAAATTGGTTTTAATTTTTAATTATTATAAATATACCTTCAAATCTTTATACATACATCATTGCACATTATTTGTTTCTAAGATGTATTCCTAGAAGTGGAATTGCTTAGTCAAAAGTCCACACATTTTTGAGACTTCTGATTTATTTTGCCAGAAAGATTATGGTACTTTGTGTTTCCACTGGGAGTGTAGTTTTTAAAATTTAGCATCCTCATATGAATGAATCCTCATAGGATCCCCATAGCATCTTCAATGAAGCACATTTTTCTCCTTGATCTATCCCATTATTATTTTACTTTGTCTTCCTTAGACTAATATTGAGATGGAGCATCTTTGTGTTTGTTTTTATGTTTATCCTCATCACATCCACAGGACTATTGCGCTACTCTGGAGACATTGTATTTTTCAAGGCAGCATGCTCCAAAATCCAAAGAAGTAAAGGCCAATAAATAATCCTCTTCCTTTCATTTAACTGTCAGTTTAGAAGATCTGAGACACCTTTATATGTTTAAAAGAAGAAGCAGACCTATGTTACAGAAACAATTTGGTGTCCTCCATGAATTCATTAATAGTCTCTAAACACTCTTTAAGGTATTTTTTTTAAATTGGAGATAATTGCTTTACAAGTTGTGTTGATTTCTGCTATACAGTGAGATGAGTCAGCTCTTTAAGGTTTTTAAGGGGGCATTTAAAGCTTGTTTTAAATCATTGATTCTCAAACTTCAGTATGCACCAGAATCATCTTATGGGGCTTGTTCAAACGTTGGTTACTGTGGCCCACTCTTAAGAGTTTCTGAAATTCAGTAGGTCTGGGGTGGTGCTCGAGAATTTGCTGATGTGGCTGGTCTCAAGACCATGTTTTGTGCTTCATCATAGTTCTCTAATGGGTACGAGCCTATAAACCCTAAAATGCAACTCTAGGAAGCTGCTTGCTCTCTGATTTTTGATTGCCTCTCCCACTATCCTGTATCAAGTAGTTTAAACTTTCTATGAAAGTATAAATTGCATATGGCTATTTATAACACTTCGTATCTCCCGTGAGGACTTTGAAAACCTGTGACGTCTGAGGTTACCTTTTCCACCCATATCATAGTGACCATTAACAATTACACTTCTCAATGGCCTTCAGGCGTGGATGCCCTCAGGCCAATACCAGTTGCATCTGAACTTTGTTAGATGTTTTTGTAGATTTCCTGTCTAGCCTGGAAATCCTTGGTCTGTTCAGAGCTTGAGGCCCAGAGAAACATTCTGAAGCTGGAAGCAACTACCAAATTGGTATTACCTGATTCCATTTTATTCAAGGACACTTTTAATTGAAAACCATGCTGAGGATACAGTTCCTAGTGATTTGAAATTCTTCAGTGACTTCTAATTTCTGTCAAAGTTGCCAAGAAAGCAAGATACCACTCCAACTCGTCATACCAAGCCAGTTATTTACTTTGTCCTCCTAAGGCTTTCAGGAGGCTTTTTTCAGAGGGTTCACAAGTAGGAGTTTTTGCTTTCCAGGCTGCTCAGTTAATTTTCCAGAACATTCTCTTAGTATAAGCAGAGATTCTTCAGTTAGCCACTAGATGTCACCAAACCCCAGGATAGGCTTGGCTGATGCCGGCCCACCCCACCCCAACCACCCTGTGAACTGATACACAAAAACACTGTAAGTTTTATCTACAAATCAAGGTCTTTTCCTTCAGGGAAAATGCTGTCAGCAAAAATGAGAATTTCTCCAAGCTGAGCCTCGAGGACTGTTGCAAAACAGCTGCTGATGGAATGAAATTCCATTTTGCTGTGCGTGATACCAGGGTGAGATTGTCACAAGGGCCATTTCACAACTTGCTCCCACACTGACCAAAATTCGGTCTTGTGAATGAAAAAAAAAAAACGCCACACGTGCATGGGGTCACAAGCTCAGCATGGTGCAAGACCTCGTTTGGGGAAAGAGGGTGTTAGTTTGCGCCTGGAGCTTCTGTGGAAATGCTTTCTCCAAGAGTCCTTTTTCTCCCTCCCTCCCTCCTTTGCACAGGGCTCGTTTGTCAAGCACGTACTTTAGAGATGAGAAAACTGAGTCTGTGGGAGAGTAAGAATCAACCTTGTCTTTAGGAAGAAGCAGGATGCTGGAGGGAGAGGAAATGACGTCTGGCCAGGGAAAGAGAAGGAAATGTCTCGGATCCTCAGGGGATGATGTAAGGGTAGTCTTGCCCTGGGGCGTGAGTCAGGAGGGTGGCACTGACCAGCGCTGGCTCCAGGGGCTCCTCTATAGCTCCCCAGACTGCAGCTCCCTTTCCACACGGTTTAGTCCGCAGAGTGACGGTGAGAGGGTCAGGTAGGGGCCCCTCTGGAAGACAAAGAATTTGGAAAGAATTCATTGTTCCCTCTCACCGCCCGCTTTCCAGAGACCCTCGACACTCCCCACCCAACCCCCTAGTGTATTTCCTTTCCCAAGAGGGATAGGGAAGAGGTCTGGCCCTGGCCGTTCTGGGATAAGCACGGGCCTCGTACGAGGGGGCGTGGTTAGCGCGATGACTGACAGCCGGTGGCTTCCAGGAGGAAGGGACTTCTGGAGTCTCCCTGCCCATCTCTGAGAGGGGCGAAAACTACTTTGGTAACCATCTGCTGCTGCTGCTGCTGCTAAGTCGCTTCAGTCGTGTCCGACTCTGTGCGACCCCATAGACGGCAGCCCACCAGGCTCCCCCATCCCTGGGATCCTCCAGGCAAGAACACTGGAGTAGGTTGCCATTCTAGGGTATGCTAAATCCAGCCCCCTGTAGATGAAAAAATTAAATCATAGCCAATTTAAGAAAGAAATGGACATTTTTATTGAACCAACCTGAGAATTATAACCTGGGAGATCAGCTCTTAAAGAACTTTGAGCACTGCTCCAAAGATGTGAAGGGGAAGATTTCAGAGAAACAAAGAGCGAGAGCTGTGAGTTTCAGGTTTATTTGGAGATATTGAGGACTATAGCTCTGGAGACGGCTTCTCAGAAAGTTCTGAGGAACTGCTCCCAAGAGGTAAGGGGGGAGGTCGATATGTATAAGCACAACACAAGACAACAAAGGTTAGTGACCTCAGTGGCTAATGACTCAATTCTTGTAGAAGCAGGTGGTGAATGACCTTCTTTAGTTGGCATGAAAGTGAAAGTGTTAGTTGCTCGGTACTGTCCAACTCTTTGAGACCCCATGGACTGTGGCCCACCAGCTTCCTCTGGTCCATGGAATTCTCCAGGCAAGAATACTGGAGTGGTAGCCATTTCTTTCTCCAGGGATCTTTACAAACTGAGCCACGCAATGTACTAGTCCGTTCTGGTCCAGGAAATGGTTCCCTCTTGTTGCTTAGTCTCATATCTAGAGTTACACTATTACAATCATTGATCTTATAGAACTATATTTGGTCAAACGTTCCAGGTTACCTAGCCATCATTATTTTTATTGGAAGTTCATCATACTTCAGTTCAGTTCAGTTCAGTCGCTCAGTCGTGTCCGACTCTTTGCGACCCCATGAATCGCAGCACACCAGGCCTTCCTGTCCATCACCATCTCCTGGAGTTCACTCAGATGCATGTCCATCGAGTCCGTGATGCCATCCAGCCATCTCATCCTTAGGTAATGCACAAAACGATAGTCTTGTAAAATAGGCGGACTACAAGTAATATAACTAATACCATAGTGTTTTTCTGCTTGTTTAGTTTTTGGCCATACCATATGGCTTGTGGAATCTTAGTTCCCTGACCAGGTATTGAACCTGCAAACTCAGCAGTGGAAATCATGGAGTCGGAACCCCTAGACTACCAGGGAATTCCTAGCTAGTAACATTAATAGGGTTATAAGTACATACTTATATAAGAACTTTAAGTGTGGCCCAGTATATCCCCAGGTGTGTTCCATACCAATCTTTATCTTCAAGGTAATGGTTATTTTGGTATTGCCCATAAGGCACCCAGCTCAATTACCTAGTGTCATTAGGCTGATTATCCTAGTATGATTCATTTGTTCCTAACATTGGGGGCTGTAAACTTAGATGATTGTAGCCTGATGTTAATCATATTAATCTATTCCATAACTGAAGAAGGTTATATTCTTTGATTGAAATTAGGTAGTTTCTCTGACTGAGCTTGAGTAACTTTAAAAGAAAAGTCATTTATGGTCATGCTCAGAGCAAGTATGATTGGCCAAGTGAGGGAATCCCATCTACTAATTATCAATACTGGCCAAAACAGAACTATAACTTCTTTCTTCTAGAGTAAATTTCCTAAGGGCCATCCAATTAGAGCCTTGGAGAGGAGAAATCCATCAAGGTAACCCAGAAGTACTGGTTGTAGGTAAGTGTGGGATCGAGGATCTATGGAAAACAGGCAAGGAGAGGGAAGAATGAATTCTTATCAGATTCTTTCTTTGTCCTCCAGAGGTCCCTACCTGACCCTCTCCCCACCATTCAATGGGCTACCTGTGGGGAAAGGGGACTGAAATCTGGGGAGTGATAGAGGAACAGCTAGAAAAAACACTGATTTATGCAAAAGTCCAAGAAATTGAACTTGGGCAAACTCTGGGAGATAGTGAGGGACAGGGAGGCCTGGCATGCTAGAGTCCATGGGAGCCAAAGAGTTGGACACAACTTAGCGACAAAACAGCAACAACCAAGAAATTAAGAAAGCATTGTAAATATACAGGTCAGGTCCAGTACCTTGGGATAGTTTTCTGCTTCTGATGCCATCTTCTCATCATGGTGTGGGTGTGGTTCCTCCTATGTTGGAGCATTGGTTTAAGGTGATTTTGAGATCAGCAGTCTTCTGTACAGACCAGTCCAATGTAGGAGCACTTTCTAAGTGAGAAATATGAATCCAGAGTCAATTCCATTCAGTTTTGCTGTGTATGAGGTAGTTAAGAGAACCAGATCAGGGTCCTTCCTTCTAGGTTGAAGGCAGTCCTTTAAATGGTATCTTTTCCAGTATGCGTAATATCCTAGTTGCAGGTCATGAGGCATCTGATCTTTATTCCAAGATAGATTACTATGGTAAGTTCAGAAAGAAACTTATTATAGGATATCCTTTTAGTAATTTAATTTAACTTTATAATAGTATAACATTGCAACAAGGAGTCATCTAGGAAGTGAGTCTTAGTCAGTGAATGCCAAACCTCAGGGGCCTCCCCAGTGGCTCAGTAGTAAATAATCCATTTGCCAGTGCAGAAGACTTGGATTTGATCCCTGGGTTGGTAAGATTCCCCTGGAGAAGGAAATGGGAACCCCCTACAGTATTCTTGCCTGGGAAATCCCATGGACAGAGGAGCCTGGTGGGCTACAGTCTATGCAGTCACAAAAGAGACATGACTTACTGACTAAAACAGCAACAACAACCAAACCTCAGCACTAGAACTTAATATCCACAAAAGTGTATTATTTTTAAACTTAAAAAAATTTAAGTGTAGTCATTTACAATGTTGTTCCTATCTCTGTTGTACAGCAAAATGACTCAGTTATATACATCATATGCATTCTTTTCTTAATATTCCGTTCAAAATGTAATAGTTCTCATCTACCCACCCCAAACTCCCAAACTTGCAGTCCAGCCTTCTCCCTCACCCCTTTCTTGGCAATCATCAGTCTGTTCTCCATGTTTATTTCTGTTCACTCATGTCATATTTTAGATTACACATATGTGATATCATATCGTGTTTGTCTTTCTTTTTCTGACTTACTTCCCTTAGTAAGATAATTTCTAGTTGTATCCATGGTGCTGCAGATGGCAGTATTTCATTCTTTTTATGGCTGAGTAGTATTCCATTATATATATATCTTTATCCACTCATCTGTCTATAGACATATAGACTGTTTCCATGTTTTGGCTATTGTGAACAGTGCTGCCATGAACACAGGGGTGCATGTATCTTTTTGAATTATAGTTTGGGCCGAGTATATTCCTAGGAGTGAGATTGCTGGACAATATGGTAATTTTATTTTTAGTTTTATGAGGAACCTTCATACTGTTTTTTCCATAGTGGACGTACCAACTTACCAACTTACATTCCCACTAACAATGTAGGAGGGTTCCCTTTTCTCCACATCCTCTCCAGCATCTGTTATTTGTAAACTTTTTGATGTGGACCATTTTTAAAGTTTATTGAACTTGTTACAATATTGTTTCTGTTTTATTTATTTATTTATTTTTTGGCTGGAATGTGGGATCTTAGATCCCTGACCAGGGATCAAACCTGTACTCCCTGCTTTGGAAGGTGAAGTCTTAACCACTGGACAATGAAGGAAGTCCCCGTTATTTGTAAACTTTTTATTGATGGCCACTCTGACTGGTGTGAGGTAGTACCTCACTGTAGTTTTGATTTGTATTTCTCTTATAATTTGCGATGTTGAGCATCTTTTCATGTGCCGACTGGCCATTTGTATGTCTTCTTTGGAGAAATGTCTATTAAGGTCTTCTGCCGATTTTTCAGTTGGGTTGTTTGGTTTTTGTTGTTGAGTTGTACGAGTTGTAAGTCCTTGTCTATCACATCATTTTCAAATATTTTCTCCAATTCCATAGGGTTGTCTTTCCATTTTTAATGGTTTTCTTTGCTGTGCAAAAGCTTATAAGTTTGATTAGGTGCCATTTGTTTATTTTATTTTATTTTTTCTATTGCCTTGGGAGACTAACCTAAGAAAACATTGGTATGATTTATGTCAAAGAATGTTTACAAAGCTGTATTATTGAGACATAATTTTTTCTTTCTAATATTACCCTTATTTCTACTATCTATAGCTAAATTAAGACTATTTTATGTGTAAAATAAGTCTGATTTTGATAAACTTGGCTTGATTATTGATACATGTGATTGAGCATACAGAGTTTTTCAAAAAACTGGCTTTGCTGGAACTTTTCATAATCTTAGATTCAAATTTCAAAAGGCCTCTTCATGCCAGGAAAGCCATGGCATGGACTTGTGATCAGATACCACCTGCAGTATCTATAGACTTGGATGACTTCCTCTCTTTTTTAGATCCCCAAGATATCTTGAGAGTCTTTCATCTGTCAGGAGGTGGCCTTCCTTAGGCCTGATAACAGCCTGTTCAGGCTGTTGGAAACCTAAGAATTTTCCAATTCATGGAGGGATCATTCAGAGAGAAAAGATAAACTTTTCAATTCTGCTTTTGTGTGTATGTGTGCTCAGTCATATCGGGCTTTTTGCAACCCCATGGACTATAGTCCGCCAGGCTCCTCTGTCCATGGAATTTCCCAGGCAAGAATACTGGAATGGGTGCCATTTCCTTCTCCATGGGATCTTCCCTACCCAGGGATCAAACCCGAGTCTCTTGTGTCTCCTGTATTGGCAGACAGATTCTTTATCATTAGTGCTACCTGGAAATCAATTCTGCTTACAATGGTATTAATATAGGCTTCCCTGATGGCTCAGACAGTAAAGAATCCACATGCAATGCAGGAGACCTGGGTTCAATCCCTGGGTTGGGAAGATCCTCTGGAGAAGAGAATGGCAACACACTCCAGTATTCTTGTCTGGGAAATTCCATGGACAGAGGACCCCGGTGGGCTACAGTCCATGGGGTTGCAAAGAGTCGCACATGATTTTTTTCATAATTAGCTTAAGGAGAAAGGTTTCTTTATGTCTGGAGAACACAGATTAGAAGCCAAGAATATTTCCGACCAAAAAATCCCATAAACTTATAACCATATTTATCAGTCCAGTCGTCATATGCAGCTAATTCTTGACTTTTTGTTAACAGTTTCATGAAACCATCAGGGTTTCCATTCAGTCAGTTCAGTCGCTCAGTCATGTCCAGTTCTTTGCAACCCCATGGACTGCAGCATGCCAGGCCTCCCTGTCCATCACCAACTCCCAGAGTTCACACAAACTCACGTCCATTGAGTCGGTGATGCCATCCAGTCATCTCATCCTCTGTCATCCCCTTCTCCTCCCTCCTTCAATCTTTCCCAGCATCAGAGTCTTTTCTAGTGAGTAAGTTCTTTGCATCAGGTGGCCAAAGTATTGGAGTTTCAGCTTCAGCATCAGTCCTTCCAATGAATATTCAGGACTGATTTCCTTTAGGATGCACTGGTTGGGTCTTCTTGCAGTCCAAGGAACTTTCCAGAGTCTTCTCCAACATCACAGTTCAAAAGCATCAATTCTTTGGTGCTCAGCTTTCTTTATAGTCCAACTCTCACATCCATACATGACTACTGGAAAAACCATAGCTTTGACTAGACAGACCCTTTTTTTTTTTGGCAAAGTAATGTCTCTGCTTTTTAATATGCTGTCTAGGTTGATCATAGCTTTCCTTCCAAGGAGCAAGCGTCTTTTAATTTCATGGCTGCAGTCACCATCTGCAGTGATTTTGGAGCTCCCCAAAATAAAGTCTTTCACTGTTTCCATTGTTTCCCCATTTATTTATCATGAAGTGATGGGACCAGGTGCCATGATCTTAGTTTTCTGAATCTTGGATTTTAAGCCAACTTTTTCACTCTCCTCTTTCACTTTCATCAAGAGGCTCTTTAGTTTTTCTTCGCTTCCATTAAATTCTAATGGGTTTCCATTAGAATTATTTAATTTTTTACCCAATTCAGTGGTATGATCTNCCATTGTTTCCCCATTTATTTATCATGAAGTGATGGGACCAGGTGCCATGATCTTAGTTTTCTGAATCTTGGATTTTAAGCCAACTTTTTCACTCTCCTCTTTCACTTTCATCAAGAGGCTCTTTAGTTTTTCTTCGCTTCCATTAAATTCTAATGGGTTTCCATTAGAATTATTTAATTTTTTACCCAATTCAGTGGTATGATCTGAAATTTGTTGGAAACATACTTGGCAAAAAGTCCTTTCTATGAATCTTCTTGAAGATGAAGCATTTTTGCAAAGGCATCAGAGTAGACAATAACTGTCAATGAATGACAGACTTAAAAAGGCACACTTAAGGACCTGATTATTACCTTCAACAAAGGAAGCAAGAATAGGCGATGGAGAAAAGATAGTCTCTTCGGTAAGTAGTGTTGGCAAAGCTGGACAGTTGCATGTAAATCAAAGAAGTTTGAACACTCTCTCACACCATACACAAAAATAAACTCAAAATGGCTCAATCCTTGTAGAGCCAGATAGCTATTGATATTTTTTACTTGACAAAGGGTATTTGAAATCAAAGACACATCTTGGTATAAGGTTACTGCTATTTTTGAGGAACAGATACTTAGTTAATGGTTTTTGTGCTTTTCTAAGGGCTTCCCTGCTGGCTCAGTGATATTTGCTTGTAATATATGAGACGCATGTTTGAGCTTGGGTTGAGAAGATCCCCTGGAGAAGGGAATGGCAAACCACACCAGTATTCTTGCCTGGAGAATCCCATGGACTAAGGAGCCTGGCAGGCTACAGTCCATGGGGTCGCAGAGATGAACACTACTGAAGTGACTGAGCATGCACGCATGCTAAATATAGGACAATGCAAGAAATTGGGTTCATAAAATTTTCTCTTGGAAATATCTAACTCTCTAAGGGCCAGTTTTTCCAGTTTTCCCAGTGAACAAAGTGCCTCATCCTGAGCTTTGTCCTGAATTCATTTCAGGGTGTACCGTAGGTCAGTGACTGTAGTGGCTGATCATTTGATTCTTGTAGAACTGAAGAGTGGGCAACATTGTTTTATGATTACCCTCCCCTTTGGTCTTCATTTTGACCAAAGTTTGGAAGGCATTTCATTTTGTCCCACAGAACTAGGAATGCTCATTCCTAGGTTAGACCAGGATTTCTTTGTCAGGTCATTCAATGTGCTATTCCTGGACTAGACTCTATTAACAGTAGCCCAAAGTCTCTGGACCACCTGTCTTACTAGACAGTTATCATCCAGGAAAAGATTCCCTCTTGTTGTTTCTTCCCATATCTAGAGTTACACTGTTACAACCATTAATCTTACAGAACTATATTTGTTCAATTTTTTCAAGTAGCCTAGTCATCATTATTTTTATTGGCGGCTCAGTCATACATTTGGTAATGTAAGAAACAATAATCTTGTAAAATAGCATGTAAGTAATATAGCTAGTAAGATTAATAAGCTAATAAGTAAGTATTTAACTTAAGAACGTGCCCTAGATATGGCCCAGTAGCTCTCCAGGTCCTATGACCAGTCCGTTCTGTACTGTCTTTAAGGGAAATGATATATTAGCATGTATACTGTACATAACATTCAGCAAAGATGACTACACATACAAGGTGAGTGGTGGGTCATTGTGATCCTTTACAGGATTGAGAAAGGAATGCTATTTTCTAAGGAATTACATGGCTGGCATCGAAAGTAAAAAATTTGATCTTTATGACTGGGCAGGTATTTCTGCCACTGGCAAGATCTAGTTAACGTGTAAAGCAGATATATACTGGAGGGCAGAGAGGGGGCCAAACGAAAAAGAAAAGATCTTAACTTAAAATATGAATTTGAAGATCTTAACTTAAAATATGAATTTTTATTTCATCACCTGGGAACCTCACTTGCCCTCCCAAACCCCGCTGGCTCCCTTTGGTCCAGCTGGGCACTAGGAGTAGGAGGCCCAAGGCCAAACCAGGCTACAGGCCAAGGAAGGAATGGCTCTGGAGCCTCCTTGGGGCCCCTTCCATGGGTCATCTTGGGCTGATCCCCTGGGGAGTTGTGCTTCTCGTCCCCAGCCTTCCCCCACCCCAGGCAGCCCAGAGAGCAGGTGGTGATCTATTTTTCTCCATGCAGAGCCCCTTGCCTGGGACACGATGGTGGTGATGGTGGTGGTGGTGGCTCAGTCACGTCTGAGGAGACTGTAGCCTCCCCAGGCTCCTCCGTCCATGGGACTTCCTAGGCAAAAATACTGGAATGAGTTGCCATTTCCTCCTCCAGGGGATCTTCCTGATCCAGGGATTGAACACGGGTCTCTTTAATCTCCTGCATTGCAGGTGGATTCTTTATCAACTGAGACACCAGGGAAAGGCCTGGGACACAGTAGGTGTTTAAAATATGCTTATTTCCAGTTGAGTGTTGATTTAACTTTTATGGCTTGTGATTAACCCTCTTTCTTCTGTTCTAGAAGCTCCCACTGTTGACTGGCCAGCTGTCATAGCACCACGTTGGAACTTTAGAAAGTTCTGAAAACATCTTGGATCTTCTGTTTTAGTATTTGTCAGCTCATATTATTTTCCTCTTTTTTTTTTTTTTGCATTTTTTTCTCTGCAAGGAAGCCTTAAGATATTCTACATCTTTCCTGAAATATTCTTTCACTCCTCAGTTCATATTGATTTGTTGTATCCTAAATCTTTTTGAGCAAATAATGAAATATAGTTCATACTTGGTGGTTCTCAAATTATTTCACATGTGGTAGCTGTGATTTTTGCTTGCTAGTTAGGCTGTATTTTTTATCCTTAGGCAAATATGAGGGTCTTCAAAGTGCCTGTCGGGTGGGGATGAGAAAGGGACTGCAAATGGCCATGAAAGGTCTTTTAGAGACATTTCATTAAATGTCCTAAGCTTAGATTGTGGTGATGGTTTGTATGACTCTGTAAATTTACTAAAAACCATTGAATTATAGGCAAAACAGGTGAACTTTATGAATATAAATTATACCTGAAATAAATATTTAAAATGCTTATGGAATAATAAGTATAGTGGAGATATGGTATGTTTTGTGGGGAGACTAACAGGAAAGGTAGGTCATAATGATAAAAATACAACTGCCTGAAGAATTGACAAAGACTCTCTCCTTGACCAAACTTTAACCAGGCTCTTCTAAGTCTCCTTTACAATTAGGCCTGGTTCTGGGAGGCTATCCTGTGGTCATGTCCTCAGCATGGCTCTCATAGTTTGAGCAAGAATCCTGCAAAGTCATCCCCCATCCTTGATATTCGATCATCTTGGCCTGCTTCATTGTCAATTTAGCAAGAATCTCTCTCCCTTTCATGTCTCCTCTCAGTAGTTTCTCTATCCTCTGATTCTCTCACTCTGTTCTTTGGCTAGAAACCCCCACTTGTCCTTATTGTATTCAGAGTTGAGCCCAGTTCTATACTGAAGTCTCTTTTCCCCTATTGCAAGGTAAGGAATAAAATCTATCTTTACTGCTTTTATCTGCTGTCTGGACCTGTTCCTCTTTGACAGAAGGCATTCTCAGACAGTGCTTCTGGTAGTATATATCAGTCTAATCTGCTGGACAGGGGGAAATATTTTTAAAGACCAGCTAAAAATGCTTATTCATTCATTCACAAAATACTTATTGAGGGTCAACTTATTGCCAAGCATGTTGGCTGCTGAGGAAACAGATGTGAGCAAAAATCATCTACAAGGTCTCTGTCTTCATGGAGCTTGTAGCTTAGTAGGGGAGCCAAATAGCATGCAAATATCTATACACTGTGCACTTGCAGTAAAGATAAGTACAGGGAAGAGGGGGTCCTTGATGCTATGAGGGCCTGTGAAATGGGAAGATTTGACTAGTCAAGGTTGTTCTGAGAATGTGTTTATTGAGCTGAGAAGTCACAGAAGAATAGAGACTAATTGGATTGGAGCTGGAGGTTGAGGAGAAGGCTTAAGGCTGTGTGTTCAGAGAGAGCAGCCAGTAAAAGAGACTGAGAGAATGGCAGTAGGGCTGGAGGCAAGAGGCAGTGAGAGAGCACTGGGGCCAATTCCCATCTGTCTATCCATCCGCTGTTCATTCGTTCAAAAATATCTACTGAGCATTGATCATGTGCTAAACCTCATGTGAAGTGTGACTGTTGACCCCAAAGTGGAACCATTTATTTTCCACAAAGCATGAACCCTGCAGGGGCCTGGGTAGGAGTGAACAGGTTTGGGGTTAAGGTAAGAAGTGGTGATGGAGTCCCAGATGGAAGAAAAGTCATATTTCTTGAGCATGGGTTGTGCCACTTCCATGGGATCCTGGGAAGCACATTAAAGCCCAAGAGGATTCTTGAAGTTGGTGTGATCTCATCACCTAGACACTCTCAGAGACATGCCGCTGCCTATCAACAGAAGGACATACGGTCACCTCCCTCCGTCTCCCAAGGTCTTGGAATAATACTGTTGTCAGAAAGTTGTGAGTAAAATAAAAATGTCATATAAGTGTACAGCTTCATTTGAGATGAAATTTAGGACTTAAAAGTCTAGAAAATAAAGCATGATGCATATTAACCACAACAAATAAGATCTTGAAATAAGCGGAAGGAGATAAAAGATAACATTTGTATGCTGTTATCACTTGAAATAATATTATTCTTTGGCATTCTTATGCCAAAATATTCCTACCCCTGCTCCAACCAAAAGCCCATTATCCAGGCTGGATTTCCTGACATTATTTGTAGAGTCCTGAGCTGGCATTCAATGCTTCCCACTCCATGGATCCAAACTACATTTCCAGTCCTCTCTTCCAAGTCCTCTGTGCCCTTGGTAAACGACACCATTGTCTGTTTCCCTCGAGAGACTCCTGCCTTCTCCACACCCTTTTAAGATGCTAGAGTTCAGTTTTCACAGGGTTTTGCTCTCCCACACGTATGATGCCATTTCATTTTCAGATCAACCCCAGGAGGGGGCACTGTTACTCTCGTTTCAAAGAAGTAGAAACCAAGTATCAAGGAGGGGGAAGGACCAGTCTTAGTTTGGTAAAGAAACAGATTGCTGGAGAAAATGAAGTTGTTCTTAGATTAAATGACAAAATGAATATGATCTTGAGTTTATACTTATGTTACATAATTGGTGCTTATTATGAAGTCTGTGGCAGTGAAAGGAATTTGCCCCTTCCCATTCAGTTCTATTTCCAGATTCCTTGCCCCTGCTTGTATCTATTTTGTGGTGGAAGAGTGTCAAAGAGCAAGAATAGGAAATGTGGCAACCCTGGGGAGAAGAGTCTATACTTGAGTTGCAGCTACCAAGTAGGGGTGGTTAAGGCAAGTCACCTTTCCCCATGCAGAGTCCCTTGCCTGGCACACAGTAGGTGCTCAGTATATGTTTATTCCCAGTTGACAAGTTGGCTTTATTGTTTATTGATTGTGATGACACACTTTCCTTCTGTTCTATAAGGTTTGTTGACTAGATCAAGGACAGATAGTTCACAAACTGTTACAGCATGCTCTTCAAATTTATAGAAGTGTATGTGAACTGGATAGGAAAATTTGCCACATAAAATGTCCAGTCTTCCATTTGTTCCCAGTTCAGTATTTCTCAATTGATATTAGTTTACTTTTTTTATTTTTGGTTAGAAAAACAATTTTATTCTATGCAGAATATACTGAAAATATTTTACATCCTCTTTGAAACCAATGTTTCCTTCTCCAGCCACGCTGGTTTCTTATCTCTTGGTTCTTCGGGGGCAGGTTTTAAGTCCCCCTTGGTTAGGTCTTATAATCTCAGGTGTACTCATCTTGTTCATTCAGTTTTACCCCTAAGCAAATGCTATGGCTTCCACAAAAACTGATTAATACATGAAGAAGAGCAGATATATGATGTCTCTTATGGGGAGACTTGTTAAACAAAATCATGGGACAAAAAGTGGCAACTTCATATATCATTTCCACTAATATATATGTTTGCCTTTTGAAGGGAGCAAATTATCATGAAGTCTTATTAGTAATCTATGGCTGCATAACTACTTGTTCCCAAATGTACCAGCTTAAAACAACAAAAATATATTATCTTACATATTTCTGAAGGGCAGGAATCTGGGAGTGACTATGTTGACTCCAGGTCTCTCATGAGGTTGCAGATAAGAAGACAGTCAGGACTGCAGCTATTGGAAGTCTGACTACATTTGAAGGCTCTACTTCCAAGATGCTTCATGGGGCTTACAAGATGTCTCAGACCCGCACTATGTAGCTCTCTTCACAGAGTTGGTTGCGTGTCCTTATAACATGGCTACTGACTTTTTCCAGAGTGAATGACCTGAAAGAGATCAAGCAGGAAGCTGTGAGACCTTTTGTGACCCTAGACACACACTCTTACTTATGCCATATTCTTTCAGTTAGAAGTGAGTCCATGCATGCGTGCCAAGCTGCTTCGGTCACGTCCGACTCTTTGCGACCCTATGGACTGTAGCCAGCCAGATTCCTCTGTCCATGAGATTCTCCAAGCAAGAATACTGAAGTGGATTGCCAAGGCCTCCTCCAGGGGATCTTCCCGACCTGGAGACTGAACCTGTGTCTCTGATGCCTCCTGCACTGGCAGGCAGATTCTTTACCACTAGCACCACCTGGGAGGCACAGAAGTGAGTCGAGCCCACACTTGAGAGGAGAGGCTGCTGCTGTCACCATCATGTTGCTTCCTTGCAGCAGAAGCAAGAACAACAAAACCCTGAAAAACTCGTTCCTGATATTTATAGAACAGTGTAGGAGGTGGGAGCAGGGGCATCAGAGAATAATCAGATGATGAAGCACATATAAAGAGAAGACGCTTTAATGGTGGTGGCCCTGGATTGGGAAAGACTATGTGGGACCTGGGTTGTCCACTCAGTATTCAGTATTTGCGGGGGTCCAGCCTCCACGGGGGTCCAGGGGATTGACGGGATGAACGGCGTGGCGAATTGACAAGAACGGAGACTGGCCTCTTTNCCATTGATCTCCAGGAGCATCTTGGGCACCTACTGACCTGGGGATTTCCTCTTTCAGTATCCTATCATTTTGCCTTTTCATACTGTTCATGGGGTTCTCAAGGCAAGAATACTGAAGTGGTTTGCCATTCCCTTCTCCAGTGGACCACAATCTGTCAGACCTCTCCACCCTGACCCGCCCATCTTGGGTTGCCCCACGGGCATGGCTTAGTTTCACTGAATTAGACAAGGGTGTGATCCTAGTGTGATTAGATTCGCTAGTTTTCTGTGATTATGGTTTCAGTGTGTCTGCCCTCTGATGCCCTCTCGCAACGCTTACCATCTTACTTGGGTGTCTCTTACCTTGGGCGTGGGGTATCTCTTCATGGCTGATCCAGCAAAGTGCAGCCACTACTCCTTACCTTGGACGAGGGGTATCTCCTTACCACTGCCCCTCCTGACCTTGAACATGGAATAGCTCCCCTCGGCCCTCCTGTGGCCACACAGCCACTGCTCCTTTAGATAGTTGGATTTTTGTTTGTTTGTTTGTTTTTAGGAACAGACTTTATGATCTCAATCCTTGCATCTCCTCATGTCTAGAGAAGCACTAAATCCCTTCATGGTGCCATCAGACCCTCATGACAAAAACCTTTTGTAAAATGAANCCCCTCGGCCCTCCTGTGGCCACACAGCCACTGCTCCTTTAGATAGTTGGATTTTTGTTTGTTTGTTTGTTTTTAGGAACAGACTTTATGATCTCAATCCTTGCATCTCCTCATGTCTAGAGAAGCACTAAATCCCTTCATGGTGCCATCAGACCCTCATGACAAAAACCTTTTGTAAAATGAATGCTTCATGGTATTGAACTCCCCCTTCACCAAAACCTTATATATTGACTTTCCCCCACTGCTGCTTTGGAGTAGTCTCTCGGAGCTATCTGAGATGCTGCCTCCTGGGCTGCAGTTTTCATTTTGCCCCAAATAAAACTTAATTCACAACTCTCAAGTTGTACATCTTTTTTTAGACGACACTACGTATCCCTCTCTTCCTTTTTAGATAAATGGTAGCATATTATAGTAATACTCGCTTTTCTCCACCTTTTCCACCCCCATCTTAACAATATACCAAAGAGTCATTCCAAAGTAGAATATAGAGTATTCCTCATTCTTTTTACAGCTACATAATACTCTCAGTCCTTTACTGATGAAGTTTTTGGGTAACTTTTTGCCATTATATATAGAACTGCAGTGAATAGTCTACTTCATATTCTTTATTGTATTTTTGCAGTGTATCCTTGGGATACATTCCTTGAAGTGGGATTACTGGGTAAAGGGAAAAATGCCATACGTAATTTTGCAAGATTTGACAACTTCCCCTCCACTGGGCTTCCCTGGTGGCTCAGACGATAAACCACCTGCCTGCAATGCAGGAGACCTGGGTTCGATCTCTGGGTTGGGAAGATCCCCTGGAGAAGGAAATGGCAACCCACTCTAGTATTCTTCCTGGAGAATCCCATGGACAGAGGACCCTAATAGGCTACAGTCCATGGGGTTGCAAACAGTCAGACACGACTGAGCAACTTCACTTTCTTTCACTTTCTTTCCTCCATTCGGGTGGTACAATTTTACCTTCCCATGATCAAAGCATCACCAAAGACTATGTAGTCAAACCTTTGACTTTTTGCCAATCTGATAAGTGAGAGATTGTATCTCATTTTAGTTTTAATTGATAATTTTCTTATTATGAGTGAGTGAATATTCTCTCATATATTTAAGTCATTTATATATCTTCTTTTCTGAGAAGTGTCTTGACAGTTTGAAAAATATATCCAATGTGTTTCAATCTCTTACAATCTTTTAAAAATATTTATTTATTCGACTGTGCTGGGTCTTAGTTGTGGCATGCAAAGCATGACATCTTCCGTTGCAGCATGTGGGATCTAGTTCCTTGACCAAAGACCAAACCCAGGTCCCTTGGATTGGGAGTGTGGAGTCTTAGCCACTGGACCACCAGAGAAGTCCCTCTTATGGTCTTTTCCTATGCTCAAGTTCTATCTTAGGCAGTGGAAGACTTGCCAGGTTATATCTTGTGTCCTTTTGACATGATCTCTGTATTCTTTTATTTTTTCCCCCCAGTAACCTTTGACAGCTTCCTTGCTAAATGATGGGCTTCCTTGGTGGCTCAGACGATAAAGCACCCGCTTGCAATGCAGGAGACCTGAGTTCGATCCCTGGCTTGGGAAGATCCCCGGGAGAAGGAAATGGCAACCCACTCCAGTATTCTTGCCTGGAGAATCCCATGGACAGAGGACCCTGATAGGCTACAGTCCATGGGGTTGCAAACAGTCAGACACGACTGAGTGACTTTACTTTCACTTTCTTTGCTAAATGACATGACAAGATATTCTAGACTTACCTTGTACATTAAATACCTCAGAACTTGCATCAGTCATTTCTCTAAGCTGCTGACAGAATGATAGTTCTGTTTGCTAAGCCTCATATCCACATACACATTCATAGCACTTATCATTACCTGACATTACGGCGTATACTGTCTGCTTCATCCTCTACACCTTTAGAATTTAGCATGTAAGCTGCATAGAGGGAAAACATTGTGTTTTGTTCACTAATGTATCTCGAACACCTAGAACAAAGCCTGATACACAGAGGTCATCAAAACCTGCTTCATGGGCTTCCCTGGTGGTCCAGTGGTTAAGGTTTCTATGCTTACTCTGAAAGGGGCATGGGTTCAATCCCTGGTCTGGGAATTAAGATGCCATATGTCAAGAGGCCAAAAATAAAAAAATAATAAGATTTTAAAAACTTCTGCTTCTTTCCATTTACCAGAGGTCATGACTGCAGCACTCTGTATGAAGAGATGGGTGATCATCCAGAGACTGAGCTCAAGAGTCACTGTCATTCATTCATTCATTCATTCCCATGTACTGAGTGGGTGGTATGTTACAGACAATGTTCTAGGCAAGATGGCAATGTTTGTATTAGGCCTATGGCTCAAGTAAAATCTCTAGCCACACTGATCAGGCAGAAATGATTCCTCTCCAGTGTTAAACTTGAGCTAAACTAATATGGCCTAGTAACCACCTGGAATAAAAGGAAATGGCAGGAGTATTTTCTTCTTTTAGGACGCCTCCTACAGTGAAGACACTTACACCAAAGTTTCGTACACTATGCAAATTTATGTATACTTTAGTTATTGCTGACGTTTCTGGATGCTGTCTCTGATATCTATATTCTATGCAGTTATGTCAATGTAGCTTATTCTATGTTAGTTTTATGTGAGAAAGAAAGCAGGGCAGGCCAGGGCTAATGTTTGTTGAAGTCCTATTGTGTGCCAGACATTTAAAAATAGATCTCCTCACTATTATAGTCTTTTGAAAGATAAAGTCAG
>SJYA01003545.1:28286-47274 GCA_006410615.1 Neotragus moschatus | reverse complement strand
GTTCTTGACAAGTTTTCAGGACGAATTGTGTTCAGAATCAGTGTGTGCATAGTGATGAGTTAGGGTGTCTCCACGGACTACAGGTTGTGTTGTCCGTCTTTATTTTGTATCAGCTGGACCTGCCATTCTAGAATTATGAGACCACCTTGGACAAAGAGGGTGCTACGTGACACTGTGGTAACTTCATAATGTGCTTCCAGGTCATAGTGTTCTATGTCTTTCAGAGCAACTGCCGGTTGCCTCTGCTGCCTGTTGAGCTATATACAGGCAGCCGATAGGGACTGTGAACACCTGATTCTGAACATGCAGAATGGGGGTCTTGTCCAATTTTTATGTGGTTTAATTGCCAAGCATGTAAAGCTTAATGTGCTGTCCTATATAACTGTTTTATAGATTTAACACTGGTTAACTGTCATATTTTGATGCCAGCAAAGTTTTAGGAGAGAAAATGGTACCTGACCAACATCAAATGCCTTTATAGTTGCTAGAAATGCAGTGTGTGGAAAAGTTTTGTATGTGAGGAGGAAAAAGGAGAATAAAAGTGGACTTGAAAGATTTTCTTGGGCTTTTTATAAAATTATTTTTTACATTCTAAATTAGTCTGTGGATTTTTTTTTATTAAGAGCATGACATTTTTGCTGTAAAATATGTAAAAAATGTAGCGAGGGGATTATTTTTAGTGATGGAACTAAATCTCTTATACATTATTTTACACCATAGATGAGTCATATCATTTTTAGGTTAACCGGTATGAATATGCACTTAATTTTTTATGAAAATAAGTTCATAAGATTTAAATTGTATGATACATTATGAAATATCTTATTGCTGCTTTTACTTAGCAGAATGTGGGCTCTAATAAAAAATATAAATTATGAAGAGCCTATTTAAAAATGAGCCCTGAGAAGAGAGCAACTATAAAAAGATCATCATTTTGATTCTGTATTTCATCTCCTTCTTGATATGATTGTTTCTTCCAGTCTAGGTTATTTTCAAAAAGCAAACCTACGTTTCCTATAAAAGTTGAGTTATAATTAATGCATAATGTTGTGTTAGTTTCAGGTGTACCACAACATAATGATTGAATAGTTTATACATTATGAACTGATCACCACCATAAGTCCAGTTATCATCAGTCACCATACAAACTTATAACAATATTATTGACTATATTCCCTATATGTACATTGTTGTTGTTTTAGTCACTCAGTCGTATCCAACTCTTTGTGACCCCATGGACTGTAGCCCAACAGGCTGCTCTGTCCCTGGGATTCTCCAGGCAAGAATACTGGAGTGGGTTGCCATTTCCCCCTCCAATGTGTACATTACATTCAAGTAATTTATTTATTTTCTAGCTATAAGTTTGTATCTCTTAATCCCTTTCACATTTACCCAGCTTCCTCCCCTCTGGCTTATGATGTCTGTAAAAGTGAAGCATCATATATCCACTGTTGTTGTTTAGTTGCTAAGTCATGTCCAACTCTTTTCAGCCCCATGGACTGTAGCCCACCAAGCTCCTCTGCCCATAGAATTTTCCAGGCAAAAATACTGGAGTGCGTTGCCATTTCCTTCTCCAGGGGATCTTCCTGATTCAGGGATCAAACCTGAGTCTCCTGCATTGCAGGTGGATTCTTTACCACTAAGCCACCAGGGAAGCCCTGTATATCCACTAGTCCAGTACATAGAACCTAGGAAGAAGACATATTAAAGGGCCATGAATGTGAGAAAGAACTACTTACTTAGGTTAACCATTTTCAAAATGAAACAAGATTTGACAGTGACTCTGGATAGAGGTGGGCTTCTCTGGTGGCTCAGTGGTAAAGATAATATATATACAGTAAAAAAAAAGATGGCACGAATGAGCCGCGCCTCCCAGTTTTCATGCATGTGCGTGAGTAATCCCTACACTTGAGTGTGGGCTGGGTTAACAGAGAGAAATACTGAAGCCTTGAATCACTGTAAAGCTTTTCCTTTGTGTTTTGAGGCTGCCGGGGCTCTGAGTGCTCTACTCTCCCTAGGGGCTGGCACTTGATACTCCCCAGTGTATTGCACAATTTCTATTACAATGGACTGTATTATTTATTATTTTGTATTATTATGTATATTTTATGTAAAATATACATAATATTTACCACTATAATCCTTTTAAAGTACAGTTTAGTGGTATCTAGTACATTTAGATTATTGTACAACCATCATCACCATCCATCTCCAGAACTCTTTTCATCTTGTTCTGTGCTCATTAAACAATAATTTTCTGTTTCTGCCAGCCTTGGCAATCATTGTTCTACTTTCTGTCTCTATGAATTTGAATACTCCAGGTGCCTCATGGAAGTGGACTCATACAGTATTTGGGGTGTGTGTGTGTGTCTTCTTTCATTTGGCATGTATATCAGAATTTCAGTTCTTTTTAAGGCCGAAAAATATTCCACTATGGGGCCTCCCTGGTGGCTCAGAGATAAAAGAATCTGCCTGCAAACAAGAGCTACAGGAGACACGAGTTTGATTCCTGGATTGGGAAGATCCCCTGGAGGAGGGCATGGCAACGCACTCCAGTATTCTCGCCTGGAGAATCCCATGGACAAAGGAGCCTAGAGGACTACAGTCCATGGGGTCACAAAGAGTTGGACACGTCTGAAGCAACTTAGCACACATGTGTAAGATTCCACTGTAAGATAGTCATACACTGGTAGGCATTTGAGTTGTTTCCTTTTTTTGCCTACTGCTGTTAAAACCAGGGGACTTCCCTGGTGGCTAACAGGTTAAAGCGTCTGCCTGCAATGCGGGAGACCTGGGTTCGATCCCTGGGTCAGGAAGATCCCCTGGAGAAGGAAGTGGCAACCCACTCCAGAGCTGTATTTAGTTAACAGTAGTTAAAGTGTTAGAACAGACTTTATTCAGAAACTATTGTAATAAGAGTAGAGAGACCTCAGATTATAACTGAGCTCAGTTCTCAGTACAACATGGGGATATACAGGTTCATAGCCAAGGAGCAGCGTGGGGAGTCAGTGGATGGAAAACCAAAGCAGAAACATCAGGGATAAGGATTGGGGGCGGGGGCAGTGCAGATTCTGATTAAACCGACCAGACCAGTGTTGTTGCTGAAGGTAGGCCATGGTGATCAGATGTTGAGGGTGGGGATTCTTGCTAAGTTGACTTAGCAGGATTTTTGCTAAAAATTAGGCTATTCAAAGATGAACTCAAGAGTTCAAAGGTTGCGACCTGGTTGAGACAAAGGTTCAGAGGAACCTGATTAAAATTTGGTGAGGAGTAAGTCTTGTAGGTGTGAATAATATTGCCATGAACATTAGCACACAAATATTTGTTCAAGTCCCTGCTTTCACTTCTTTTGGGTGTATAGCTATAAGTGGGATTTCTAGATCATATTGTAGTTCTATTTTTCATTTTTTGAGGAATTTCCAAACTGTTACAATAGCTGTACCATTCTACATTCCCACCAGCAGTGTACAAAGTTCCAGTTTCTCCACGTTCTCACCAACACTTGTTATTTTCTGTTTTAAGAAATGTAATAGCTATACTAATGGGTGTGATTTACTATTTATTTTTAAAATAAACTTTATTTTGAAAATTTTATATTTATATAACTGTACAATTGTAATAATATTGAAAATTTTAAACAGAATGGTAGGAAAAAAGTAACAGTTATGAGAAAAGTAGAGAGAAAATATTTTCAAACTCTATGGAATTAACATTTCTGGTATGTTAGGTAGACTTACTAATCAACAGACAGGTGAGTCAATGATGTCAACAGAAAATTCACTAAAAAACCAATAATTGTGCCCAGGTTCCTGATGGTGGTTCAGATTGTAAAGAATCTGCCTGCAATGTGGGAGACCGGGGTTTGAACCCTGGGTCGGGAAGATCCCCTGGAGAAGGGAATGGCTACCACTCTAGCATTCTTGCCTGGAGAATTCCATAGGCAGAAGAGGCTGGCGGGCTACAGTTCCTGGGATCACAAAGAGTTGGACACAACTCTGTGACTAACACTTCCACGGTTCATTCCTGCATTGCGGGCAGGTTTTTTACCATGTGAGCCAGCAGGGAGGCCCCAATAAACATTAGCAAATCATAGAAATCATATTAGTGAAATAGGCAAAATGCAGAAGAATATACATAACACGATTATAATTTTGAAGAGTATGTGCATTTTAGTATATTTTAATGTAAATATTTTATTATATGTAATTATGCATTAATAAATTATATACAGAGAAATACACATGAAGAATAGTCATCTCTCTATTTTCAGTGAATATCTTTGAGTCAAGGGCTGAGGTTCAGGCAGATGAGACTACAGGATGATTTCAGTTTACACATATACATTTTTATACTGCTTGAAATTTATACTCAGGAAAATATATTAAGAGAAAAATTAATAAAGAGCCAAAATATGTAACCCAACTGACAAAAATTATGTACGCATAGGTTTTATTTTGGAAATGTGTTCACAACATTCTGATTTGTTAAGAAAATAATAGATTAAAGCATGCGATTTGATAGTATATCTGTGTATGTATTTGTTTCTACGGCTCAAACATCTTCACACATGCAGCTTTCTCTTGCACTCACATAGGAGGTTGATGTCTAGTTTTAGGGCTTAGAGAACTCTAAATGTCTCATATTCAGAGCGACTGCTGCCAGTGGGTGGTAAATTCTGGAAAGACTTAGCTGAGGCCAAGGCCAAGGCCAAGTCCCTCCATTCTTTCCTCCCCTTCCTCTCCATCCCAAAGCCCAGATATTCAGAATTGCAACTCTGATTCTGATTACTAGGTAGCATCTACCTTCATATTTTTCTGTTTTTTTTTTTTAATGAAAAGGCATTTTTAGAGTAAACAAAATGTTATTTTTAAAAGTGCTTATTAAGCAGTTCATATACTTATTGTATATATGCTTGAAATTGGGCTTGAAAGATTTTTTAATTAAAAAAAGACCAAAAGAATATCAATTTAGTTTCATATATGTGGGTATTCATAGATCTATCAACCTCTCTTGCCCTGCCCCACCGCTGTTTTCATCAAGGTCTACTGACCTGTCCACACTGTAGAGAGGGTCTCCTGGGTAGAAAGCAGGTAGTTTAAACCCCCAGGTATCATAGCATTGTAATGGCTTCCTAAACCATCCACCTGCCTCTCCCCAGGCCACTTTACATAGAGCTTCCCATAGTAGTTTCCCTGAAGTGGACCCTTAGAAAAGGCAGAGGAACCAGAGATCAAATTGCCAACGTTCGTTGGATCATCGAAAAAGCAAGACTGTTCCAGAAAAACATCTACTTCTGCTTTAAACTGTGGAACATAATAAACTGATATCATTACACAAACACTCTCAGAAGTAATTTACTACCTACAAAGAGAACTTCAAACTCCCTTCCCCAGCTTGTACTCTCCACCCCATGAATCCAGAGTAGGTTTCTCAGTTTGGTCTCCCAACTGCTCTGTGTTCTGGGAAAACTGCACTGTGGGCTACTCCCTAAAGGACTCCTGTGTTCACTGTGTATCTCTTGAACTGGGTGGGGATTGATTTGAACAGAACTTGGCTCTAGCACAGTGACAATATACAGCTTTGATGTACTGCTTTTCCTATTTGGAACCAGTCTGTTGTTCCATACCCAGTTCCAACAGTTGCTTCCTGACCTGCGTACAGATTTCTCAAGACGCAGGTCAGGTGGTCTGTATTCCCATCTCTTTCAGAATTTTCCACAGCTTATTGTGATCCACTCAGTCAAAGGCTTTGGCATAGAAAATAAAGCAGAAATAGATGTTTTTCTGGAACTCTCTTGCTTTTTCCATGATCCAGCCGATGTTGGCAATTTGATCTCTGCTTCCTCTGCCTTTTCTAAAACCAGCTTGAACATTTGGAAGTTCACGGTTCACGTATTGCTGAAGCCTGGCTTGGAGAACTTTGAGCATTACTTTGCTAATGTGTGAGATGAGTGCAATTGTGTGATAGTTTGAACATTCTTTGGCATTGCCTTTCTTTGGGATTGGAATGAAAACTGACCTTTTCCAGTCCTGTGGCCACTGCTGAGTTTTCCAAATTTGCTGGCATATTGAGTGCAGCACTCTCACAGCATCATCTTTCAGGATTTGAAATAGCTCAACTGGAATTCCATCACCTCCACTAGGTTTGTTCATAGTGATGCTTCCTAAGGCCCACTTGACTTCACATTCTAGGATGTCTGGCTCTAGGTGAGTGATCACACCATTGTGATTGTCTGGGTCGTGAAGATCTTTTTTGTGTATTCCTCTGTGTATTCTTGCCACCTCTTCTTAATATCTTCTGCTTTTGTTAGGTCCATACCATTTCTGTCCTTTATTGAGCCCATCTTTGCATGAAATGTTCCCTTGGTATCGCTAAGACTGATTCCAAATAGGAAAAGGAGTATGTCAAGGGTGTATATTGTCACCATGCTTCTTAAACTTCTATGCAGAGTACATCATGAGAAACACTGGGCTGGAGGAAGCACAAGCTGAATCAAGATTGCCGGGAGAAATGTCAATAACCTCAGATATGCAGATGACACCACCTTTATAGCAGAAAGTGAAGAAGAACTAAAGAGCTTCTTGATGAAAGTGAAAGAGGAAAGTGAAACAGTTGGCTTAAAGCTCAACATTCAGAAAACAAAGATCATGGCATCTCGTCCCATCACCTCATGGCAAATAGATGGAGAAACAGTGGAAACAGTAGCAGAATTTATTTTCTTGGGCTTCAAAATCAGTGCAGTTGGTGATTGCAGCCATGAAATTAAAAGACACTTACTCCTTGGAAGGAAAGTTATCACCAACCTAGATAGCATATTCAAAAGGAGATAATTACTTTGCCAACAAAAATCCATCTAGTCAAGGCTATGGTTTTTCCAGTAGTCAGGTATGGATGTGAGAGTTGGACTGCAAAGAAAGCTGAGCGGCGAAAAATTGATGCTTTTGAACTGTGGTGTTGGAGAAGACTCTTGAGAGTCCCTTGGACTGCAAGGAGATCCAATCAGTCCATTCTAAAGGAAATCAGTCCTGAATATTCATTGGAAGGACTGTTGTTGAAGCTGAAACTCCAATACTTTGGCACCTGCTGCAAAGAACTGACTCATCGGAAAAGACCCTGATGCTGGGAAAGATTGAAGGCAAGAGGAGAAGGGAACGACAGAGGATGAGGTGGTTGGATGGCATCACCCACTCTGGATGTGAGTTTGAGTGAACTCCAGGAGTTGGTGATATCCAGGGAGGCCTGGTGTGCTGCAGTCCATGGGGTCTCAAAGAGTCGGACACAAATGAGCGACTGAACTGAACTGGGTCTAGCAGCTACATGGCAGCATTACATACTGCGACGAACCCTTTGGGGGAGAATTGCTATCCTCACTTTAAAGATGTGGAAACTGAGTCTTGGGAGAGTGAGAACCAGTCTTGTTTTGGGGAAAGATGTTGAGTTTGGCTGCCTTGGTGGCTCAGACAGTGAAGAATCTGCCCAGAATGCAGGAGACATGGGTTCAGTCCCTGGGTTGGGAAGATCCCCTGGAGGAGGGCACGGCAACCCACTCCAGTATTCTTGCCTGGAGAATTCCGTGGATGGCGGAACCTAGAGGGCTACAGTCCATGGGATCACATAGAAATGGACACAACTGAGCGACTAAAACTTTACAGAAGCAAGATATCGACTGATAGCTTGAAAGTGGTAATGAATGGTGTTATTTTGCTCTCTAACAAAGGGGATATGGTGCTCACCATTAGTAAGTGCCTGTGTGAGTAATATTAATTTTATTTTCCCTAGAATTTAAGCGATACTCTTTCAGTGGAACATTTGGATAATACATTAAAACAGAAAGAAAATAGCAATACACACACCCCAAACCCACTCCCTGAAAGGCCCATCCTTTGCTAGGATTTGCTGACATCTAGTGGTAGGCTTTAGTAGTACTTGAATGGAGAACTTCCAGATGTGTAAGCTGGGTTTTGAAGAAGCAGAGGAACCAGAGATCAAATTGCCAGCCTTCATTGGATTATGAAGAAAGCAAGGGAGTTCCAGAAAAACATCTACTTCTGTTTCGTTGACTATGAGAAAAGCTTTGACTGTGTGGATCGCCACAAACTGTGGAAAATTCTTAAAGAGATAGAAGTACCAGACCACTTTACCTGTCTCCTAAGAACCTTGTATGCGGGCCAACAAGTAACAGAACCGGACATGGGACAATGTCTCATGGTTCAAAATTAGGAAAGGAGTACGACAAAGCTATATATTGGTTACCTTGCTTATTTAACTTATATGCAGAGTACATCATACAAAATGCTGGGCTGGATGAGTCACAAGGTGGAATCAAGATTGCTGAGAGAAATATCAACAACCTTAGATATGCATATGATACCACTATAATGGCATAAAGTGAAGAGGAACTAAAGAATCTCTTGATGAGGGTGAAAGAGGAGAGTAAAAAAGCTGCTTGAAACTCAGCATTAAAAAAACTTAGATCATGGCATCTGGTCCCATCACATTATGACAAATAGAAGGGGGAAAAGTAGAAGCAGTAACGGATTGCTTGGGCTCCAAAATCAGGGAGGACTGCAGCCATGAAATAAAAGGTGCCTGTTCCTTGAAAATAAAGCTATGATGAACCTAGACAGCATATTAAAAAGCAGAGACATCACTTTGCCAACAAAGGTCCATATAGCCAAAGCTATGGCTTTTCCAGTATCATGTACGAATGTGAGTGTTGGACCATAAAGAAAGCTGAGCACCGAAGAATTGATGTTTTCAAACTGTGGTGTTGGAGAAGACTCTTGAGAGTCCCTTGGACTGCAGAAGATCAAACCAGTAAATCCTAAAGGAAATCAACCCTGAATATTCACTGGAAGGACTGATGCTGAAGCTCCAATACTTTGGCTATCTGATTTGAAAAGCTGACTCATTGGAAAAAGACCATGATGCTGAAAAAGACTGAAGGCAAAAGGAGAAGGGGGTGGCAAAGAATGAGGTTTTAAAAAAATTATTAATATTTTAATTGAAGGATAATTGCTTTACAGAATTTTGTTGTTTTCTGTGGAACATCAACATGAATCAGCCATAGGTATACATATGTGCCCTCCCTCTTGAACCTCCCTCCCATCTCCCTCCCCATCCCACCCCTCTAGGTTGATACAGAGACCCTGTTTGAATTCCATGAGACACACAGCAAATTCCCATTGGCCATCTATTTTACATATGATTATATAAGTTTCCGTGTTACTCTCTCCATACATCTCACCCTCTCCTCCCCTCTCTCTGTGTCCATAAGTCTGTTCTCTATGTCTGTTTCTCCCTTGCTGCCCTGAAAATAAATTCTTTGGTGCCATCTTTCTAGATCCTGTATACATGCATTAGTATACGATATTTATCTTTGTTTCTGACTTTGGAGAAGGGAATGGCAACCCATTCCAGTATTCTTGTCTGGAGAATCCCATGGATAGAGGAGCCTGGTGGGCTACAGTCCATGGGGTCACAAAGAGTGACTAACATACTTTTTTGACTTACTTCACTCTGTATAATACGTTCTAGGTTCATCCACCTCATTAGAACTGACTCAAATGCATTATTTTTATGGCCATGTAATATTCCATTTCATATATGTACCACAACTTCTTTATCCATTCATCTGTCGATGGACATCTAGGTTGTTCCATGTTCTAGCTATTGTAAATAGTGCTGCAATGAACAATCGGATACATGTCTTTTTCTACTTTGCTTACCTCAGGGCACGTGCCTAGGAGTGGGATTTCAGTATCATTTGGTGGTTTTATTCCTAATTTTTTAAGGAATGTCCATACCATCTTCCATAGAGGCTGTACCAATTTACATTTCCACAAACAGTGCAAGAGGGTTCTCTTTTCTCCACACCTTCTCCAGCATTTTTTGTTTGTAGGCTCTTTGATGAGGGCCATTCTGACTGGTGTGAGGTGATATTGTGGTTTTGATTTGCATTTCTCTAATAACGAGCAGTGTTGAGTATCTTTTCATGTGCTTGTTAGCCATCTCTATGTCTTCTTTGTAGAAATGTCTGTTCAGGTCTTTCCTCACTTTTTGATTGGGTTGTTTGTTTTTCTGGCATTGAGTTGTATGAGCTGCTTGTATATTTTGGAAATTAACCCTTTATCAGTAGTTTCATTTGCTATTATTTCCTCCCATTCTGAGGGTTGTCTTTTCACCTTGCTTATAGTTTCCTTTGCTGTGCAAAAGTTGTTAAGTTTAATTATGTCCCACTTGTTTATTTTTGTTTTTATTTCCATTACTTCAGGAGGTGGGTCATAGAGGATCTTGTTTTGATTTATGTCATCGAATGTTCTGCCTATGTTTTCCTCCAACAATTTTACAGTTTCTGGTCTTATATTTAGGTCTTTAATCCATTTTGAGTTTATCTTTGTGTATGGTGTTAGGAAATGTTCTAATTTCATTCTGTTACATGTAGCTGTCCAGCTTTCCCAGCACCATTTATTGAAGAGGCTATCTTTGCTCTATTGTATATGCTTGTTTCCTTTGTCAAAAATCAGGTACCCATAGGTGCATGGGTTTAATTCTGGGCTTTCTATCTTGTTCCATTGGTCTGTATTCCTGTTTTTGTGCCAGTACCATACTGTCTTGTTGACTGTAGCTTTGTAGTATAACCTGAAGTCAGGAAGGTTGATTTCTCCAGCTCCATTCTTGTTTTTCAAGACTGCTTTGGCTATTTGGGTTCTTTTGTGTTTCCATATGAATTGTGAATTTTTTTGTTCTAGTTCTGTGAAAAATCCATTGGTAATTTGATAATATTCACATTGAATACATAGATAGCATTTGGTAGTATAGTCATTTTCACAATATTTATTCTTCCTACTCAGGAACACGGAATAGCTCTCCATATGTTTATGTTGTCTTTGTTTTCTTTCATCAGTGTCATAATTTTCTGTGTACATTTCTTTTGTCTCCTCGGGTAAGTTTATTCTTCAATATTTAATTCTTTTTGCTGAAGTGGTGCATGGGATTTATTCCTTAATTTCTCTTTCTGATTTTCATTGTTAGTATATAGAAATGCAAGTGATTTCTGTGTATTGATTTTGTATCCTGCAACTTTGATAAATTAACTGATTAGCTCTAGTAATTTTCTGATACTATCTTTAGGGTTTTCTATGTACAGTAGCATGTCATCTGCAAACAGTGATAGTTTTGCTTTTTCTTTTCTGATCTAGATTCGTTTTATTTCTTTTTCTTCTCTGATTGCTGTAGCTAGGACTTCCAGAACTATGTTGAATAATAGTGGTGAGAATGGACACCCTTGTCTTGTTCCTGATCTTAAGGGGAATGTTTTCAGTTTGCCACCATTGAGAATAATGTTTGCTGTGGGATTATCATATATGGCCTTTACTATGTTGAGGTAGATTCCTCCTATATCCATTTTTTGAGGAATTTTAATCATAAATGGGTGCTGAATTTTGTCAAAGGTTTTTTCTGCATCTATTGAGATGATCATATGGTTTTTATCTTTCAATTTATTAATACGATGTGTCACATTGATTGATTTCTGTATATTGAAGAATCCTTGCATCCCTGGAATAAACACAATTTGATCATGGTGTATGAACTTTTTAATGTGTTGCTGAATTCTGTTTGCTAGAGTTTTGCTGAGTATTTTTGCATCTATGTTCATCAGTGATATTGGCTTGTAGATTTTTTTTGTGTGTCTTTGGTTTTGGTATCAGGGTGATAGTGGCCTCATCAAATGAGTTTGGAAGTGTTCCTTCCTCTGGAATTTTTGGAAAGAATTTTAGAAGGATAGGCATTAGTTCTTCTCTATACGTTTGATAGAATTCATCTGTGAAGCCATCTGGCTTTTGTTTTGGGGGAGTTTTTTTTTTATCAGTTTCAATTTAAGTGCTTGTAATTGGGCTGTTCATAATTTCTATTTCATTCTGGTTCAGTCTTGGAAGATTGAACTTTGCTAAGAATCTGTCTGTTTCTTCCTGGTTATCAATTTTATTGCCATATGTAAGTCTCTTATCATCCATTGTATTTCTGTGTTGTCTGGTGTAACCTCTCTTTATTCATTTCTAATTTTGTTGATTTGATTCTTCTTTTTTTCTTGATGAGTCTGACTAAAGGTTTGCCTTTTATTAATCTTTACTATTGTTAATTTCATTTCTTTTTCATTTATTTCTGCTCCGGTGTTTATGATTTCTTTCCTTTTGGTAATTTTGGGGGAGCTTGTTCTTCTTTTTCCAGTTGTTTTTGGTGTAAAGCTAGGTTGTCTATTTGATGTTTTTCTTGTTTCTTGAGGTAGGATTGTATTGCTATAAATTTCCCTCTTAGAACTGCTTTTCTTGCATCCCATAGGTTTTGAGTTGTCATGTTTTCATTGGCATTTGTTTCTACGAATTTTTTAATTTCCTTTTTGATTTCTTCAGTAACCTATTTATTATTTAGAAATGTATTGTTTAATCTCCATGTGTTTGAATTTTTTACAGTTTTCTTTCTTGTAATTGATATCTAGTCTCATAGCATTGTGGTCAGAAAAGATGTCTGATATGATTTCAAATTTCTTAAGTTTACTGAGATTTGATACGTGACCCTAGATATGGTCTATCTTGGAGAACGCTCCATGTACGCTTGAGAAGGTGTATTCTTCTGTATTTGGATGGAATGTCCTGAAAATTTCAATGAGATCCATCTTGTCTAGTGTATCATTTAAGACTTGTGTTTCCATATTAATTTTCTGTTTTGGTGATCTGTCCATTGGTGTGAGTGGGATGTTAAAGTCTCCTACTATTATTGTGTTAGTGTCAATTTCTCTGTTTATGTCTGTTAGTTTTTATCTTATGCATTGAGGTGCTCCTATGTTGGGTGCACAGATATTTACATAAAATTGTTATGTCTTCCTCTTAGATTGATCCCTTGATCTTTATGTAGTGTCCTTCCTTATCTCTTGTAATCTTCTTTATTTTAAGGTCTACTTTGTCTGATATGAGGATTGCTACTCCACCTTGAATCCCAGATTGAATCCTTCTCCTCCAGAGACTAAGAATCCTGCTGTCTTTGTGTTGTTCAGCAACAACCTTTCATGATAAGATGAGGAAAGGGAAATGAAAATCCTTACATTGTGATAAGGGCTGAAATGCAGGACTGATATTGAATGGTTGTTGCTGAGCCATGAAGGATGCCAGAATTCTTGGCCTCTGGAGGAGAGGAATTCAATCCAGGGCCAGTGATGAGGCTTGATAGCTCAGAGCTTTTGTGTGATAAAGTTTTATTAAAGTATAAAAGAGATAGACAAAGCTTCTAACATAGACATCAGAAGAGGGCAGAAAAAGTGCCCCCTGCTAGTCTTTAGCCAGATGTTATATAGCTACTCAGTTCTGTTCAGTCACTCAGTCATGTCCGACTCTTTGCAACACCATGGACCACAGCACGTCAGGCCTCCCTATCCATCAACAACTCCTGGAGTTTACTCAAACTCATGTCCATTGAATTAGTGATGCCATCTAACCATCTCAACCTCTGTCGTCCCCTTCTCCTCTTGCCTTCAATCTTTCTCAGCATCAGGGTCTTTTCAAATGAGTCAGCTCTTTGCATCAGGTAGCCAAAGTGCTGGAGTTTCAGCTTCAACATCAGTCTTTCCAATGAACACTCAGGACTGAGCTCCTTTAGGATGGACTGATTGGATCTCCTTGCAGTCCAAGGGACTCTCAAGAGTCTTCTCCAACACCACAGTTCAAAAGCATCAATTTTTCGCCGCTCAGCTTTCTTTACAGTCCAACTCTCACATCCATACGTGACTGCTGGAAAAACCATAGCCTTGACTAGACGGAACTTTGTTGGCAAAGTAATGTCTCTGCTTTTGAATATGCTATCTAAGTTGGTCATAACTTTCCTTCCAAGGAGCAAGCATCGTTTCATTTCATGGCTGCAGTCACCATCTGCAGTGATTTTGGAGCCCCCCAAAATAAAGTCTGACACTATTTCTTCATCTATTTCCCACGAAGTGATGGGATCAGGTGCCATGATCTTAGTTTTCCAAATGTTGAGCTTTAAGCCAACTTTTCCACTCTCCTCTTTCACTTTCATCAAGAGGCTCTTTAGATCCTCTTCACTTTCTGCCATAAAGGTAGTGTCATCTGCATACCTGAGGTTATTGATATTTCTCCCAGCAATCTTGATACCAGCTTGTGCTTCATCCAGCCCAGCATTTCTCATGATGTACTCTGCATATAAGTTAGATAAACAGGGTGACAATATACAGCCTTGATGAACTCCTTATCCTATTTGGAACCAGTCTGTTGTTCCATGTCCAGTTAAAACTGTTGCTTCCTGACCTAAATTCAGATTTCTTAAGAGGCAGGTCAGACGGACTGGTATTCCTATCTCTTTCAGAATTTTCCACAGTTTGGGGTGATCCACACAGTCAAAGGCTTTGGCATAGTCAATAATGCAGCAGTAGATGTTTTTTTTGGAACTCTCCTGCTTTTTCAATGATCAGCAAAAGTTGGCAATTTGATCTCTGGTTCCTCTGCCTTTTCTAAATCCAGCTTGAACATCTGGAAGTTCACAGTTCACATATTGTTGAAGCCTGGCTTGGAGGATTTTGAACATCACTTTACTAGCGCATGAGATGAGTGCAATTGTGCGGTAGTTTGAGCATTCTTTGGCATCGCCCTTCTTTGGAATTGGAATGAAAACTGACCTTTTCCAGTCCTGTGGCCATTGCTGAGTTTTCCAAATTTGCTGGCATATTGAGTGCAGCACTTTCACAGCATCATCTTTCAGGATTTGAAATAGCTCTACTGGAATTCCATCACCTCCACTAGGTTTGTTCCTAGTGATGCTTTCTAAGGCCCACTTGACTTCACATTCCAGGATGTCTGGCTCTAGGTGAGTGATCACACCATTGTGATTATCCGGGTCTTGAAGATCTTTTTTGTATCATTCTTCTGTGTATTCTTGCCACCTCTTCTTCATATCTTCTGCTTCTGTTATGTCCATAATATTTCTGTCCTTTATTGAGCCCATCTTTGCATGAAATGTTCCCTTGGTATCTCTAATATTAGATCTCTAGTATTTCCCATTCTATTGTTTTCGTCTAATTCTTTGCAGTGATCACTGATGAAGGCTTTCTTATCTCTCCTTGCTATTCTTTGGAACTCTGCATTCAAATGGGTATATCTTTCTTTTTCTCCTCTGGTTTTCAGTTCTCTTTTCACAGCTATTTGTAAGTTCTCCTCACATAGCCATTTTGCTTTTTTGCATTTCTTTTTCTTGGGGATGGTCTTGATCCCTCCGTCCATAGTTCATCAGGCACTCTGTCTTGTCCCTTAAAATCTATTTCTCACTTTCACTGCATAATCTTAAGGGATTTGATTTAGGTCATATCTGAATTGTCTAGTGGTTTTCCCTACTTTCTTCAATTTAGGTCTGAATTTGGCAATAAGGAGTTGATCTGAGACACAGTCAGCTCCTGGTTTTGTTTTTGCTGACTGTATAGAGTTTCTCCATCCTTGGCTGCAAAGAATGTAATCAGTCTGATTTCAGTGTTAGCCATCTGGTGATGTCCACGTGTAGAATCTTCTCTTTTGTTGTTCTAAGAGGGTATTTTCTATGACCAGTGTGTTCTCTTGGCAAAACTCTATTAGCCTTTGCCCTGCTTCATTCTGTATTCCAAGACCAAATTTGCCTGTTACTCCAGGTGTTTCTTGACTTCCTACTTTTGCATTCCAGTCCCCTATAATGAAAAGGACATCTTTTTTGGGTGTAGTTCTAAAAGGTCTTGTAGGTCTTCACAGAACCATTGAACTTCAGCTTCTTCAGCATTACTGATTGGGGCATAGACTTGGATTACTGTGATATTGAATGATTTGCCTTGGAAACGAACAGTCTCGTTTTTGAGATTGCATCCAAGTACTGCATTTCAGACTCTTTTGTTGACCATGATGGCTACTCCATTTCTTCTTCTAAGGGATTCCTGCCCACAGTAGTAGATATAATGGTTATCTGAGTTAAATTCACCCATTCCAGTCCATCTTAGTTTGCTGATTTCTAAAATGTTGACATTCACTCTTGCCATCTCCTGTTTGACCACTTCCAATTTGCCTTGATTCATGGGCCTGACATTCCAGGTTCCTATGCAATATTGCTCTTTATAGCATCGGACCTTGCTTCTCTCACCAATCACATCCACAACTGGATATTGTTTTTGCTTTGGCTCCATCCCTTCATTCTTTCTGGAGTTATTTCTCCACTGATCTCCAGTAGCATATTGGGCTCCTACTGACCTGGGGAGTTCATCTTTCAGCGTCCTATCTTTTTGTCTTTTCATACTGTTCATGGGGTTCTCAAGGCAAGAATACTGAAGTGGTTTTGTCATTCCCTTCTCCACTGGACCACATTTTGTCAGAACTCTTCCACCAAGACCCGTCCATCTTAGGTGGCCCCACATGGCATGGCTTAGTTTCATTGAGTTAGACAAGGCTGTGGTCCATGTGATTAGATTGACTAGTTCTCTGTGATTGTGGTTTTAGTCTGTCTGCTCTCTGATGCCCTCTATCAGTGCCTACTGTCTTACTGGGTTTTCTCTTACGTGGGATATCTCTTCATGGCTGTTTGAGCAAAGTGCAGCCACTGCTCCTTACCGTGGATGTGGGGTATCTCCTGATGGCCGCTGCTACTGACCTTGGATGTAGTATATCTCCCCTTGGCCACTCGCTGCTCCAGAGCCACGAAGCTGCTAGAAGGCTGCTAATTCGAGAAAGGAAATATCTCAGAACTCAGAGACTGGCATCAGGCCCCTCTCCCACAGCATGCATTTTGAGATAACTTTGGCACAAGGTGAGTTGCCCCGGGCCATAAAACAATTGACATGAATCTTGAAGAAAGGCAGGTTTCCAAGAAAATATATAGTTTTATTAACATAGATTAGGAGAACAATGTATGAGTACAACATACTGGTTCCTTGGGCCATTATCAATTCTGAGTCTTAAGCAGAACTGACTTGAAGAGAGTCTAGGGTAAATACGTAGTTCATTAACATAGCTAAAGAAAAACATTTCCATAGGAAAAACGCATTGGTTAGCTCGAGATTTGAGAAAAGTTATGTTCAGATGGAACCAGGTGCTGTCTCTTATACACATCTGAGGATGAGATGGCTGGATGGCATCACTGACTAAATGGATGCGAGTCTGAGTGAACTCTGGGAGTTGGTGATGGACAGGGAGGCCTGGNAAAAACACATTGGTTAGCTCAAGGTTTGAGAAAAGTTAAGTCTGGCGTAATCAGGTGTCATCATGGCAACACAGATTTTTAAAAGAAACCTTTAAATTTTGTATAGAGAAGGAAAATAACCTGACACTTGCAGTTTGTTTCCTCCTGCCGCTTGAGAGAGATGAAAAACGGCTGGCACTTGCAACCTATTTCCTCCATTTGGAGATCCCTAGCCTTCCTGCCTGTTACCCTCTCAATACCATTAGGCTTTCAAGGCAGGTATACACAGACAAAAAAGCCCAAGCTTGGAAATCACAGATGGGAGTAGGGAATGCACACAAGGAATCAAGTATCAAATTCAGAAGCACTTTATGTGGGACAGTGGGGTAAAATTATCTATATTAGATTTTAATAGTGTCTAGGATGAATTTTGTAATCTCTATGGTGACCACTAAAATAACAGTAAAAACGTACCATCAACAATGTAATAGAGAGGGAAAATAGAATTTTAAAAATATTAAACATCTTTCTAAATGATAACCCTGTAGGCGAGACAGCAAAAGAGACACAGATGTATAGAACAGTCTTTTGGACTCTGTGGGAGAGGGCAAGAGTGGGATGATTTGGGAGAATGGCATTGAAACATGGATAATATCATATATGAAACGAGTCGACAGTCCAGGTTCGATGCAGGATACAGGATGCTTGGGGGTGGTGCACTGAGACGACCCAGAGGGATGGTATGGGGAGGGAGAAGGGAGGAGGGTTCAGGATGGGGATCACGTGTATACCTGTGTCGGACTCATGTTGATGTATGGCAAAACCAATACATTATTGTAAAGTAATTAGCCTCCAATTAAAATAAATAAATTTATATAAAAAAATAAAAGATAAAAAAGTGCATTTCCCGAATACTAAAATATATATATATATATATATTAAGCAATCCAAAAAAGAGCAAGAGAAAAGAGAAAGAGCAATACAAAATAGACAGAACAAATAATCAAATAATGAGATGGTGATTTAAGCCCAAATATACCACTAATTTATTGGTAAACATGCTAAATATTCCAATCAAAAGACAAAACTTGTCAGTGGATTTTTTTAAAGTTATGATTTACTGCTTAGCAGAGATTCACTTTCAGTATCAAGCCACAGAAGGCTGAAAGTGGAAAAATGGAGAAACATATACCATGCAAATATTAACAAGAGAAATCTGATGTAGCAATGGCGATATCAGATAAAGTAGCTTTTAAAGCAAGGAGCATCAGTAAAGAAAAATAGGGACATTTAACAGTTGTTAACATTTTATTTTATAAGTATATATATATATATATATATATATATCAATCTAGAGTTTTCCCTGTATATATATGTGTGTGTGTGTGTGTATACACATGTATTTGAATTAAAAATTCATAATATACATATCATCCCTTTACCTATTTTTACTTAAAAAATGTATATCATAAATATATTTCCGCTGAAAACTTTTGGTTCTGTTATAGTTTGTGAAGGCAACACTGTACTCTATGGTATGACAGTATCATGACTTCCTGAGCCTATTCCCTATTGAATATTCAAGCTGTTTAGCATTATAAATAACACTGCAATGAGCATTTTTATGAATATATGTTTGTGCATTTGGTTTATCATTTTGGCAGAATGCTGTTCCAGAAATTAAGTTCTTGGATTCAAAGGTATACACATTTTAAAAACGTTCTAATATACATTCAACAAACTTTATTAGTTTATACTCCTCACAATTATGTAAGTGCTTGCAAAGGTTAAA
>SJYA01003545.1:0-27967 GCA_006410615.1 Neotragus moschatus | reverse complement strand
CATCAAAGCACAGTTACCTTCCCAGTTTACAAACTTTTAAAAATGCTTTTCTACACATTACACATACATGTCTTATTAAAATATATAAATGGATTTCTTCGGTAAGTGGTGCTGGAAAAACTGGATAGCTACATGTAAAAGAATGAAATGAGAACATTCTCTAACAACATATACAAAGATAAACTCCAAATGATTTAAAGACCTAAATGTAAGACTGGATGCTATAAAATTCCTACTGCTGCTGCTGCTAAGTCGCTTCAGTAGTGTCCCACTCTGTCTGACCTCATAGACGGCAGCCCACCAGGCTCCGCTGTCCCTGGGATTCTCCAGGCAAGAACACTGGAGTGGGTTGCCATTTCCTTCTCCAATGCATGAAAGTGAAAAGTGAAAGTGAAGCCGCTTCAGTCATGTCTGACTCTTAGCAACCCCATGGACTGCAGCCTACCAGGCTCCTCCATCCGTGGGATTTTCCAGGCAAGAGTACTGGAATGGGGTGCCAGTACTCTTGGGGTGCGTAAGCAGGGCACTGTTTGACATAAATCACAGCAATATCTTTTGGGGATCTGTCTCCTCGAGTAATGGAAATAAAAACAAAAATAAACAAATGAGACCTAACTGAACTTAAAAGCTCTTGACAGCAAAGGAAACAACAGACAAAATGGAGACAGCCTACAGAATGGGAGAAAATACTTGCAAATGAATTGACCGTCAAGGGATCGATCTCCAAAGTATACAATGGCTCTTGCAGCTCAATATCAAAAAACAAACAACCCAATCACAAAATGGGAGGAAGCTCTAAACAGACATTTCTCCAAAGAAGTCCTTTTGGGTGGCCAAAAGGCACATGAAAAGATGCTCAACGTCACCAATTGTTCAGTTCAGTCGCTCAGTCACGTCTGACTCTTTGTGACCCCTTGGACTGCAGCACACCAGGCTTCTCTGTCCATCACTAACTCCTGGACCTTACTCAAACTCATGTTCATGGAGTTGGTGATGCCATCAAACCATCTCATCCTTTGTTGTCCCCTTTTCCTCCTGCCTTCAATCATTCTCAGCATCAGTCTTTTCCAATGAGTCTGTTCTTTGCATCAGGTGACTGAAGTATTGGCATTTCAGCTTCAGCATCAGTCCTTCCAATGAATATTCAGGACTGATTTCCCTTACGAGTGCCTAGTTGGATCTCCTTGCAGTCCAAGGACTCTCAAGAGTCTTCTCCAACACCACAGTTCAAAAACATCAACTCTTCAGTGCTCAGCTTTCTGCATAGTCCAACTCTCACATACATAGACTACTGGAAAAACCATAGCCTTGACTAGACAGACCTTTGTTGGCAAAGTAATGTCTCTGGTTTTTAATATGCTGTCTCAGTTGGTCATAACTTTCCTTCCAAGGAGCAAGCGTCTTTTAATTTCATGGCTGCAGTCACCATCTGCAGTGATTTTGGAGTCCTAAATAAATAAATAAATAAATAAAGTCTGTTGCTGTTTCCACTGTTTCCCCATCTATTTGCCATGAAGTGATGGGGCCGGATGCCATGATCTTATTCTGAATGTTGAGCTTTTAGCCAACTTTTTTCACTTTCCTCTTTCACTTTCATCAAGAGGCTCTTTGGTTCTTCTTCACTTTCTGCCATAAGGGTGGTGTCATCTGCATATCAGAGGTTATTGATATTTCTCCCAGCAATCTTGATTCCAACTTGTGCTTCTTCCACACCAGCGTTTCACATGATGTACTCTGCATATAAGTTAAATAAGCAGGGTGACAATGTATAGCCTTGATGTATTCCTTTCTCGATTTGGAACCAGTCTGTTGTTCCATTTCTAGTTCTAACTGTTGCTTCCTAACCTGCATACAGATTTCTCAGGAGGTAGTTCAGATGGTCTGGTATTCCCATCTCTTTAAGAGTTTTCCACAGTTTGTTGTGATCCACACAGTCAAAGGCTTTGGCATAGTCAATAAAGCAGAAATAGATGTATTACTGGAACTCTCTTGTTTTTTCGATTCAGATGTTGGCAAGAGAAATGCAAATCAAAGCTACAATGAGGTATCATCTCACACCGGTCAGAATGGCCATCATCAAAAAAAAATCTATAAATAATAAAATGCTGAAGAGGGTGTGGATAAAGGGAACCCTCCCACAACTGTTGGTGGGAAAGTAAATTCATACAACCATTATGGAGAACAGTATGGAGGTTCCTTATAAACTAAAAATAGAGCTACCATGGGATCTTACTATCCCACTTCTGGGCATCTATCCAGAGAAAAATCTTAATTTGAAAATTTAATGCACCCCAATATTCATTGCAGCACTATTTACAATAGCCAGGACATGGAAGCAACCTAAATGTCCATTGACAGAGGAATGGATAAGAAGATGTGGTACATATCTACAATGGACTATTAGCCATAAAATAGAATGAAATAACGTCATTTGCAGAACATGGATGGACCAGAGATTATCATACCGAGTGAAGTAAGTCAGACAGAGAAAACAAATCTATGATACTGCTTATATGCAAAATCTAAAAAAATGATATAAATGAATTTATCAACAAAACAAAAATAGATGGACTTCCCTGACAGTCCAGCAGTTAAGACTCCGTGCTTCCAGTGCAGCAGGCATGAGTTTGATCGCTATTCAGGGAACTGAGATCCCACATGCTGTGTGGCATGGCCAAAAAATAAAACACAACAAAAACATATTTAAAAAAAAATAGAGTAGTTACAGATGTAGAAAACGAACTTATAGTTACCAGGGGGAAAGAGGGGAGAGGGATAAATTGGGAGATTGGTGTTGATATATACACCATACTATATATAAAATAGATAACCAACAAGGATGTACTGTACAGCACAGGGAACTCTTCTCAGTACTCTGTAAAGATGTACATGGGGAAAGAATTCCGAAGAGACGGGATGTATGTATATGGATGGCTGATTCACTTTGCTGTATGACAGAAGCTAACACAACTTTGTAAATCAACTATATTTCAATAATTTTTCAAAGTATACAAATAATGAATGTTGGGGACAGTGTAGAGAAAAAGGAACCCTCCTACACTATTGGTTGGAATGTAAGTTAGTGCAGCCACTATGGACGTTGATGCTACGGGGAGGGAGGAGGGAGGGGGGTTCAGGATAGGGAACACGTGTATACCTGTGGCGGATTCATGTTGATGTATGGCAAAACCAATACAATGTTGTAAAGTAATTAGCCTCCAATTAAAATAAATAAACTTATATTTTAAAAAACTAGAAATAAAATCAGCCTATGATTGAGCAGTTCCACTCCTGGGCATATACGTGGAAAAATCTATAATTCAAAAAGATATGTGCACCCTAATATTCAGAGCAGCACTATTTATAACAGCCAAGACATGGCAGCAACATAAGTGTCCATCAACGGATGGATGGACAAGAAGATGTGGTACAGATACACAATGCAATAGTATTCAATAGTAAAAAAAAAAAAAAAAAAAAAAAAAAGNCAGTTAAGACTCCGTGCTTCCAGTGCAGCAGGCATGAGTTTGATCGCTATTCAGGGAACTGAGATCCCACATGCTGTGTGGCATGGCCAAAAAATAAAACACAACAAAAACATATTTAAAAAAAAATAGAGTAGTTACAGATGTAGAAAACGAACTTATAGTTACCAGGGGGAAAGAGGGGAGAGGGATAAATTGGGAGATTGGTGTTGATATATACACCATACTATATATAAAATAGATAACCAACAAGGATGTACTGTACAGCACAGGGAACTCTTCTCAGTACTCTGTAAAGATGTACATGGGGAAAGAATTCCGAAGAGACGGGATGTATGTATATGGATGGCTGATTCACTTTGCTGTATGACAGAAGCTAACACAACTTTGTAAATCAACTATATTTCAATAATTTTTCAAAGTATACAAATAATGAATGTTGGGGACAGTGTAGAGAAAAAGGAACCCTCCTACACTATTGGTTGGAATGTAAGTTAGTGCAGCCACTATGGACGTTGATGCTACGGGGAGGGAGGAGGGAGGGGGGTTCAGGATAGGGAACACGTGTATACCTGTGGCGGATTCATGTTGATGTATGGCAAAACCAATACAATGTTGTAAAGTAATTAGCCTCCAATTAAAATAAATAAACTTATATTTTAAAAAACTAGAAATAAAATCAGCCTATGATTGAGCAGTTCCACTCCTGGGCATATACGTGGAAAAATCTATAATTCAAAAAGATATGTGCACCCTAATATTCAGAGCAGCACTATTTATAACAGCCAAGACATGGCAGCAACATAAGTGTCCATCAACGGATGGATGGACAAGAAGATGTGGTACAGATACACAATGCAATAGTATTCAATAGTAAAAAAAAAAAAAAAAAAAAAAAAAGAGTGAAATACTGCCATTTGCAGCAATATGGATGGACCCAGAGATTATCCTACTAAGTGAAGTAAATCAGATAAAGACAAGTATAATATGATATCACTTATATGTGGAATCTTAAAAAAATGGTACGAATGAACTCATTTACAAAACAGACTCACAGGTATAGAAAACAAACTTATGGCTACCAAAGGGATGTAGAGGGATAAATTAGGAGTTTAGGATTAAAACATACATACTACTACTTATAAAGTGGCTTCCCATGTGGCTCAGTGGTAAAGAATCTGCCTGCCAAGCAGGAAATGAGAGTTTGATCCCTAGGTTGGGAAGACCTCTTGAAGATAGAAATAGCAACCCACTCCAGTGTTCTTGCCTAGAGAGTCCCATGGACAGAGAAGCCTAGTGGGCTACAGTCCATGGGGTCACAAAAGAGTCAGACATGACTTAGTGATTAAGCAACCACAACAATATATGAAATTGATAACAATCATAACTTCTGTATAACACAGGGAACTATAGTCAATATCTTATAATAACCAACAATGGGAAAGAATCTAAAAAAGAACATATATATCTCAATTTGCTATACACCTGAAACTAATACATTGTAAATAAACTATATTTCAATTAAAAAATATGTATATATTTGGGATCATATTTAAAATGCTGTTTCACAATTCCCTTTTGTGTGTGTGTGTGTGCCATGAGGCTTGGAACCTAGTTTCCTGACCAGGAATTGAACCCACACCATAACAGTGAATGCACAGATTTCTAATCAGTGGACTGCCAGGGAATTCCCCCACTTCTTTTTTTTCCACTTAAAATTATATCTCAGAGAGCTTATACATATAATGTATATGAACCAGTCCATATAATGTTGCTTTATTCTTTTTAACTGCTATGTACTCTTCCACAGCTTGTTTACATTGTTGCTTATTTACTTCTGCCTTCATCCCCCCATTGATGTACATGAAATTACTGAGTTTGGAGCTAATAAAAATAAGGTAACAATGAACAACCTGGTAGGTACAGCTTTGCCCACAGGTGGTCTTGCTTTAGGATATTCTACTGCGAAAAAGTGTTCAGCTAAGGATAAGAGATTTTAATACATTTGACACTGGCAAAAGAAATATGTGAGATTTTATATATTTAGTGAATATACCGCCAAAGTGCCCTCCAGAAAGACTGGGCAGTTTATACTTCCCTCAAGCACATGACAGAACCACTTTCTCCACGTCCTTGTGCACACTTAAATTAGTCATTAGTGGTAATATAAGATGTTTAAAAAAGTAAGAGATTATTCTTTTAACTCACATTTTACATGTAGCAGTATGCATGTTTTAGTCCCAAACTCCTAGTTTATCCCTCTACACCCCTTTGATAACCATGTTTGTTTTCTATATCTGTGAGTCTATTTTGTAAATGAGTTCATTTGTACCATTTTTTTTTTTTGTTCCACACGTAAGCAATATCATAGATTGTTTTCCTCTGTGTTACTTCACCCAGTATGATAACCTCTAGGTCCATCCATGTTACTGCAAATGACATTATTTCATCCTATTCCGTGGCTGAGTAATATTCCATTGTAGATATGTACCACATCTTTCTTGTCTATTCATTTGCCTATGGACATTTAGGATGCTTTCATCCTAAATGAATAGTCCTGGCTATTGTAAACAGCACTGCAGTGAACACTGGGGCGAATTTTTCCTTTCAGTACATGCTTGGGACTAGAATTTCTGGGTCATATTTAGAGTCCCCATGGACAGAGGAGCCTGGAGGGCTTAGTCCATGGGGTTGCCAAGAGTCAGACATGACTGAGTGACTAAGCACACACAAGATGGCTCTGTTTTTTAGTTTTTTTTTTTTTTTAAGAAACCCATGCCCACCCTCTGTACCATTTATTGTTTGTAGATGTTTTTGATGGTGGCCATTCTAAGCACTGTGAGATGATACCTCATTCTAGCTTTGATTTGCATTTCTCTAACAATTAGTGACGTTGAGCATCTTTTCATGTTCCTTTTGGCCATCCAGAAGGACTTCTTTGGAGAAATGTCTATTTAGATCTTCTTGTGATTGGGTTGTTTGTTTTTCGATATGGAAGTACAAGTACCATTTGTATACTTTAGAGATTAATCCTTTGTCGGTTATTTCATTTGCAAATATTTTCTCCCATTCTGTAGGCTGTCTCCATTTTGTCGGTGGTTTCCTTTACTGTCAAGAGGTTTTAAGTTCAATTGGGTCTCATTTGTTTATTTTTGTTTTTATTTCCATTACTCCAGGAGACAGATCCCCAAAAGATACTGCTATGATTTATGTCAAGAGTGCCCTGCTTACGCTTTCCTGTAGGAGTTTTATAGCATCCTGTCTTACATTTAGGTCTTTAAATCATGTTGAGTTTATTTTTGTGTATGTTGTTAGAGAATGTTCTCATTTCATTCTTTTACATGTAGCTATCCAGTTTTTCCAGCACCACTCACTGAAGAAATCCATTTATATATTTTAATAAGACATGTATGTGTAATGTGTAGAAAAGCATTGTATTATTTTATTATTTTTTTTACTTTACAATGTTGTATTGGTTTTGTCATACATCAACATGAATCCGCCACGGGTGTATACTTAAAAAGTTTATCAACTGGGGAGGTAACTGTGCTTTGATGAGGACAGTGGCATTAAAGTGGTACTAATGCTTTTTCTGGGTTTGAATGTTGTACTAGAATGTATTCTTGTGGAATTTGCATGCAGTGACAAATAAACACATAGTTTAACAGCAAATAAGCAAATAGTCACATGCCCTAAGTATCTTCCCATCAGGATATGCAAACCTCAATCTTTTTGTCAGCCTTATTACATAAATTTAAGCTAATTTACTTAAAGTTTTCCCTTTTCATGGTCTTTTTACGTTGCTTCACTTTTTTTTTTTTAAACTTTGCAAGCACTTACATAATTGTGAGGAGTATAAACTAATAAAGTTTGTTGAATGTATATTAGAACGTTTTTAAAATGTGTATACCTTTGAATCCAAGAACTTAATTTCTGGAACAGCATTCTGCCAAAATGATAAACCAAATGCACAAACATATATTCATAAAAATGCTCATTGCAGTGTTATTTATAATGCTAAACAGCTTGAATATTCAATAGGGAATAGGCTCAGGAAGTCATGATACTGTCATACCATAGAGTACAGTGTTGCCTTCACAAACTATAACAGAACCAAAAGTTTTCAGCGGAAATATATTTATGATATACATTTTTTAAGTAAAAATAGGTAAAGGGATGATATGTATATTATGAATTTTTAATTCAAATACATGTGTATACACACACACACGTATATAAATGAACAGGGAAAACTCTAGATGGATATATATACTTATAAAATAAAATGTTAACAGCTGTGAAATGTCTCTTTTTGTCTTTACTGATGCTCCTTGCTTTAAAATATACTTTATTTGATGTTGCCATTGCAAGATTTTTCTTGTTAATATTTTCATGGTATATCTTTTTCCATTTTTTTCACTTTCAGCCTTCTGTGGGTTGATATTGAAGAGGAATCTTTTCTAAACAGCATATAGTTATTTTTAAAAAATCCAGTCTGACAAGTTTTGTCTTTTGATTGGAATGTTTAGGCTGTTTACCAATAAATTAGAGGTATATTTGCACTTAAATCTATAAGCTTATTATTTGATTATTTATTCTGCCTATTTTGTATTGCTCTTGCTCTTTTCTCTTGCTTAGTAATTTTTAAATTCTGTTTTCCCTCTCTATTACCTTGTTAATTACACTTTTTTCACTGTAATTTTAGTGGTCACTCTAGAGATTACAAAATTCATTAAAGTCTAAATATAGATAACTTTACCACACTGTCGGACATAAAGCACTTCTAAATTTACTACTTGATTCCTTTCTTGCATTCCCTACTCCCATTGTGATTTTGAAGCTTGTGCTTTTTGTCTGTGTATACTTGCCTTGAAAGCCTAATGATATCAGTTCTACATTTCAGCCCTTTTTTCTAACATAGGGGTTTTTATTGATAAACTTTTTATGTTTCATTTTTTTTAACCTTTGCAAGCACTGCAAGAGATACCCTATTGTATGTATCTTTTGTGAAACTGTGTTAGTATCAGGCTGACTAAACTCCTAAGAATTGCTTAAAGAATCTGTGGGATATCAGATTTTGCCAAATTGCTCTCCATAAAAAGGCTGCGTCACAGCATCTGCATCCAACAGAGTGTGGAAGTGTCCATTTCCCCATAAACCAGTCAACAAAATTATCAAATTTCTAAATTTTGATACTCATAGCTGAAATAGGGCAACACATAGTGGTTTGAATTTGCATTTCTTTGAAGTTGAGTCTTTTTTTTCCCTATGTTTATCGGTCACTGGTATTTCTTTTCTGCAGACAAATCCATTCGAGTCTTTGGCACACTATTTATTGGGTTATCACGTTATTAATGTTCAGTTTTGCAAATGAGCTGTTTGACATTATGCTCCTGGGTTTGTTTCTTTGTTTTTTAAAATTTTACGTAAGTTTTAAATGTCTTTATAATGAATTTCTAAATGTTTCCCTCCACTGGTCACAGTCAATTGAGTTCTGAAAAGCCATTAGTGGGTCTAAGGCACTCTGGGCTTCCTGGTTCACCTCCTGAAAGGCCTCCCCCACACAGGGGCCCGTCTCCCAGGGAGCTTCCTTCTGGGGTGTCAGATTTCAGTGTTCGAAGAGAGAGGCTGCCTGAAGGGTTTATATTTAGTGTAGGACTCCCCAGCCCAGACAGCTGGATGTCTGGGGAGTAAATTCTGCAGACTTTGTCCCTACCTTATGGGATTATTTTGAGGGGCTTGTATAGATGGTACAATGAAATTGTAACAGAAGGCAGAGGGTGAAAAAAACCTCTTTTTTCCTGGCGATGCTGTTTGGGATCCTGTGAACTGTGCCTTTTACCTTGGCCACAGGCCCTACCCACTGTCTCTACTGGAAGGTGCTGAACAGTGTATATTCCTGCTACTTGGGGACCTACAGTGCATGAAAGGCAGATAGTAGAGTTATCTCCTCACTGTCATGGTCTAATGAAAATCCACCTGTTGAGCCTCATTTCCATTAGTGGGATAGCACGGTTGGTCCTTTCCTGGGTGTGATGAGACTCGTTTGATTACAGGCTTATGCAAAATCCCAATAAAACTCCTTGAATGGAAAACAGGTTAATCTGGGAAGTCACTGTTTTTTCAGGCACTCATGGGTTCATCAACCAGGAGTCATCTATGAAGTTCTCAGACACTTGATGGAAGATCATCAATGAAACTAGAATTTCAAAAAGTTGTAAACCACTCGTGCAAACCTGCTAAGATCGGACAGCTGAATGTCCTTCCAAAGACAAATTTATAGGTCCCATTGAAAACCTACTGGTTTCGTTTAGGAAAACTTTATATTTAAAATGTTAATAATTACTAGTCTGTTTTCAAAGCGGTGGAATAGTTTACAGCAACTAGAAAGCATTCTTAATATGGCATAAATGAATGAGTCTTTTGTTGTTTTTACAACCTAATTTGTAAATGTCAAAAGAAAATGGCTTGACGCCATTTCCTCATTACAAAAACAATGAATGTGACGTAAAAACGGGAAAAAAAAAAGGGCACAACAAAAGAAAGTTAAACCTCTCCTTGCGCTCTCGACTCCCCTTCCTGACACCCCTTCCCTGGCCCATGTAGGTGTGGCAACTACCCTAGGGCAACTGTCTTAGAGACAGTCCTCAGAGAAGCTGCAGAAAAGGCCTGAGCCAAGGCCTGGAGGTGGAAGGGGGAATGCAGACCCTCCCTGGCAACACGAGAAGGGCAAACTCCAACCGCAGGGAGATGATGCCACTTGTGGGCTCTCAGATTGGAGGGAAACGAGCTGAGTGACGGGGCCTCGCGCACAGCTGGGTGGAGGGGGAGACCGTGCGTGCGGAGGTGGAGGGGAGGGTCCCGTTGAACTCCCCACCAGCCCCTGGGAGGGGGCATCGGAGGGTGAGCTCGGCGGTGACGCGGGGCCCTCACGTGACCGCGAGCTGCAGAGCGACGCAGCCTTCGGTGCAGTCGTCACTCCAGTCTGGGTACCGGCTGCCCGCTTCCCTGCACACGGCGGGCTGGCATCGGGCCCTAGCAAGCGGAGCAGGTAAGGGCCCCGCGCACCGAAGCCAGAGCGGCAGCGCACTGCCAGTCCCGGAGCTGGCCTGGGGATGGGGTAGAAAGAGGGCTCAAGTTCCCCCGGAACCTTCGCCAATTCTCCCAAGCCCTGCTCCTCCTGCCTAAGTCTGTGCCGGGGAACCCTGGGCTTTGACAGGGCGGATGGTGGGGGGAATGTCTCGAGAGGGAAATGCAGAGATTGAGATGTTCCTTCTTCTCTGACTCTAATCACTGATCGCACACGTCCGCTCCGCTTCCTGCTAGTTTCAGTGGAAGGGACACGGCGCCACGGTGGCGTTTGCAGAGAAAATGGTGGGCCTTAATGACAGGACGGCGGGGTTGGTGCGGGTGGCGTCTCGCAAGGTGCGGAGGGACGTTTGATAACCGGGTTCCTGAATCCAGAAAAGCGAGTATTGGGATCTGCGTCCTGGGTGCTAGTCCAAGCGCTCAGTGCCTTTCCTCTCTCCTGTCTGACGACAGTGATTCGTGGGGCAGTGTTTGTGGCGAGACGAGGGAAGAAGAGGAGCAAACTGCACAGGATCTGCGGAGGTTAGTGTGGGTACGGACACTCGCTGTGAACCGTTGACGTGCTATACCAATATTCTCCATGACAGGAACTTAGGCGCCGCTATCCGATGGTATATAGGGTGGCCCTATAGGGGACTTTCTCTAAACTGTGTTTGCTTACCAAACTTACCAAGCTTGGGCTTTTAAAGTGTATGTTGAAGACCAATAAAGACAGCAACTTTTCTATGGATGCTTTTTTTTTTTTTTTTTTTCGCACCTCACATAATACTGCGAAAATACAAATTTCTGTCTCAAAGAACTACTTTTTTGGGGTGGGGGGAGATAACCTTTACGGGGGAGGGATGGAGATTTTGCAGAAGCAAAAGCCCCCGACCCCAACACACGTCCTGTCTCTTTTGTTGGAGAGTGCTAGAGATGGGTTTAAGGAGAACTAGATGGCAGTAGGCTGTCATTCTAGTATATAGGATCTAGGGCCCTCCATCTGTCTCCCCATTTTCCAGTTTTCCAGATTCTTCCACCTGTTGGCACAGGTGAAGGAAATGATAGACTTTGGGGAGAAGCCCTAGAATCCTACAGGTGGTTTAGAATAATTCGCCTCTGTTGCTCCCCTTTTACCTGCCTCCCTTTTCTACCCTGCATATTTCAGTCCTGGAGAAGCCCTAGGTTTTGTTTGCCAGAGAACAGGTGTCTAAATCCAGATTGTTCTTGTTTTGCTGCCAAGTCGTGTCTGACTCTTGTGTAACCCCATGGGCTGTAGCCAGCCAGACTCCTCTGTCCATGGGATTTCCCAAGCTAGAATACCGGAGTGGTTTGCCATTTCCTTCTCCAGGGGATCTTCCTGACCCAGGGATTGAACCCAAGTCCCCTGTATTGACAGGCAGATACTTTACCACTGAGTCACCAAGCCACCAGGGAAGCCCAGTAAGGCAGATACTGGGACGCATGTTTTAGATGCTGAAATGTCATAAGTACTCAACATTTACCTTTCTTTCTTTCTCTGTTAATTCCTAGGTCTTCCCATAGGGCAACAGTAGAGCTCTTTACCACTGAAAGCAAAGGAAAGTGGGAGACTGGCCTGGGACTGTGGAGGTTGGTGTGAAGATGGGTAGTGCATAGGGGTAACAAGAGAGGGTGGGCATATAAGATGGCTGAGACTTGAGAGAGTCTCAGTGGAGGGTTCTTCCACTTCTGCACTCTGCCAGATTTCCCAGTGTGGCCATCCTCCCTTGCTGATACCATTGCAGGAAGTGGTAGGAACATTGGGGTAAGGATTGAGAGAAGACTTGAGAGGATGGATCATATTAGCAAATTGGACATGGGCTCTCACAAGGCAGGGATTGGAGTCAGGGATCAGGGTACTTGTCCATTCTGTTAAGGATCTGATCTCCAGTACCTGTTTGTTTACTTGTCCACAGCTGGGTCTACAGATCTCAAAGGCTTGAGATCACTGGAAGCAAGGAAATAAGGAGGAAATTATTCCTGATCAGTATATGCTGGTAAGAGGATGGGGATTGTCTGGGTAGACTTCTAAGGTGGGTTGTTGGAGGTGAGTGTCTATCTGGAGGTACCCAGCGTCCAGTCTGGAGGATACTCAGCCTCCCCCTTTTGTGGGCACTCTCCTCACCATCCCTTCACTTACTCCACAGCTTCACCTTTATTGTGCTAACAGGGAATGGGGTGAACTGAAGAGGATAGAGAGGGGTTTGTTAATAGTGTATGTCCTGGTAAACAAAATCTTCACTCCCGTCTGTTCCTCCATCTGTCTGTCTGTCTTTGGCCCACAGATCTCATGAGTTTATAGATCTCCTTTAGGATATACCTCCAATCAAGAGAAGGAAAGAGGAGGGAACTGCCTTGATCATTACAGGTTGGTATGTGGGTGGGGACCTGTGGGAGTGGTGACCAGAGTAGGTCCGGTAAAAATCAGGGTGTGAGGGCCTCAGTCTACCATCCATAGCCAGTGCTACCACCATCCTTTCCACTGTTCATTTGATGTAAGAAAATGTGTATGGAAGTACCCTGGGGGAAATTGTTGGGCACTGGGAAAGATGGAGAGAAGATAAAATAAAAGGGATGGAAAGAGAGTTTGCTAATTATCCTCTTCTCCCACAAAGCACATCGTTTTTACACTTCCCTATTCTTCTGTGTATCTGTCTGTGTGATGCACAGAATTAGAAGAGAAACTTCAGCCAGTTTCCTTCCTCCACTTCCAGGTCCATCTCCAGTGGCAGCTCTGGTGGCCTTTGAGTGGCTGAAGACCAGCACCCTTGCAGGGTTACATGCAGACCTACTACCCTCTTTTCCCAGTCTAACTGAGCCCTTTTGTATCTTGTCCTTGCCTTCATCAAGGGTGATTACATGGGTCGCATTCAGGAAGTGGGCTTGGTGACTGCAGGACTGATGATCTGGGCTGGTGCCTGCTACTGCATTTACAGATTAACCAAGGGAAGAGCCCAGAGTGTGAGGCGACTTACCAGAAATGGGTCCAAAGTCAAGATGGAGACTGTGGCTGGGATACAAAACCAGACCTTGGCCTTGTGTGAAGCCATGGTTGGGACAGAGATTGAGACTAGACCCAAGCCCAAGACCGGAGCAAAAGCTGGGGCAAGAGATAGGTCTGGAGCTGAAGTAGAGACTAAGGTCACTGCTACAGACAGAAGCGAAGCCTATTCTCAAACCAAGGCAATGGCTGAGGCAGAGACAGAGACCCAATCTGAGGCCAAAATGGTGGCTGGAACAGTGGTAATAAGAGAGGCAGTGATTCTGACCGACGCCAAAGCCCGTGAAGTGGCCATGAAAGAGGCAGTGACCCAAACTGACTCTGGGTCTGGGAAATTCATCAAGAAAGAGGCAGTGACCCAGACCAAGGCTCAAGCGTGGGCGCTGGGTGCTAAGCTAGAGACCAAGAGAGAAGCAATGACCCAGACCAAAGCAGAGACTCGTACATTGGCTGAAAAAGAGACAGAAATGAACAGGGTGGTGGTGACATGGAACGAGGCCTTGGCAGTAACCAGGGAAGTGACCAAGACGGGCACCATAACCAAGATCAGAAGTGTGGCTGACACCAAGGCAAGAGCCCTGGAAGAGACTGTGAGTGTGGCTAAGACTCCGTCTGAGGTCTGGTCTGGTACCTCAGTTGATGCTCAGGGAAATCCTAATTTTGTATCCGAGGCAGAAGCTGGAGCAGTCATGAAGCCCTGTTCACTGTCTCAGGCTGTGGCCAAGATCCAGGTTGACAGCGTTCTTGGTACTGAGGTTGAGGCCAAGGGGAACTGCAAAACTATGTCTCAGGCAGGGTCTTTGGCAGATATGAGGGGTTCTGCTCAGCCTCAAGCTGTAGCCAAGGCCCAGACTGAGGCCATGCTTGGGGTGGCAGTTGATGTTGGGGGTAATACCAAGGCCATGTGTGAAGCAGGGGTTGGGGCAGATACAAGTGTTTCTACACAATCTCAGACTGTGCCCAAGAAACAGGCTGAGACGGTGTCTGGTGCCAGGGTTGATGACAGGGGAAATACCAATGTCATATCTAGGGCAATGATGGGAGCTGACATGACGGCTGCCACACAGCCTCTGGTTGTAGCCGATACTCAGACTGAATTTGCGCCTGATGCCTGGGTTAAGGGTGGAAGCAGTCCCTATGCTGTATCCACGGTGAGGGCTGGGACAGACACTGAGTCCTGTATGCAGCCTCAGCCGATGATCCGTGTCCAGGCTGATGCCTTGCCTGATGACAGCGTTAAGGCTCAAGGCAATGCCAACACCAAGTCTAAAGAAGAAGCTGGGACAGACAAAAAGGCACAGTCTCAGACTTCCACCAAGAGCCAGGCTGAGGCTCTACCTACCACCAGACGTAAAGCTAGGAGCAAAGGCAAAGGCAAGAGTAAGGCGGGGCTTGGAATAGAGATGAAAACCTGTGCACAGCCTCAAGCTGGAGTCAGGGCCCAAGCTGATGTTTTCCCTGATTCCAGAATTGATGGCAAGGGTGATCCTGATGCCATTTCCGGGGCAGGGGCTAAGGCAGAACTGAGGGCCTCTGGTGAACCTCAGGATATGGCCATTTCCCAGGGCGAGGTCTTACCTGGTGCCCAGAATAAGGTCCAGGACAATCCCGATGCTGTTTCTAAGGCAGGGACTGGGTCAGATACAAAGANTGATGGCAAGGGTGATCCTGATGCCATTTCCGGGGCAGGGGCTAAGGCAGAACTGAGGGCCTCTGGTGAACCTCAGGATATGGCCATTTCCCAGGGCGAGGTCTTACCTGGTGCCCAGAATAAGGTCCAGGACAATCCCGATGCTGTTTCTAAGGCAGGGACTGGGTCAGATACAAAGAGCTCTGCTCAGCCTCAGGCTGTGGCCAGTTCCCAGGGGGAAGCCTTGCCTGGTGTCAAGAAGAAGGCTCTGGGCAGTGCCAGTGCTGTGTCTAAGGCAGGGGCTGGTCCAAATGCAAAGGGCTCGGCCCAGCCTCCGACAGATGCAGTAGGCCCTGCCCAGCTCCAGGCTGTGGCCAGTTCCCAGGGTGAGGCTTTGTGTGGTGTCAAAAATAAGGCTCGGGGCAATGCCACTGCTGTGTCTAAAGCAGGGACTGGACAGGATACAAAGAGCTCTGCCCAGCCCCAGGCTGTGACCAATACCCAGGGTGAGGCCTTGCCTGGTGTCAAGAAGAAGGCTCGGGGCAGTGCTGGTGCTGCGTCTAAGGCAGGGGCTGGGCCAGATACCACAGGCCCCACTCAGCCCCAAGCTGTGGTCAGTTCTCAGAGTGAAGCCTCACCTGGTACTAAGAATAAGGTCCGGGGCAATCCCAATGCTGCGTCTAAGGCAGGGGTTGGGTCAGATGCAAAGGCCTCTGCTCAGACTCCAACAGATACAACAGGCCCTGCTCAGACCCAGGCTGTGGGCAATCCCCGGGGTGAAGCCTTGCCTGTTACTAAGAATAAGGCCCAGGGAAATCCCAGTGCCATGTCTACAGCAGGAACTGGGCCAGATGCAACGTGTTCTGAAACAGATACAACAAACACTGCCCAGCCCCAAGGTATGGTCAGTTCTCAGGGTGAGGCCTTGCCTGGTGCCAAGAATAACCTCAGAGGTAATCCCAACAATCTGTGCAAGGCAGAGGCTGGAGCAGACCCCGTGGGCTCTGCTCAGCTCCAAGCTGAGTCTGATTCCCCAGGTGAATCATTGCCTGGTGCCAGAAGTAAGGTCTGGGGCAATCCCAGTACTGTGTCTAAGGTGAACTCTGGACCAGATACCAAAGGCTGTGTTCAACCACAAGCTGCAGCCAGTTCCCAGGGTGAGACCTCGTGTGGTACTAAGAAGAAGGCTCGGGATAGTGCCAGTGCTGCGTCCAAGGCAGGGTCTAAGCCAGATACCAAGGGCTGTGTTCAGCCCCAGGCTGCAGCCAGTTCCCAGGGCGAGACCTCGTGTGGTACTAAGAAGAAGGCTCGGGGCAATGCCAGTGCTGCATCCAAGGCAGGTGCTGGGCCAGATGCAATGGACTCTCTGCAGCTGCAAACAGATACAACAGGTTCTGCCCCATCCCAGGCTGTGGCCAGTTCCCAGGGAGAGGCCTTGCTTGGTGCCAGGAGTAAGGTCAGGGGCAATCGAATTACTGAGTCTAAGGGAGAGGCTGGAGCAGGTATGGTGGGCTCTGGTCAGCATCAATCTTTAGCCCATTCCCAGAGCAAGACCTCGCTGGGGACAAAGGACAAGGCTAAGCATAAGTGCGAGGCAGAAGCCCCGGGAGATGTCTCTGTAAAGCCCAAGGCTAAGGCCACGCCCACTTCAGAGAGTGAAGGTGGGGCAGGCGCTCAGGCCTGCACAAAGTCTCAGTCTAAGGTCCACGACTACTACTGGAATGGGATTGGCGTTGAGGACTGGGTTGCTTCAGAGCGATGGATCAAATTTAGGTTTCAGGCTAGGGATGGATACTGGGAGAATAGCACGTCCTGGGCTGATGATGAAAATGAAGCCAATACTGAGTCCTGGAGTGTGGCTAAGAGTGAGAATGAGGTTGGTGTTCAGTCCTGGGCTGGAGCTGGGGACCAGGCCAGTGGAGGGTTCTGGGCTGGGAGTCATGCCAGTCAACAGTCCTGGCCTGGGGGACAGGGCAATGGAGGTTACTGGGTACAGGCTACGGACAGGGCTGTTGGAGGGTCCTGGACTGTAGCTGAGAACCAGGCCAGTGGGACTTCTTGGGCTGGCACTGGGAACCAGGCTGTTGTGGTGCCCTGGACTGGAGCTCAGGTGAGTGACAGTTCCTGGGCTGGGGGCCAGACCAGCGGGGTATCTTGGACTGGGGGAGAGGCCATAGGAGTATCCTGGGCTGTGGTTGAGAACCAGGCCAATGGAGCATCCTGGACTGGGGCTGAGGCACAAGCTGGTGGAAGGTCCCAAGATGGGGCTGGGATTCAGGCCAATGGAGCCTCCTGGGCTCAGGCTACAGGTGGGAATGTGGTTAACATTGGGTACTGGGCTGTAGCTGTGGACCAGGCTACTGGAGGTTCCTGGATTCTGACTAGTGACCTCTCTGGTGGTGCAACCTGGGTTGGAACTAGTGATCTGGCCAAGCCTAGACTTGAGGTTCAGGCCAGTGGAAATGTGTCCTGGACTGGGACTGGGCTGGGGCCTGAAAATCAGTCCAGTGGAAAGGCCTGGGCTGTCACTGCCAACCAAGCCAGCGGAGGGTCTGGGCTAGCGTCTGTGGATCAGTCCGGTGGTGTGTCCTGGGTTACAACTGGAGAACAGGCCAGTGGAGGGGCTAGGCCAGGGATTGTAGGCCAGTCCAGTGTTGGGTCTTGGTCTGGCACTGGGAACCAGGCCAGTGAAGGATTATTGGTTGGGACTGTGGAACAGGCTAGTGGGGGTTCCTGGACTGGGACTGCTGATCAGTCTCATGGTGGGTCCAAGCCTGGATTTGAGGATGGACTTAATGTCAGTGAAGAAGGTTCTCTGGCCCGTGCTGGTGGTCAGGCTGATGGAAAGTCTAGGTTGGGACCCGAGGACCAGCCCAGTGGAGGGTCCTGGGCTAACTCTGGGGACCAAGCCAGTGGAGGGTTCTTGGTTGGAGCTACGGACCAGGCCAATGAAGGGTCCTGGGTTGGACCTGGGCATCAGGCTGGTAGTGAGGCAAAGCCTAGATATGAGGATCAGGCCAAATCTGGAAGAATATCTTGGGCTGACAGTGCAGGTTCTATACTGGGGCCAAGGGACCAGTCTGTTGGAGATTCCTGGGCTGCTATTGGAGACCAAGCCAGTGGAGGTTCCAGGCCAGTGGCAGAGAATCAGTCCAGTGGATGGTTCTATGCTTGCAGTGGGAGTCAGGCCAATGCAGGAGGGTCCTGGGGTGGGGCTGGTAACCAGGTGGTTAGAGGGCCTGTGCTCAAGCCCATGAACCAGTCCAGTGGTGGGTCCTGGGCTGATAATGGGAGTCGAGCCAGTGGAGGGTCTTGGGCTGGGGCTGGGGATCAGGCTGGTAGCTGTTGCAAACCTGGATTTGAGGATCAGGCCAGTGGTGGAGTGTTCTGGTCCAATGCTCAGGACCAGGCCATTGGAGGGTCTAGTCCAGGGCTTGCAGACCAGGCCAGTGGTGGGTCCTGGACTGGCACTGGGAGTCAGGCCAGTGAAAGGTCCTGGATTGTGACTGGGGATCAAGGCAGTAGCTGTTCCAAATCTGGATTTGAGGATCAGGCCAGTGGAGGAAGCTCCTGGGTTGGCACTGAGGATCAGGCTTGTGGAAAATCCTGGACTGGATCTAAGCCTGCAGACGCCGGAAGAGCATCTAGCATGGGGCCTGAAGATCAGGCGAGTGGAGGGTCGTGGATGAGCCCTGGAGATCAGCCCAGTAGAAAGTCTCAGGTAAGAGCTGGGGTGGAGGCCAGGGAGGGATCCTGGTTTGGAGCTGGGAGTGAGGCTAGCACAGGGTCTTGGTTCTGGAAAGGGGAAGAAGTTTGTGTTGTATCTAGTCCTGGGGATAAAAATGAAGCCAGTATTAAATCCAGCTCAGTAGTTGGGAAAGAAGCCATCATTGGTTCCAGATTTGGGGCTGAGAACAAGGCCAATATTGGGTCCTGGATGAAATCTGATGAGGCTGTCTGTATGGATTCCTGTTTGGGAGCAGAGGCTGGAGCTGTGGCTGGAGCTGAGGCCAGGCAGGAGTCTTGGTTGTGGGATGGAGATGTAGCCACTACAGGGTCTAGGCTTGGGGCTAGGGTAGAGGCTAGCGGGCGGTCCTGGACTTTGGCTGGAGATGTAAACGAGGATGAGCTAAGCAGAGCATCCAGCCCTGATATTGAGGAGATCAGTTTAAGGTCCTTGTTTTGGGCTGACAGTGAGAACAGTAACGCACTCAGATCTAAGTGTGAGAAAGATGTCAGTTTTGAGTGTGGGGCTAGACACAAGGTCGGCAACAAGGACAAGCTGGAGGCTGCTGGTGGAGTCAATGTAAAGTCTTGTTCCTGGGATGGTAAAAGAAACAGAAGTGAGGATAAATCTGTGCCTAAGACTAAAGCCAAAAAGACAGCTGAGTCAAGAGTCTCTTGTCCGTCCATGGTCCCTGGGGCAGGAATGGGGTCATGGGCAGGAGCCATGATCTGGACAGAAATGAAATTCCCATACCAAAATGAGTCTTGCTTCCCACCTGAAGATGAACTCAGAAAGCAGATTAGGTCTGGGGAGAAAACTCAGCCCTGGGTTTGCCGTTGTAAACGTGAAAATAACGTGGATCCACGGGAGCTCGAAAAACTCATTTGCATGATTGAGATGACTGAAGATCCTTCTATCCACGAAATAGCCAATAATGCTCTATATAACAGTCGTGATTACCCCTTTTCCCATGAAATAATTCGTAATGCAGGTAGAATCTCAATTATTGAAGGCTTGCTTAATAATCCCTATCCCAGTGTTAGGCAGAAGGCTTTAAATGCACTGAATAACATCTCAGTGGCTGCTGAAAACCATAGGAAGGTTAAAACATACTTAAATCAAGTATGTGAAGACACCATCACCTATCCCTTGAATTCAACTGTGCAGCTGGCTGGACTGAGATTGATAAAGCACCTGACTATTATCAGTGAGTATCAGCATATGGTTACAAATTACATTTCAGAATTTCTTCGTTTGTTAACTGTGGGAAGTGGAGAAACTAAAGACCATATTTTGGGAATGCTTTTAAATTTCTCTAAAAATCCCTCTATGACAAAGGACTTGCTCGTTGCCAATGCACCAGCATCACTGATTAATATCTTTAGCAAGAAAGAGACAAAGGAGAATATTCTTAATGCTCTTTCACTATTTGAAAATATAAATTACCATTTTAAAAGAAGAGCAAAAGTATTTACCCAAGACAAGTTCAGTAAAAATTCCCTTTATTTCATATTCCAACGACCTAAAGCATGTGCCAAGAAACTTCGCATCTTAGCAGCAGAATACAATGACCCTGAGGTGAAAGAAAGAGTTGAGCTTTTTTTAAGTAAATTATGATTAGTTGTAATTTTCCAAACAAATTTGAGTAATATTTTGGTTTTGCAGCTTGGAAGTAATGCACACTGTAAATCGCATTATAATTTCTAAAGTGATGTTGCTTATGATGGTCAATAGCTGGACCATTTTATGAACACCAAATGAATTCAATCTTTTACTGAAAATACATGTGTTGATTTTTACCTTGTCTGGATTGAGATATTTTTGGTATGCTTCATGAGCAGAAACTGATCTGATTCTTCATAAGTAATCTTTGGTCCTTTGTGTGGACTTACGTTTATACATTTGAGACTTTATTTTTATGTCATCAATAAAGTTGTGTGTTTTAAGCAGAAAAAAAAAGCCATATCTTTGTCCTTGAATCTATGATCTATTTGGAGAGGCAAGATGTATGGAAACAAAAAGGTACTAGCAGCATGTTAGAGCCTCTGGTCATGGCTACAGTCCATGGGATCGCAAAGAGTCGGACACGACCGAAGCGACTCAGCACACAGAGCACAATAGAAGAAAGAATGCTTTTTAGGGCTTCTATCAGCTTTCTTCTACAAGGTTGGTTGGGGCAGGGCCTTTATGGAACCATCGAGGTGGCTGTTGACATCCATACTGGAGACCTACCTCCCTTCCATCCCAAAGTGTGGTGAAGTGTGGGAGGAGAGGCACCTTCAAACTGTGCTAGTGGGACCATAGTTGGTACAAGATCCATCTGGACACGTGTTTCCAAAGCTTTCAAGATGTGCATGCTCTTTGACCCAGTAATTCCATTTATACTAATTTATCTTTAGGAGATAATCAACTAATTGTCTTGTACAAGGCAGTGCATCTTTGCACTGTTTTGAAGAGTGAAAAATTGTGAATGACCCAAGTGTCTTGAAATAGGCACTTGGCTAAGAAATTAAGGTATGTCTACACATTGAAACATTATTCAACTCTTGAAAGTGATGATAGGCAACTACATTTATTTACATGGGAAAAATTCTGTGTGTATATATGTATATATACATATAATGGAGAAAATAGGCTGCAAAGGCATATTCTATAACTTTTATGAAGAAAGAGCATATACTTAAATTACCTCTATGTATAAAATTTGCTGTGTATATTCTGAGAATGTGGATAGTTCCCTATGAGTGGAAGATTAATGGATAATTTTACCTGTTTTCACTTTTATGTATTTTCTTGTATTAATGTAAACCAAGACTTTTGCATACTTTGCCAAGAGGGAGATGGATGAATTCAGGCTAAGCAGGCCTGTCAGTAGCATTTTGGGAACTAGAGCAAAAGTATAAATAGAGGTTCACACACTCATCTCTAAGTATTTGGAAGGTATAAATTAAAAATTTAAAATAAACATTGCTTAAGTAAGGTTGTAAACGTAAGTGTAAATATTTGAAATTTTAAACTTCATTAACTGTTTTGAAAGTAGAGCTCCTCTCATTTCTAGCATTTGATGGTCACCAACTTTCCAGTGGAAAAAATGATGTCACACTTGCAGTGAATTCTGCAATCTGCTACTCTAATCCACCTTTAGGAATAAAGAGTTTATTATTTCAGTTGCTTGGAGTGTTTCCAGCAGACAGCCCTCAGCTGTCAACTCTCTTCAAGAACTGCCTCAGCTAGAAAGCCACCTCTCCCAAGGTCATACCTCCTTTCTGGGGGGGCTTCACATTCAATGACTGATCTACATGGCCTTCTTGCCCCAAATGAGACAGCTTAACTTCTCCCTCTGTCCAATCCTTCTTCTTTATTTTCCTTTCTACAGGTTTTGGTCCTAAGAACATTCCTTAATATAAACCCTTCATGCTGAATCCTATCTCTGAGTCTGCCCTCCAGGAAGCCAGCCTACAACAGTTGGTACAAGAAGAGGTTCAGAAAAGCATACCCTGTGATGAAATTTTGGCGATGGCTCACCTGCTGCCGGGCTGGCAATGAGGATTCCATCATTTGTGGTAGGTGGAGTAGATAGGCGTGTGGGGCATCTAGCCGAGGGGTTGCTAGAACTTTCGCTGGTAGTGAACTGGAATGGCATTGGTGGAAGGGAACGCATTATTGACTGGTGCTGTGTGGTAGATGTTTGAGAAATTTGTGAGGAATATTAAATATAAAGAAGGCCAGAAAATTGAGTGGTTATTGATGTTCCAAGATCAGGGCCCTCGTTAGGAGGGACTATGACCCTGACACACGGAATGGGGACGTCTGGATTGATGTCCCTAGATGTCTTACTTCCTCTGCTTTCCCTGGGCCCCTGGAGCATTCAGAAGTGTCTCGGTCCTTCCTTTTAAGGGTCAGTGCTTCACCTTGCTTGAATATGCAGAGCCCTTTCCCGGGTAAGATGATGTGTATTTTCTGCAGAATCTGCCCCCACCTCCCATCCTGGTCACTGGGTCTATGCCTAGGGTTAAATCAAAACGTTACTGCATTGGTGATGTGCTGGGCCTAATACGGAAGGAAAGGGTATACCTCAGGAAGGAGCTGCAGGACCTAGCCAGCATGCCGGACTTAGCAGGTGTTGAGGGAGTAAGCATGGGACTGAATTCTGAGGGCCTTGATCAGAGCAGCTAGAATACAAAATTGAATAAGGGAGAATGAATTGATTTGAGAGTTCTTTCCCAATATACAGGATTTAACACCCTGGAAAAGACCCTAGGAGGTTAATATGAGCTCACTACTAGAGTGACTCCTCAAAGAATGAAAAAAAAAAAAAAAAAAAGCCCCGCTTTAAGTGAGATGTAAATGCCAGAGTTGCGATGAAGATGGTGGGAGGTGGTTGGTTAACATCACTGACTCAGTGGACATGAACTTGGGCAAACTCCGGGAGATAGTGAGGGACAGGGAGGCCTGGCGTGCTGCAGTCCATGGAGTCACAAAGAGTCAGACACGACTTAGCAAGCGAACAACAACAACATCAATGGGGGGAGAAGGCTCAGGGAGGCAGGAATAGAAGAAAATCAGAAATCCCTCCAGAGGACTATGTGCTGCAGGAATTTCCTAAAGCTACAAGCAATGGACTGGCTAAAGGGGTACCAGTTCAGTGGTGGCTTGCTCCTGCAGATCAGGGCTCAGAGTAGGAGAGGGTGGTACAGGACAAAAATCATTGATAGAAATGGTGATGTACCTGAAACAATAGAGGCAGGATAACTGCACTCAACTGTCAGAAGTCAGGTGGATGCAAATACCATAATGCACCGTGGGGTCAGAGTAATAGGGAGCCGGATCTGCAGAAAGCTTTGGAAAGGAGGACTAGAACAAACAAAGTGCTCCCAGTTCTAGTTGTTGTTCAGTCACTCAGTCGTGTCCGACTCTGCGACCCCATGGACTGCAGCATGTCAGGCTCCTCTGTCCTCCACCATCTCCCAAAGTTTGTTCAAACTCATGTCCATTGAGTCAGTGATGCCATCCAACCATCTCATCCTCTGTCATCCCCTTCTCCACCCACCTTCAATCTTTCCCAGCATCAGGGTCTTTCTAATGAGTCGGCTTTTCGAGTCAGGTGGCCAAAGTATTGGAGTTTCAGCTTCAGCATCAGTCCTTCCAGTGAATATTCAGGACTGATTTCCTTTAGGATGGACTGGTTGGATCTCCTGCAGTCCAGAGGACTCTCAAGAGTCTTCTGCAGCATCACAATTCTAAAGCATCAATTCTTCGGTGTTCAGCCTTCTTTATGGTTCAGTTCTCACATGGTACATGACTATTGAAAAAACCATACCTTTGGCTATACAGACCTTTGTCTACAAAATGATGTCTCTACTTTTTAACACACTGTCTAGGTTTATCACAGCTTTCCTTCCAAGAAAAAAGTGTCTTAATTTCATGGCAGTGGTTTGGGAACCGAAGAAAATAAAATCTGTCACTGCTTCCACTTTTTCCCCTTCTATTTACCATGAAGTGGGTGCTATGGTGTGAGTTTTTTCAATGTTGAGATTCAAGCCACCTTTTTCACTCTCCTTTCACCCTCATCAAGAGGCTCTTTAGTTCCTCTTCACTTTCTACCATTAGAGTAGTATCATCTGCATATCTGAGGCTGTTGAGATGGTTGACACTCAATAGAATGTGGTGGTCAATATAACACATTACTCTAGGAAAAAAGCATCTGACAATTTTCATTCAATCCATGCAATAAGAAAAAAAAAGAGAGAGAGATGCTCAAGGGTCTGACGGAACTTGCCTCAATAAGAATTACATTCCTCCTTGCTCAGCTTTGGCCCTAAGTCAGTTTTTGATCCAAACTGCACTGTTTAAAGGAGTGGGGTACCCAGTCCTGGGCATCCCAGTTCTTCCCTTTCATCCAGTCCTTCCCTCTACTAAGGTAACTGAGTGCTGAGGAAAGAGGAATATCCAAACATTTTGAGGGCTGATGGACCCTGGCTGTGACTTGCTATTGATATCCAGAGAACTAACATGTCATCATGTGTCACCTCGTTAGAATAGGGGCAGATGGGAGCCAGAAATTAGATAGGCTCTTGGTCTCTGTTGGGTTTACAGTAGCTCCATTGGGTCCACAGACTCACTCAATGGCTATTTTCTTGGTTTCTGAATACATAATTGGAATATACATTACAGTAGTTGGTACAAGCCCCATATTGGTTCCCTGGCATGTGGCCTGAACACTCGGTTGCTTCACTCATATCCAGTTCTTTGTGACTCTATGTACTGTAGCCCGCCAGGCCCCCCTGTCCATGGGATTCTCCAGGCAAGAACACTGGAGTGGGTTTCCATGCCCTCCTCCAGGAGGTCTTCCCAACCTGGGGATCGAACCCATGTCTCCTGTGTCCCCTGCAGTGCAGGTGAATTCTTTATCCCCTGAGCCACCTGGTAAGCCCCTTCTTGGCATGTGGAGTCAGTAAATGAAAACATAGAGATAGCACCTTTGAGAAGATTGCAGGAATCAGTGCCACCTTTATTAAAGACCTAAAGAATGCTGGGCTGTGGTACCCATCATATCTCCATTAAATCAGTTTGGGCCCCTGCAAAATGTGGACAGAGTCCAGTAAATGACTGCAGATCACTGCAAACTCAACCAAGGAGTGGCACAAGTGCACCTGTCATGTCAGATACTATATCTTTGCTAGAACAGAATGATATGGCCTTGCTGCTGCTGCTGCTGCTAAGTTGTTTCAGTCGTGTCCGACTCTTCAAGACCCCATGGACTGCAGCCCACCAGGCTCCTCCATCCATGGGATTTTCCAGGCAAGAGTACTGGAGTGCGGTGCCATCGCCTTAGGTACCTAGGAATCAGGTATTGGTTTGGAAAATTATTTTTCCTATCCCTTTCAGAATGGAACATCTTAAAAGTTCACATTCACACAGATGGCAAAAGTATGCATTTATGGTTTTTCCTCAAGACTCTACTAACTCCCTGTCCTCTGTTATTACATAATTTGGAGAGATCTGGACCACCTGAATATAATACTGTTAATAGCCCGCTATTTTGTTTATATCATGTTAATTGGACCAAATGGCCAACAAATGGCTAGCACATTGGAGGCTAAGACATGTGTACTCTGGAGGATGGGAAATAAACCTTACTAAGATCCAGAGCCTGGCTACATTAGGTGCAGTTTTTAGATGCTGAATGGTCTGGGGCCTCCCATGAAGTAGGAAACTCAACATCTTGTAGGCTTTATTGGATTCTGGAAACAGCACGTTTACATCTGGAATTTACTATTTTGACCCATATATTGGGTGACATGAAAAGCTGCCAACTTTGAGTGGGGCCTAGAGCAAAAGAAGAGCCTATGGCAGGTCCAGGATTTTCAAACAGCTGCCACTTGGACCATGTGAAAAATAAATTCTAAGGTATTAGACGGAGAAGGCAGTGACAGCCCACTCCAGTACTCTTGCCTGGAAACTCCCATGGAGAGAGGAGCCTGATGAGCTGCAGTCCATGGGGTCGCTAAGGTTCGGGCATGACTGAGCGACTTTCACTTTCACTTTTCACTTTCATGCATTGGAGAAGGAAATGGCAACCCCTCCAGTGTTCTTGCCTGGAGAATCCCAGGGACAGAGGAGCCTAATAGGCTGCCATCTATGGGGTCGCACACAGTCAGACATGACTGAAGAGACTTAGCAGCAGCAGCAAGGTATTAGAATATAATCAATGTGATTTCAGTATTGGCCATCTGGTGATGTCCATGTGTAGAGTCTTCTCTTGTGTTGTTGGAAGAGGGTGTTTGCTATGACCAGTGCATTCTCTTGGCAAAACTCTATTAGTCTTCACCCTGCTTCATTCCGCATTCCAAGGCCAAATTTGCCTGTTACTCCAGGTGTTTCTTGACTTCCTTCTTTTGCATTCCCGTCCCCTATAATGAAAAGGACATCTTTTTTGGGTGTTTGTTCTAGAAGGTCTTGTAGGTCTTCATAGAACTGTTCAACTTCAGCTTCTTCAGCATTACTAGTTGGGGCATAGACTTGGATTACTCGGATATTGAATGATTTGCCTTGGAAACAAACAGAGATCATTCTGTCATTTTTGAGACTGTATCCAAGTACTGCATTTCAGGCTCTTTTGTTGACCATGATGGCTACTCCATTTCTTCTAGGGGATTCTTGTCCACAGTAGTAGATACAATGGTCGTCTGAGTTAAATTCACCCATTCCAGTCTATTTTAGTTTACTGATTCCTAGAATGTCGATGTTCACTCTTGCCGTCTCCTGTTTGACCACTTCTAATTTGCCTTGATTCATGGACCTGACATTCCAGGTTCCCATGCAATATTGCTCGTATAGCATCAGACCTTGCTTCTATCACCGGTCACATCCACAACTGACTATTGTTTTTGCTTTGGCTCCATCCCTTCATTCTTTCTGGAATTATTTCTCCACTGATCTCCAGTAGCATATTGGGCACTTACCGACCTGGGGAGTTCATCTTTCAGTGTCCTATCATTTTGCCTTTTCATACTGTTCATGGGGTTCTCAAAGCAAGAATACTGAAGTGGTTTGCCATTCACTTCTCCACTGGACCACATTTTGTCAGAACTCTCCACCATGACCTATCTGTCTTGGGTGGGCCTATACAGCATGGTTCATAGTTTCATTGAGTTAGACAAGGCTGTGGTCCATGTGATCAGATGGGTTAGTTTTCTGTGATTGTGGCTTTCATTCTAACAGAAGCAGAAGATATTAAGAAGAGATGGCAAGAACACAGAGAAGAACTATACAAAAAAGATCTTCATGACCCAGATAATCACGATGGTGTGATCACTCACCTAGAGTCAAACATCCTGGAATGCGAAGTCAAGTGGGCCTTAGGAAACATCACTACAAACAAAGCTAATGGAGGTGATGGAATTCCATCAGAGCCATTTCAAATCCTAAAAAATGATGCTGTGAAAGTGCTACACTCAATGTGCCAGCAAATTTGGAAAACTCAGCAATGGCCACAGGATTGGAAAAGGTCAGTTTTTATTCCAATCCCAAAG
>SJYA01003544.1:2214-19146 GCA_006410615.1 Neotragus moschatus | reverse complement strand
CATCCAGCCATCTCATCCTCTGTCGTCCCCTTCTCCTCCGGCCCCCAATCCTTCCCAGCATCAGTCTTTTCCAATGAGTCAACTCTTCGCATGAGGTGGCCCAAGTATTGGAGTCTCAGCTTCAACATCAGTCCTTCCAATGAATACCCAGGACTAATTCCTCATAAATTATTTATTTAATAATGAATTTTATTAATAAAAGGTTAGTCTTTAACCACTAACATTCCATTATATGGAACTATCATTGTTTATCCATTTGATTACTGAGAGATATTTGGTTGATGCCTATTTTTGGCAATTATGAATAAAGATCTTGTAAACATTTGCATGTGGGCATACCTTGTTGAAGTCAATTAAGTAAATATCTATGAGTACAATCGCTGGCATGTATAAGATTAGTCTTAGTTTTATAAGAAACTGCTCTCTGTCTTCCAAAGAAGCTATATTCTTTTGAATTTTCACTAGCAATGAAAAGGAGGTATTATTGCTCTGCATCCTCTTGCTCAATTGATATTTTATTGTTAGGAATTCTAATGGGTGTGCCATAGTTAAATAAACTTTAAAAATTAATTTTTTATGTTACATCAGCTGATCATTTATACTTATTGTTAAACTTTTTAGTACTTGTTCTCATGTTTACAATAAACTTTTAAAATTAATCTAAGACCACTTTCAAATAATACTATGTTGTCTCATATGTAGTGAAGATACCATATATCAGAATATTTTCAACTCCTCCATCCATTGCCTTGTGACATTGTTATTCATTTCAGTTTTATGTATATTTTAAACAACCTATATGATGCTAATATTATTGCTGTAAATATTTGTCTTTTATGTGAATTAATAATAGGAAGCATTAAAGGTTATATCTGACTTCATTCTTTCTTTTCTGAATGTTCTTCAAGATTCTCACATTGATCAGTTTTGTTCTAACTGAACAACTTGATGTTTCTATATGATAGGACTTTGGGGAAATCTATATTCTCTTCACCTTTGAAGGAACATTTCTTTGGATTTAGGATTTTCGCCTGGCATTTTGTTTTTACTTTTGTTATTGTTCGTATTTCTGTAAGCACATCAGACTTTGATTCTCTTGTTCTTTTTGTTGTATGACCTCTACTTAAAGTTGGCTGCAATTGTTCTCCTTGTTTCTCTGCAGGTAACGATTCATCCACATGGCTATCTTCAAGATTTTGTCTTTTTTTCCTGTAATTTGTATGCTACGTGCTTAGTGTTTTGTGTTTTGTTTTTAGTTTACTTTGTCTTTATGTTAATCTTATTAGCATTTTCTGAGCTTCTTGGGTTTACTGCCCATCACTAATTTTAGAAAATGTTTAGCCATNAACGATTCATCCACATGGCTACCTTCAAGATTTTGTCTTTTTTTCCTGTAATTTGTATGCTACGTGCTTAGTGTTTTGTGTTTTGTTTTTAGTTTACTTTGTCTTTATGTTAATCTTATTAGCATTTTCTGAGCTTCTTGGGTTTACTGCCCATCACTAATTTTAGAAAATGTTTAGCAATTATTACTTGGAGACTGCTGATGAACTCTGGCATGATATTCTCCATTTCCATTACTATGTCACTGATTTCCCATATTTCCTGTGATTCTTTGCTATATTTGCCATCTCTCTGTTCATGTTACTCATCTAACCTTGCATGTTGTTTACATTTTACATTAGAGCCTTTAACATACTAATCATATTGTTTACACTTTACATTAGAGCCTTTAATGTACTAATCATATTTATTTAAAAAATTCTACTTTGATATCTGATTCTGGTTCTGATTAATGCTTTTCTACTTATGGCTTTCTTTTTCTCCTTGCCTTTCAACTCACCTTGTAGTTTTATTGTTGTTTTATAGAGAAATAAATGCTGAAGCAAACTGGCATTTAGTGTGAGAATTTGGTTGGTCTGTGTATTATATTTGTTGTATTTATGGGTGCCAAAAGCTTGAAATTTCTTTACTGACCCTATTCTGTTTCTCCTCTTGGCTTTGGAGCTTCTCTTTGCATTTCTCCTTGGGGAGGCTGTGTCTCCCAGCTATAATCCACTCTCCCAGCTGTAATCCACTATTATTTTTACAGTAGGCTTATTAACCTGATGATAGAGTAAGGAGAAGTGGGGAGTTTTCTAATCCTCTGAATAATTCTCAGTTATTTTGAGTGAATATCGAGTCTCTGTATGACAAATGTGGCATTCACTGTGTTTCTATTTATTCTCTAGGAAAATAACTCTCCCCTCACCCCCACCCCCATGCTTCTTAATCCCTTTTTATCAGCAGTATGTCTCCAGTATCCTGTCTGTGTTCTAAACCTTTCTCCCCTGTAGATTATTACTTTTATATCATTTTTTTCTTATGTAAAACAGGGAGACTGAACTGGGGCTGGAGGAGTGCATAGCCACATTCCATTCCTTTAGGTGGGATGGGATTTCACTATCGCCCTCAGCAGATTTCCTTCCTGAGATAAAGTATGATGTTCTGTAGAAAGTTCCAGTCAGATTTCACAATGGTTATTCTTTTCCTCTCTTTACCCAGCTGCAGTCATGGGAAAGGCTGTCTTCAGATTTGCCTATTTCTCAGTGTGAGAGGCTGGTGGAGTTTTTGAATAAAGCTTGTGAAAGTATGGAGACCTCCCTTGACTGCAGCTCCCAGCACTTTCTTCTTACACTAGCCCACACTTTGGCAGTAACCACTTATCAGTATTTTTTATTTTTGTGTACCTAAATGTGTCGAGAATCCAGACAGGCAACTCTTGGGTCCTCTGTCTCCCTAGATGTATCTCTCTTTCCAGATTTTAGAATGATAGTTTACCCAAAAATCTCAGTTATCTGACGAGATAAATAAGAGTATTTGTTCTTCCATTTTTATAACTTTTCTCATTAAAAGAATAGAAATGTTTACTTCAGGGTCTTTACAACTTTGAGCTTAACACAAAGCTTCTTGATAAGCTTTTAAATAACTTTCTCTGTAGTATACTGAAACAGGTGTGACATTTCAAGTTTCTTTGATATAGGCCATTATAGAGGTGAAATTTCATTCAACTATTGAAGAAAACTATTAGAAACATTCCTCAAAGCATTTGAGCAACATATTAAATCTAAATATTGGTTTTATGAGCCCAGGTTTATCTTTTTCCAACATAATATTTCTTTATTCCTAATCCAACATCTTTAGAATTTATTTTCACACACATTTCCTGGGCATTTTACATATAAATTTTCTAAGTAATGCAGTTCATTTGATATATATTGCAGCTTCTCAGAGGTCATACTTTGAACCTCACCCTCACAGTCTGCCGAGACAGGTCTTGTTATAGGTCTTAAAGCAATAGGGGTGATGTGTTTAGGGGTGATAATGCACTGAATAATAATTTCCTTGTACTATACCTACTTCATAGAAGAGTTTTTAAATTTGTTAGGCAATGGTAATAGTATTGTACTCAGAAGAGGAAGATCTGCTTTGAATTTACAAGTCACATACACCTGCTTCATCAGACTCTTCCCAAGGACCCCCATCCTAAATTCCAGGGTCTCTTTCCTCCTCAGTGGACACCTTAACTTTGGCATAAAAAACATCACAAATTTGGAAATTCAACATGTTGTCATTTAGCCATCTGCATGATTAGGCTTTGAATTTGGTTTTCAGAACTCTCAATCCTGTAGCTATAGATGATAGGTTTTATTTGGGGGCAATCACAGAAACTTCTGAGTCTCTAAAACTGCTCTTGACCTGGAAATTGAAAGGCCTGAGTTCATAATGTTATTTTGAGATTTCCAGTGAATTGAAAGTAACAAATCAACCATAATTACTCTTTATTTTCACTAAAATGTTTTATGACAGCATCCGCTTCTATAGGTATTTGATTGCAATCATTAATAGATGATCATTTAATTAGTTTCTTGGCCACTGCCTGTCATAGACCAATACTATTTCATTTACTACCAAGAGCCGATTAAGTTAAAGCCTCTAAATTTAATCATATTAGGGAATAACTTTCATATCATCCATAATTAATTCTGAGAAGCTGTCCTTAAAGTCCTTTTCCTCTGAAACTGTTTCCAGTATCAACTCCAGAGTTCAGAGAAAGGGAACCATCAGGGATGATATAATACAATGCGTTACTATAACAATTTGGTCACATAGAATTTTGGAAGTTGGTAAAATGGTCTCAATTTGTCTGTTCCTTCTAACTCTAGTTATGTCCTGTGAAAGACATAGGACATTTTTTTGATTGACAGATATGTTTGAAATGAAGTAAAGATTCAACTGGATCATGTGAGGAAAGAGCAGGAAACTGAATCTCTCTCTCTCACTGGAACATGTGTTAGCCTCTCCATTTTCAAGCCTCCAAATTTACTGCCACAGTTGATATTCAAAAGCTGGAGTTCTTGCTATATACCCATCCTAGGATCCAGCCCAGGGTCTAGAAATAGTAAAGCAAGAGATTCCATATATCCGGGCCAACTAGTGTGACTGTTACTTACAGCAACAAGATGAACCAGAACATCTGCAAAACTGTATAACCTGCAACAGGTCCTGACCTATATTGACCTTCTGAGAGTGTAAATGATCGCTGCTTTATTCCACCTTCCAAAGTTCTTACTTAGATTTTTCTAGTGATAAGATGAACCAGGAACATGCAGGGCTTAAGATTCTGAGAAATAGAGAATGTAATGTAATTATATTAATCACTGAATGGGAATACCTGAAAGAATAATAGTATTAAGTTTGGGTTTATTTTATTTTTATTTTCTTCCCTGGTGGGTTAAATATCAGCAAGTGATGCTAACTATCACAGATCTGCGTTTGCTACCTCTAACCTCTTAGTGATTTTCCAAAACTGCTTTGTTCCAAGGAATGTTCCCTTGCTGACAGATTTAGAAACAAAGCTTCCTCCTTGGCTCTTTGGCATCTTATGACAGATCTATTATCCAAGTTGCCTTCTTAGATCCAACTTGTCATTGAACATCAACACATTTATTCAATTATATCAGTACTTGATAGACATGTATCAGGGATATGGAAGGAGCTTAATACCAAGAAACATTTTTAAAACCTACTGTTTTTAATACCTAATAAATGTGACAGAATCTAAGTCCCCAGACTTCTTAGTGTTCTTTGAAGGTATGAGCCAGATTTGGGGACCGAAGCAGTGTCACATGGGCACCTAGGCAGCCTGACCTGCTGATCTTGCCATCTAGCAGCACAGCCGGAGGCCCACTGCCAGCAACAGTCTTCTTGTTAGGCTGGCAGAAGCTGAAACTCAAAGCAGGCAAAGCAGTTCTCTAATGTTCACAAAGCTGTGTTATGGACGGGAGCCTCGAATCCCACCCTTTAAGTATCTGAGATATCCTTCTGTTCTCCTGGATTTTAACTCTGCAAGGTTAGCAGTTTTGTCTTGTTTCCTTTCTTCCTCTGTTTGTTTCTCTGCGAAGAATGCTATGAAACATATTTGAATGTTATGAAGTATTTATTTTATTATACACATATGTGCTACTGCTACTGCTGCTAAGTCGCTTCAGTCGTGTCCGACTCTGTGCGACCCCATAGATAGCAGCCCACCAGGCTCCCCGGTCCCTGGGATTCTCCAGGCAAGAACACTGGAGTGGGTTGCCATTTCCTTCTCCAATGCATGAAAGTGAAAAGTGAAAGTGAAGTCGCTCAGTCATGTCTGACTAGTAGCGATCCCACAGAGTGCAGCCCACCAGGCTCCTCCATCCATGGGATTTTCCAGGCAAGAGTACTGGAGTGGGGTGCCATTGCCTTCTCCAATACACGTATGTACTGTTTGTCAAACACATGCAGTAGATGTGAAGCGTTTGTATGGACTTTAAAGCAGGGCTATAGTTTCTTAAATTAGACATCCAATAAATGAAAGGGAGACATGTGTTAGCTGAAATGAAGGGAGGTTGGCTGGGAGGGGACTTTCTCCTCTGTTTCCTTGAGTTAATCTGGAGGCTGCTGATTTATAGGCTCCTTTGATGGATCATCTTCCTCTTGAGCAGGAAGAGAGTCAAACCTCTTGCTAAACCAGGTAAATTAATTACTGTAAGTTATCCTCTGAAATTAAAGCCCCACAGAAATGAATCAAGTTTCATGTTTTCCAGTGAAAACAGCAGAGATCTGGCTTTTTAACTGCCTTGGCAGTGAATTCCAGATGAATGTTAGAATGACCCAGGAAGCTTTTTAAGCAATGATGATGTCCAGGGCCCTAATTCCTAACATTTCCTAGTATTTCAAAATATTTAAGTATAATATCTTAGATATAGTAACTTTTTAAAGCTCCCAGGTGATTTTTTTTTCCAGCCAAGATTAAGAGCCACTGGTTTGCCTTTTCCAGAGAGCTTGATGATAATCTGGAGTAATTTAGAAGTATCGTTGGGCCCAATTGAAGTTTCTTGATTCTTTTCATTGTCAAATAAGCGTCAGGTATAGCCCAGAGATATAGCCACACTGAGATACATACACACACAAATGTATTACAAGAGATTCAGACAATAGGGATACATGCACACCCACAAGGAAACGCGTGTATAGGTATAACTTTTGGCACACACTGACGTGGACAAGCAGTATCACAGAGAGGTTCATGCTGAAACAGAGATGCTGATATATGACAGAGATATATTTTGCCTTTTTTATTTGAGTGGGGTGAATGATTAACCTCACTCTCATGCCTTTTCCACCCCTGCTCCACACGCAAAGTATACTGGCTACCTGCACACAGTCTCAGCATGTAGGAATTTTTTGGTAACTATTATGATATGTATCACTTTTTAATATTTTCACTTATTAATTTATAATTGTTTGAAATCCTTTCTCCCCTTTATATGAGCTTCTCTGGTGGCTCAGACAGTAAGGAATACATGTGTGATGTGGGAGACCTGAGTTTGATCCATGGGTTGGGAAGCTCCCCTGGAGGAGGTCATGGCAGCCCACTCAAGTATTCTTGCCTAGAGAAGCCCTATGGACAGAGGAGCCTGGCAGGTGACAGTCCATGGGGTTGCAGCAAGTCGGACTTGACTGAGTGACTAAGCTCCCCTCTCTGATTTCTTCTTCAACAAAGCAATTCATGATTCCTATGTCAGATCCTGGATTTTTTTTTTTTTAATAGTGCAGTATTTGGGAATTAAGAAAAAAAAGCCAGGAGCCTAAGTTGATGTGAATGACAAACAGCTGTGCCAAAGATTGAAGGGGGTAGGGAGATAACATATGAGTCTGCTCATTTGGTGCTAAGTTAACAAGAGATTTTTTTGCCCCAGAATTAACTGAAATAAAGGAAAAGAGAATGCATTGAGGCTATTCCACAATAAGTATGCAAACTTAAGTATGAGAGCTATTAAAAATAAATAAATTTTCTGAGTGGTTTCAATAACTCACGTTTATATTTACAAGGAGACTACAAATTGGGTTTAAATTAATTTGAAGTCACTTTTGATTGTCATAATGAAATCTCTTAAAATGTGACTCAATGTCAGGACTGTAGCAAAGATCTGCTTAGTTTGAAATGATCAATTTAATTCTTAGGAATTTATTTTCCTAAAAAATCCCTAAACCTTTTCCCCAAGTATAGTTTGTGTCTGAATAGCAGAGACACTGTTCCATTCCTCCTATAGTAACTGTTCATTGCCTTAGATGTATTATTCACTCTGTAATCATCTGTTAGTATAAATGAGTGTGTTTTCCATATTATAATATTATCCCTTCTTAACTAGCTGATAATGAGCACTGTATGTAAGGCCTATGCTAAGATTGAATATCTTATTTAATCCTACAAATCAACCTAGGCTCATGAGGGATTGTTGCAATAATCCATGCTAGAGATGGCCAGTTAATGAGCTAGGCCATAGTCTAGCTCATAAAACTTAGCCTTAATCCCCTGTATAATATTATAAATTGAATATTCATTGGAAGGACTGATGCTAAAGCTGAAACGGCAATACTTTGGCCACCTGATGTGAAGAACTAACTCTTTGGAAAAGACCCTGATGCTGGGAAATATTGAAGGCAGGAAAGAACAGGAAAGGTGGAGGATGAGATGGTTGGATGGCATCACTGACTCAATGGACATGAGTTTGAGCAAGCTCCAGGAGTTGGTGATGGACAGGGAGGCCTGGTGTGCTACAGTTCATGGGGTCACAAAGAGTCGGACACAACTGAGCAACTGAAAGGATAATATGATACTTATTTATCTTTTGGGCAAACATTGATTGAACACTTGTTAGCCCTTATTCTCCTTCAGATGTGACTGCTCTCCTATAGTTACTAAACGGTGGAATTGAAATTTGAGCCCAAGGAGCATGTCTTTGGCATTTATACTCTTAATCAGTGCACTGTAAATTTTCTAAAAAGAGAAATAAAAGAACCCAAGTTATTTGTAGAGAGAAAAGACATATATGGCCATGCAGAAAGCCTTGAAACCTTATGGCCAATCACTAGGAAAGGTTGGTGATTCTTCAGAGACCACTTCAAATATGCTGTTGTTATCCAGAGTTAGGGTCAATTAAAAGCTTCCTTAAAGTCCCTATAGCTCTCTCCTTCATATAAGGAAGGAAAAAAAATTAACTTCATGAAATTTCTATTACATGCTATGCCCTCTGCAACATGAACTGTCTTATTTACTGTACAAAAAGTAGTACCACAAAAAGTGGTACTTAACGTTTTACAAAAGGTGATGGAGGCTCACAATTGTTGGTCACAGTAATATTTTCTGCAGTAGTAAATGTTAGAAAAAATACAAATGCCCAGTAATAATAATAAATAGTTATATAAACTATTGTATAGCCCATTCCAATAGCAGTTCGAAGGCAATTTAATGTCATATGAAAATGTTCAGGGTATAATATTCACTGAAAAAAATCAAAGTACCAGCTTATTTGCATGGCATGATCTGAGTTTTATGTATAAAAATTACCCATTTGGTACAGGGAAAATGAATGGACCTAAAGTAAGGAGCCTCTGCTCAAGAATGAGTGTTCATGTTTCATATACCCTGAGCAGTAAAAGCTACAGCACCCTCTGCCCTTTGGATTGTTGCTCATTAGATATGCTGCTCCCATCAGTCTCAATCTCTGGCTGATATCCCTAAATTCAGAATTGTATTAGCAACCAGGCCACCTGCCAGAATCTTCCTGCCAGTGTCCTTGGCTCTCTCTAGATCTTTTTCTCTAGTTTGCCCTTGCCTCATCCTACACTAGCCTGACATAATCCATGTATATCCTTTTCTTCTTTTTTCTCATANATGGGGTCACAAAGAGTCGGACACAACTGAGCAACTGAAAGGATAATATGATACTTATTTATCTTTTGGGCAAACATTGATTGAACACTTGTTAGCCCTTATTCTCCTTCAGATGTGACTGCTCTCCTATAGTTACTAAACGGTGGAATTGAAATTTGAGCCCAAGGAGCATGTCTTTGGCATTTATACTCTTAATCAGTGCACTGTAAATTTTCTAAAAAGAGAAATAAAAGAACCCAAGTTATTTGTAGAGAGAAAAGACATATATGGCCATGCAGAAAGCCTTGAAACCTTATGGCCAATCACTAGGAAAGGTTGGTGATTCTTCAGAGACCACTTCAAATATGCTGTTGTTATCCAGAGTTAGGGTCAATTAAAAGCTTCCTTAAAGTCCCTATAGCTCTCTCCTTCATATAAGGAAGGAAAAAAAATTAACTTCATGAAATTTCTATTACATGCTATGCCCTCTGCAACATGAACTGTCTTATTTACTGTACAAAAAGTAGTACCACAAAAAGTGGTACTTAACGTTTTACAAAAGGTGATGGAGGCTCACAATTGTTGGTCACAGTAATATTTTCTGCAGTAGTAAATGTTAGAAAAAATACAAATGCCCAGTAATAATAATAAATAGTTATATAAACTATTGTATAGCCCATTCCAATAGCAGTTCGAAGGCAATTTAATGTCATATGAAAATGTTCAGGGTATAATATTCACTGAAAAAAATCAAAGTACCAGCTTATTTGCATGGCATGATCTGAGTTTTATGTATAAAAATTACCCATTTGGTACAGGGAAAATGAATGGACCTAAAGTAAGGAGCCTCTGCTCAAGAATGAGTGTTCATGTTTCATATACCCTGAGCAGTAAAAGCTACAGCACCCTCTGCCCTTTGGATTGTTGCTCATTAGATATGCTGCTCCCATCAGCCTCAATCTCTGGCTGATATCCCTAAATTCAGAATTGTATTAGCAACCAGGCCACCTGCCAGAATCTTCCTGCCAGTGTCCTTGGCTCTCTCTAGATCTTTTTCTCTAGTTTGCCCTTGCCTCATCCTACACTAGCCTGACATAATCCATGTATATCCTTTTCTTCTTTTTTCTCATATTCTTGTTTGACAGAGGAAGCAGCTAATGATTCAAGCCCAAAATTGCTGACTCTGTAGCAGAATATACTTTGACAAATGTGCACTGTGTCAACACTCTCCATGAAAAAGTAGGACAAACTTCAACTTAAAAAAAAAAAAAAATGACCATACATTCCCAAATTGTGTCCTTCCTTTTGGCATAGGAAAATACTTTCTCTTTGTTTATAATTTTTATTTCTTATTCTCAAGATATAATTGACACAAAACACTTCAGTTTCATGTGTACACTGTAATGATTTGCTATTTATATATACGGTGAGTGACATATTGTTTTGCCTATTCATACTGTAAAAAGATGTAACACATGCTTTCGAAATGTGGTGCTGAAGGAGACTCTTAAGAGTCTCTTGACAACAGGGAGATCAAACCAGTCAATCCTAAAGGAAATCAACCCTGAATATTCATTGGAAGGACTATTGCTGAAACTCCAATACTTGGCCATCTAATGTGAAGAGATGACTCATTGGAAAAGACCCTGATGCTGCAAAAGGGCAGGAGGAAAAGGGGGCGACAGAGGATGAGATGGTTGGATGGCATTATCAACTCAAGGACTTGAGTCTGAGCAAACTCCAGGAGATAGTGAAGGACAGGAAAGCCTGGTGCACTGCAGTCCATATGGTCGCAAAGAGCTGGACATGACTGAGCAACTGAACAGCAATGAGAAGTATACTATGAGATGATCACCATAAGTCTAGTAAATATCCATCACCATACATGGCTACAAAATTTATTTTTCTTGTGATAATTTTAAGACTTATCTCTTAGTAACTTTCAAATATGCAGCACAGTCTTATTATAATAACTACATATGGTCATCATGCTGAACATTATATCTGGCGACTGTTTTATAACTGGAAGCTTGTTCCTTTGATTTCTTTTTTAAAACACATTTTTCCCATCCCCACTCCAGTCTGTTCTATCTTTGAAGCTGATTTTTTTTTTTCTTTTTAGATTCCACACATATAAGAGATCATATGGTATTTGTTTTTCTCTGACTTCTTTCACTTAACATAAAGACTTAAGGTCCATCTCTGTTGTCTCATATGGCAAGATTTCATTCCTTTTATGGCTGAATAATATGACATCGTGTGTTTGGGTGTATACATATGTGTGTTTGTGTGTGTGTGTGTGTGTGCCATATTTCAAAACCATTTTATTTGTTAACGGGCATTTAGTTTGTATCCATATCTTGACTATCTTAAATAATGATGAAATGAGCATGGGGTGCATATATCTTTTTGAGAAAGTGTTTGTTTTTCTCAGTTAAATACCCAGAGGTAGAATTGCTGAATGTTACAGTAGTTCTATTTTTAATAGATGTACCAATTCACTATTCTCACCAATAGTATTTCCCTATTTTCCACATCCTTGCTAATACCCATGTTTGTCTCTTTGATGATAGCCATTCTTACAGGTGTGGGATTATGTCTCACTGTTGTTTTGATTTGCATTATCCTTTCCTCCTTGTATACTACTGATTCTTTTGTGTGAATTAATTGACCATATTTGTGAAGTTATTTTTGGGCTTTCTATTCTGTTCCATTGATCTGTATCTTTTTATTTCACTACCATACTGTTTTGTTTCTGTAACTTTATAATATAGTCTGAAATCAGGGGCCATGATCCCTCCATCTTTGTTCTTTCTCAGATTGCCTTAGCTATTCAGACTCTTTGGTGATTTCATATGAATTTTGGAATTGTCTGTGAAAACACCACTGGAATTTTGATAGGATTATGTTGACTGCTTTGGCTGGTATGGATATACAGAAAATATTTCCATTTATTTCTGTGTCATTCATTTTTTTTCTTTTTGTAGTTTTCAGTATACTGGTTTTGCCTCATTGCTTAAATTTATCCCAAGGTATTATATTATTTTTGATGCAATTGTAAATGGAATTGTTTTCTTAGTTTTTTTCCCTAATAGTTTAGTATTAGTGTGTAAAAATGCGACAGATTTCTGTATGTTGATTTGGTATTCTGCAGCCTTGGTGATTGGTTTACTCTAAATTATTGGGTGGCATCTATAGGGTTTTCTATATGTGATATCATGTTGCTCTGTAAATAATGACAGTTTTACTTATTCTTTTTCAATTTAGCTGCTTTTTCCCCCATTGCCCAATTGTTCTAGTTAGGACTTCCAATAATATTTTGGATAAAAATTGCAAGAATGAGCATCCTTGTCTTCATCCTGATTTTAGAGAAAAGTTTTAAGTTTTTCACCATTATTACTGTGGGCTTGTTCTATATGGCCTTGGCTCAGAGCTTAAAGCTTCTGCCTGGAATGCTAGAGACCTGGGTTTGATCCCTGGGTCAGGAAGATCCCCTGGAGAAGGAAATGGCAACCCACTCCAGTACTCTTGCCTGGAGAATCCCATGGAGGGAGGAGCCTTGTAGGCTACATCCATGGGGTCGCAAAGAGTCAGACATGACTAAGCGATTTCACTTTCCTTCATACATATTTGTTGGAAGTTTTTGTCATAAATGAATGCTGAATTTTGTCAAATGTCTTTTCTGTATCTTTTGAGATGATCATGTGATTTTTATCCTCTATTTTGTCAATCACATAAATTGATTTTGCAGATGTTGAACCATGCTTGCATCCCTTGTAGTGACTTTTGATTTTATATCTCATGCAATTATAGAAGGTCCATACTGGGACTATGCAATGGAAGTACAAATATCACACATGTATTATACATATGTAATTTAAAATTTTCTAGTATATGCATTAAGATATGTGGCTACTTTTGAGGTAAATGAAATAAAAAGAAACCAGTCATCTTAACAATGCATTGTAACTCAATTATCTAAAATATTAGTTCAACAAATAATGAACATTGAAATGGAAATACTTCATATCCTAGGTTTTATGCTAAGTTACAGAATTCAGTTAGTATTATTCTTAAAAAAATATTTCAACTTGGACTAGTCATGTTTCAAGTACCAGCCTGGCATATTTAGCTACTAGCTACTGTCTTATTTTTGTTGTTGTTTGGTCAATCAGTGGTGTCTGACTCTTCTGCAACTGCATGGACTATAGCCTGCCAGGCTCTTCTATTCATGGGATTTCCCAGGCGAGAATACTGGAGTGGGTAGACATGCAGTTCTCCAGCTACCGTGTAGGATAGCAGAAATCTATACCCAATATTCTTGCTTTTACTGCTCAGTTTACCTAATTTAAATTTGGGTGAAAGGTTAATGAGCCCTCAATCCAAAAGAGAATTGTCAGAAATCTCTTTTTCTTAATGGAGAATTTAGCCACAGAGCCTCTGTTAATGACTTAATGGGCAAGAGATAATGTACTTTGTAAGGGGCAAGTTTTCCATTTGTTTAATTAAATAAAGACAGAGGTTAAAGTTACTAATACTTGACTTAACTTCAAGAGTTAACTACAGGAGCCTTCACTGTTTCTCTGAAACACCAGAGCAAAACCTTGCTAGGAAGAAATAACAGCCACCCAAGTCAGTGGCAGGGCTTCCCTGCTGGCTCACTGTTACAGAATCTGCCTGCCAATGCAGGAGATGTGAGTTCAATCCCTGGATTGGATCGGGAAGATTTCCCTGGAGGAGGACACGGCAACCTACTCCAGTATTCTTGTCTGGGAAATTCCACAGACAGAGGAACCTGGTGGACTACAGTCCATTGGGGTTGTAAAGATGTCAGACACAACTGAGCAACTAAACAATGAAGCAAAGTCAATAGCAAGGAGCCTGCTGAGCATTTTCAGAGCCTTTGGGGGAAAGTTTCCCTTCTACAGTGATTCTTAGAAGTTATTTAGGTAAATGTTTACACGGTTCTACAGAGTTCTGGAATGACCTGCATACCAGCTATCAGTGACTGCACAGGGTAGACTTTTCCTCTTCTTCCTTTATTCATTTTGTACATAGAATATGCCAATATAGTCACAGTTTTGTAATTATCATATTTCACCCATAGAACCAGTAGGCAGCTGAAAATGGGAAGGGATGGGCTTACTTACTACTGAATATTTTCCTTTGTTTCAGAGCTACTTGCTCATAATCTGTAAGCAAATCTGGTACAACAAAATATCATTACATATACAACATATTGACCCTTGCTCTCGAAAGAACTTTGTATCTGTTCATATCTTTTCTTCTATATTACATAATTTTCTCTGTTAATTCCTCCTTTGTGAACTACATTAGACACTTGTCTTTATTTTACAGATAAAGAAAGCAATGCACAAGAGGTTATGGGTTATGAATGGCTTACCCTGTGTTTATCAGTTTGCAAATTATCTTCCACACTATTGCTAGGGTGATGCCATGTGGTAGAAAATCTGTATATGTAATACTCTGACCAAAAGATTCCCTGCTGCTATCTGACTATAATATATCCTCCTTGATTTGACCCATGCAGGCCTCTTTGATCTGACCCTTTATCCCTCTCTTAAGCTTAATTTATCACCTCTGCACACTCAGAAGGCTACTCAATACTAGCATATGGAGAACAATCATAATGGATGTTACTGAGTACTTGCTGTATCCTAGCTATTATTTTGAATGGTTTCCATGTATTAGCTTATTCATTGAAAGCATAGGAAGTACTCATTTTAATTAGTTGTATCAGCTGTTTACACCCTAGGAAAACACTATAAAAAAACAAAGTTTTTATATTTCCATCCCTTAGGAATTCCCCTCTTGCCCCATTTTAGCCAATTACTCATTAAAATGAGATTTCAGATTTTAAGAGCTCTGTATTTNTTCCATGTATTAGCTTATTCATTGAAAGCATAGGAAGTACTCATTTTAATTAGTTGTATCAGCTGTTTACACCCTAGGAAAACACTATAAAAAAACAAAGTTTTTATATTTCCATCCCTTAGGAATTCCCCTCTTGCCCCATTTTAGCCAATTACTCATTAAAATGAGATTTCAGATTTTAAGAGCTCTGTATTTTATTGTATAGTATTTAAATTTTAAAAGGATAACACAGGCGTAAAGCATATTGACTTCATAAGCACCCCCCAGCAATTAGATTTCTTATTCAATTTCTTACTCAAGTTTCATTCTCCTTTTTTCCCCCTCTCCTCACTCCCAGGATTACCTGATTCTTAGTCAGACACTGAAAAATAATCTGGGAATGATATACTATGGACAAATTCAATTACTTACCATCTTGACCAATTTTGGACAAATATTCGAAGATTTGAAACAAATATCTTTTCAATACTATGTGTATCTATCCTGCACTTCTTGGATGTTAGGCATACTTACTGGGTAGCAGTTTATGTAAAGATCAAGGTCAAGGGTGTAAGTTAATGGTAAAGGTCAAGAATGTGGGTCTTGGGGAAATGCAAATCCGAACCACAATGAGCTATTACCTCAGTTTAGTTCAGTCTCTCAGTCATATCTGACTCTTTGCAACCCCATGGACTGCAGCGTGCCAGGCCTCCCTGTCCATCACCAACTCCTGGAGTCTACCCAAACTCATGTCCACTGAGTTGGTGATGCCATCCAACCATCCTCTGTCCTCCCCTTCTCCTCCTGCCTTCAATCTTGCCCAGCATCATGGTCTTTTCAAATGAGTCAGCTCTTTGCATCAGTTGGCCACAGTATTGGAGTTTCAGCCTTAACATCAGTCCAAATAGCTATCACCAAAAATAACAAGCGAGTTGGCCAGGGTGTGGAGAAAAATGGACACTTGCACACTGCTGGGGGAAATCTAAATTGGTGCAGCCTCTATGGAAAACAGTATGATGTTTCCTCAGAAAATTAAAAATAGAACCATATGATCCTGCAGTCCTACTTCTAGGTATATGTCCAAGAGAAACAGAATCACTTTCTCAAAGAGATATCTGTACTTTCATGTTCATTTCCACATTCAGAATATTCAAGACATGAAAACAACCTCAATGTCCAGCAAGAGATGAATGGATAAAAAAAATGTGATGCCCATGCACACACTCATACATTCATACAATTGAATAAGATTCAGCCATTAAAAGAAAAATATCTCATATTCTACAACAACATGAATAAACTTGAAGGACATTATGCAAAATTAAGTAAACCAGAAAAAGAAGGAAAATGGTGTCACTTATTTCTGAAATCTATTAAAGCTGAACTTAAAGGAACAAAAAGTACCTGGTAGTTGCCAGCAGCTTGGGTGTTGAGGGGAGATGGGGAGATTTGGCCAAATGGCCTAAACTTCAGTTATAAAGTATGTAACTTCTGGGGATCTAATGTAGAGCATGATGACTACAGTTAGCAATATTATATACTTGAAAGTTGTCCAGATAGTAAATCCTTTTTTTTTTTTTAAAGAATTGTAGGAACCTTTTATTGTTATTATTATTTTTATATTTTTTATTTTTATTTTTTTTCCATCTATTCATAGTTTTCTGGGATTTTTTTTAAGTTTAAATTTTTATTTTTTTAGTTTGTTTTGCTTTACAATACTGTATTCATTTTGCCATACATTGACATGAATCAGCCACAGGTGTACCTGAGTTCCCAATCCCGCCCCTCCCTCCCCGCTCCCTCCCCACACCATCCCTCCAGATCATCCC